>CM057164.1:15294273-15539273 GCA_029962745.1 Echinometra lucunter
AATCTGATTTTCTTCTTTCAACAGATGCCCCCCCCCCCATTCTCTCCTTCTCTCTCTCTCTCTTCCTCTCATTTGCTCCCTGTATGCCATTTCATATGACAGTAAATATGACTATTTTCATTGTGCGGCATGGATTAGAAATCCGATTTTTATTTCTTTCTACCAATGTCACCCCCTCCCTTCTCTCTCTCTCTCTTTCTGTGTCTCTCTTTCCCTCTCTCCCTCTCTCCCTCCCTTTCTCTCCATTCCAATCATTATAATCAATCAAATTAGGTCAACTAGTACAATTTGCTGCCAGTAGTTGTCTGGAGAAGATATGAAAAATGTTGTTTTTCTTTCTCTCCTCTTCATGTAATGCCAATCACACACTACATGATGAGTCTGCAATCTGATTTGGGGAACAAAGTTGTCATTACACTGGATATGAACATTCAAACCTGTGAACTTGTTTAAATGTTCTTATTTTATTGCAAAAAGCTATTTCTTCCAAAATCGGATTGGAGACCAATTGTGCAGAGGGTTTAATATGATATTTTAAGCCCACTAGATGTTATGAAACTTTAATGGTATGTACATATATGGGGAAATGCAGTTATGCAGTAAGGCAAATTGCATGTAAACAACAAGTAAATTCATTTGAGATTACCAGTACATGTAGATAGAGGCTCCCTGGGGTATAATATATTCCTGAAGTTAATTCCACCAATACATTCCCCTTTTGCTGTGAAATTATGGGGTTTTCCCCCTGACAGTGTATCATTCAGTCTCCTTTCTTTGCCCCTGTACATTTGATTGGCAATTTAACAAGAAAACTATTAAAGGTAATAAGCAGTAGTGGGAAAGGTGATGCTACTTTGTTAGGTGGAATGAAAATTACTACATGAACTGATGTAGAATGACTAATTTTGAACATAGTTGACGTTTTTAAAAAAAATATTGGTTTAGAAATGGCTAAAATATCAACAGAAGATACGTCGAGTTCTCAGCGCGGGCCGGCGTCAAAAATTCACACACATGTAAACAGTGTTTGCGAACCACTATGCGCCATTGAGCCTAGAGCGTTGGCGTAGGTGGTCCGTAGCGAGGGTATAAGGTAACGGTTGATATACGATCATTTGAATTGTTTTACTGAAAATCACCGGAAATTGTGAATAAAATACTAGATTATCTCACTCATGCATCTTTTCATGCAAGCCGAACAATATGAGACTATATTTGAGCAGTTTCATGTCAACTTTCATTTTGCTACTACTACTGTTTATTACCTTTAAATCTGTTACAATATAAAATGGGCAATCCCGCCTTCACTTGCGGTTATTAGCCTAATATGCTTAATATGGCTATCATGTAAGGTACAATAAAGGCATTTTACTTTTCAATAATAATACAAAACAAATAATACTAAATTAACAAAGACAAAAAGCTAACAAACAAACAGAAAGGGGAAACTTGAGAAGAAGAATATAAAAAACAAAGTTTTCTTGAACTTTCTTTAACTTCTGTCATGTATTCTGCATGGAAAGAGGCTGAATGATTCTCCATCTTGCACATGGAGGTAATTATGGTGGCCCTGAAGTACGCTCGACAACAGGTCATGTGTGACATGAATTTTGCATCCCAGGTCCTGAATTTTGCATCGCGGGTCGTGAACTTCACGACCCGCAATGCGAAATTCAGGACCCGTGGCGCGAACTTTTCGTGACCCAGAATGCGAAGTTCACGACCCGCGATGCGAAATTCAGGACCTGGGATGCGAAATTCACGTCGCACATGACCTGTTGTCGAGTGTACTTCAGGGCCACCATAGGTAATTACTTGTCCATTCTGATACTGTAACCTATTTGTTAACCTAAGGAACAAAGATAATTTGATAATGTCCTAATATGTGCCCACTTAGCAGAAAAACAAAATAGCCTGAAGCCTGATTTTCCCAGTAAAAGCCATTCAGACCTACATGTAACATGTACATGGAACGTGAAGCACATGAAACTAAATGGCCATGGTGAAAATTAAACAAGGTATACATATTAGGCTCCATATTCCAGACTCCTTGAACATCCAATTCAGCATACGTGCAACCTGAATATACAGACCACTAAAATGGAGACAACAAAGTGGTCTTTATACATTCAGGCACTTGATCTTCATAAACAGGTTCCTTTAGAACAGTTTTCAATGAGAAACACTCTTCAAGATACATGTATTTTGTAGAATCTATTAGTGGTCCTTCAAAGCTTCTTTACAAGTGGTTGCTAGCAGAGCACACTGCTTTTCATTGGGTAATGTGATCTACACACTGTGTATGAACATGCCCCCTTTAATAAGAAACAGTGTCACAGAGGCCCTGTGTTTTTTGTGATTTTTTTTTTTTTTATAGGTCTTCATCCCTACATTACCTCTTGCCATTTACTTACAAGTAAGGTCTACATAAACAGGGCATTTATTTTGTTCTTTTAACATCAGTATACTGCTTTCTGTGTTGTTGCATATCCCTGGTAAAAGGGAGTTTGAGGGCACATAGTGAACTACTTCTGCTTAATGCAAATGCCACTTAAACAGCAACAACATACTAAACCCAAAGTGAGTATGTACATGTAAATACATTTATTTTCTCACCCACCTCTTTCTATTTTTCTCAGGATTGTGTTTTTATTGCTTTTGTTAGGTTTTTTTTTACTCTTTACGTTCGTCAGTGTATTTATTCTGCATGCTACTTTTGGTATTTCAATATGAACAAATTATAGTGGAAATCTCTGAATTGTGGACGGAACACAATATTAAGGCTTCATTACGTTACATTGTACGTTACACTAGGACCCCCGTGCACCGAGCGCTCCCTGCACAACTACATGTATCACAGCGCTTGAAGGGTAAGTCCACCCTAGAAGTTTCACTGTGTCAATAAAAGGAGATAAATTTGAACAGCATTTAAAAAAAGAAATGAGTAAAATCGGTCAAAGAATAAGAAAATTACACTCATTTACATTTTCTAACCCCCATAATCAATGTATATTCAGAAGAATTGCTTTTTACATAACATACTTTGACTATGGGGTAAGAAAATGTGTAACTTCCAAGAAAATTGAGAAAATATGAAATTTCATGTACAAAGTGAATGGATACCTGCTCGCATATGATGTCATCGGTGTTGCCAATTTGCAGAGCTGAGAGTAATTTACTAGAAAATGTAAATGAGTGTAATTTTCTTATTTTTTGACCGATTCTGCTCATTTCTTTTTTTAAATGTTGTTCAAATTTATCTCCTTTTATTGAAACAGTAAAACTTCCAGGGTGGACTTTCCCTTTAAAAGCAAAGATATCTGATGAATAAATTTTGAGGGCCAGAAGGGCTTTATAAAAAAAGTCTACAGTAAGCAAAATGATCAGAGTTAACAAACTTCTTGCACTGAGCAGCAGGGCCCTGTTTCATAAAACTTGTTATCAGTATCAACTGCCACATTTCTATGAGAAACTTGCTCTCAGCCAATCAGATGCAAGGATTTCAGCAGCTTATAACTGTTATTGCAACTTGTTCTATTGATAACAAGTTTCATGAAACGGGGGCCCAGACTGACAAATGATTCACAGGTGGATTATTTCCACCAGGCTTCAGTGCAGTTTTAGAGAATGCCACTGTGCAGTCAATCACTTCAGCCAAGGCTTTGGAACATCCCATTCAATTTCTTCCCATAATTAATTAACCTTCATGACTGAGCAGCTCATGTAAGTTGACATGTAACGTACATGTACATGAGCCCTGGACAGAAAAAGGTAGGAATATGAACCTACGAATACTTGCCATTGGCAATTATGATAGATATTACATTACCCTTTTCTCTGTTGCCCTTCTCTTCAATTATTCTCAGGCTAATTATTTTGAACTGGGGTCTCTGCTTTTCTTTCTTTTGTATTACATATATAATGCTGGACTGGATGAAAGCTGAAAAGAATGATTGCAATAATGACAATCCATGTGGCTCATGAAAAAGATGAATTCATTCTTCATGTGCTTTACGGAGGTGCATCACAACAAAAAATAAAACACGCATACAAACACAAAACACAAACAAAGCCCAGAGAATACAGCTTTCCAACATATCTGGCCCTCCATCCCTTCCCCCATCCACTTCCCTTTTCCCCTCCTGCTTCACACCTGTTATCTACTGGAACTGGGAGGCACCTGTATTAACCCTGTGGTAATTACAGAATTCATTAGTCAACGAGTTAATCATTTTGCCTGTTGTTATTAAAACTTAAATCTCTGGTCTTCCTGGAGCTATCTTCTTCTCTCTTTCTCTTTTCTCTTCCTCTCTCTGTCTCTATCTTTCTCTCTCCCTCTTTCTCTTGCTCTGACACACATACATGTACATGTACAACCCCCTCCCTCTCAAACTTCCAGTCATCTCTGTCCCTTCTCTCTCATTCAATTGCCATCCACACAAATGTAATGTGAAAGTACAATGTGAGTGATGATGTTAGCCTGTACAACAGGTATAATTGAAGGGTGCCGATGTAGGGAACTTGAACACACACAACCTATACAACCACAAACTCTCTATCTGGGGAAGATTTCTATGGATAATTGAATACCAGGACACACAGCAACCACTAATCGATCTCTATCTGGGGAAGATTTCCATGGATAATTGAATACCAGGACACACAGCAACCACTATCAAATCAAATGGTTAAATGGTTGGTTATTTCACCTGACTGCTAGGAAAGCATGTGTATGCTTGTTAGTAAGCAACCAGGGGACCAACGGCATTAAGTCCCCTCCAAAGGACTTGGTAATGAGGATTAATACCTTACCAAAGGGCATACTTAGCGCATCTACTTGGTTTTGAACCCGGGTACTCCCGATTATGAGACCACTGCTACCACTGAGCCACAGCGCCTCCTCTAAACCTGATCTCTATATTAGGGGAAGATTTCTACAGATAATTGAATACCTGGACACCGGCCTGGACACACAGAAACCAAACTCCATTTTTATCTGGGGAAGATTTCTCCAAATAATTGAATACCTGGACGCACAGCTCAACCAAACTCGATCTTTATCTGGGGAAGATTTCTACAGATAATTGAATACCTGGGCACAAAAGTCGACCACAATCTCTCTATCTGGGCAAGATTTCTACCTGTAATTGCATTCAGATCAGAACAGATCTCCACTGGGCGCCACTGAATCCATGCGAAAAATAATCAATTGCACTTTTTCGTTGAAAGGAAATTATGGTTATCCACTGGTGCTGCCTGTCATGCCCCTTGTCTATTCGTAATACTTCTGACAATAACTGCTCTTTCAAACATAAAGCAAATTCATCATATAATTATGATTCTCCCTTTCTCTCTCTCTCTCTCTCTCTCTCTCCTCCTCTCTCCTCTCTCTCCTTCCTCTCTCTCTCTCTCTCTCTCTCTCTCTCTCTCTCTCTCTCTCTCTTCCCCTTTCTGTCCAATCACTCTCTCACCTCTGTATCATTTTATCTCTCTCTTTTTTTTCTTTTCAATCACCTATCCTTCGCCATTTTTCCTTTCTTTCATCTCCTCACATTTCTGATGAATATCTCTAATAACTTTCATAGCTTTCTCGGGGGGGGGGGGGGGGGGCAGTGTTCAATGACTAAGTGGGAATTTACAGAGGATTTCCTGGGTTGCACTAAATGTGATTTGCTGTAAAGATACATGTATGGCTATATGGCTGTTTTTAAAAAGCGGCAGTGTTCAATGACTAAGTATAAATTTACCGAGGATTTCCTGGGTTTACACATGTACTAAATATGATTTGCTGTAAGATATGGCTATATGGCTGTTTTAAAAAGATGGCAATGATTGTACAGAAAACAGAACTAAAATGAACAAAGATCTGTTTATTTTGAAATGATTCCTTGTTTAATGCAAATAATGATAATATCTAAAAAAAAAAAATTAAGTGCAATTTTACTGAAGGGTTGTCTGCAAGGAATATGCTACCCAACAAATAACAACAGCTACATTACAAGAACCCTGAACATGATAATTACATACATGTGCATCTCCCCCTTCATACGGGGTTGTTCACATACATGTACTGATACATGTACTGGTACATGTATGTCATGGTACGCCAAGTTTATCACAGGGTCTTTAAAGCCTACTGCAGTTCAATCTTCTTTATCTTGTTATCTTGTTAAAGACGCTAGGTCGTGGGCTTTCATGGGGAATTTGACACCATGGGTGATTACCCAGTAACAGGTGTTGTCCATCACTGTGAGTTTTATGACCAACAGACCTTATGTAATGCTCTGTATACTTCACCCTTTCCCCATGTGGCAAAGTCATTATCTCACTTTCCCTGGCCCAAGAATGCCCGAAGCAGGCCGAAGAATGTTTGTGGTGGGACAGCTTGTTTTGCTGTGCTCCAGAAATATAGCTCTATTACAGGTATTTTTCACAAAGTCTGGTGTCAGCAAATTATGATCCATTCCCCATGAAAGCCCACGACCTAGCATCTTTAATACACAGGTACATGTACATGTATATATGCACTTATCACCACTTCCTACTGTACTCATAAAGTACATACACAAACACAAAAGGATTGTTTCTTTTTAAATTTAGTCCTTGTTACTGAGACATGTATGAAATAGCCTCAACATTATCTTGTTCTAATCATCAGAGATTGTCTGTTTTCATCCAGGCAGAAAGAATAAAAGCACTCTGGATCTATAGAAGACAAATCAAGGCACTGAAAATATGGTGCCATGAGTCACATGACCAGTGATAATCACCCGGGGGGCGCGTTTCCGTTTTACACCGTAGCCTGGGCAGTTTTTCGATGAATTGCATCAAACGTGCTGGTTTCAAAGTCTAGGTTTCGTTTCAGCCATAGAGATATGAACGGCCTGCAAGGAACTGAAGGCGAAGAAGCAGACGAGAGGATTGCCCAAAGAAATGTAAAAAGAAAGATGGATCCATAGGCCTGGAAGCCCATTTATAAAGAAAAGGGAAAGGTTAGATTAAAGAAAAAAAACACACAAAGAAATAGTGAATTCTGTATCTTCTGTTCTTTCTTCATGTATTTCTTTGTTCTTCCTCTCATCTATCCTCTCCCATGTCCTATGTTTTTATTTGTTCCTCCTTCCATCTAGCTTCTTCTCTCTCCTTATATATTTCATTGTTTTTTCTCCTTTAGATAAGATCAGGCTCAGCCATAGAGAAATATATATAACTCTATGGGCCCAGCTCGTTCGCGCACATTATTACAATGTATGATGTGCATGCAGTGGATATATCTTGGCTGTCGTCTATGTGCGCTGATGAGTGAGACTCTTTCACCAGAGCACTTGTAGGATTTTTTCGCGAAAATGCCTAGGCAGCGGTGTAAAACGGAAATGCGCACCCGGGGGAGGGGGGTGGGGTGTTTCATAAAGCTGTTCGTAAAGTTACATATGACCTTATGAACAACTGGAATATGAAGTTCCAAATAGGATGCTGAAGTTATTTCTGACATTTTAACATGGTGTGGCTGCATTCCATAATCTCAAAATTGTGGCAAAAAATGCACGTATATACATTGTACTTCCCAATGTTTGTAAGCAATAAAAATGTTGATGTAAGTCTGCATATTTCACCTTTATATATACATGTACATATACCTGATGCCATTTACAATGATTGAGAATCCCATTTGGCTTGCCATATTCAAGTTGTTTGTACATGTAAATTCATCTGTAATTTTATGAACAGCTTTATGAAACACCCCCGGGACTGGTATTCAATGGCAAGGATTTAACTCAGTTTTCGGCTTTAAGTAAAATGCATGCATACAACCACATAACAACATCCAAAATGTACATGTACTGTACCTCATCCCAGAATTAAATCCACTACATCTCCAACTCGGCTGGCAGACAACTCCCTTCCAACGAAATTCATGGAACAAATTCTTAGCTACCCCAAAAGCAAACTGTTTTCACCTCCTGTATGTGTTTACAATTTCACTTTGGCAGAAGAAGGAACGATGTTTAGCAGAGAGAATGGCGAGGATGAAAATGATATTACGCTTGCGAGTGTGCAAGCAAGCGAGTGATCAGGCGTTCTGTGGAGGAAGAGGGGGAGGGAGAAAAAGAACGAAGATGAATGGCCATTGGCTCCCTCGTGGGGAGACAAGTGGAGAGGTGTAAAGGCCACATGGTGTCTCGACCAGGGCAGGATTTTGCTCGAGTGTCCTCACTGCTACATTGTAATATCACTAATGGACGGGTTCATCCATTTCATAATTGCAACTACAGTGTCAATGTTTTCGCTGGAAGGAAGATACATGTAGGGGAGAGGGGAGAGAGGAGTGGGGGAGAGGATTGTAGAGAGAAAAAGAGTAGGGGACAACTGGGGGTGGGTGAGAGTGAGGAAAGAGTGAGAAGGTGAGCTTAGAAGAAAAAAGGGAAAGAGGGGAAAGGGGAGGGAAAGGGGAGAGAGGGGAAAGAGGTAGAGAGGAAGAGAAAGAGATGGAGAGATGAATACACGTAGAGAGGAGACAGTGACAAAGGAAGAAAGACAAAGGGAGAGAGAGGGAAGACAAAAGAGATGGAGACAAAGGGCCTAGGGAGAGAGAGATAATAGGGAAAAAGAGTCACAAAGGGGAAGATTTATAGAGAAAGACAGCAAAAAGGGGAATCATAACAAAGATAGCAGGATTATTTCTCTTTTGATAAAACCTGCTGAATTCTGCTGTCAGATTTTGAAAGCAAAATATATTTCTTTCGTTTCAGAACCTACGTGTAGATAAGAGGACTACTTTCTCTAGAATTTTGCTTATTTTCTAGAAGGCTTCTAAGATGGATCACTAAAGTTCTATGTTAAGCTTTCCCCTAGTAAATTGCTCTTTACTCCTAAGCATTTTCTTTGACAGCCTTGCACTGAATGCTGACTCATATCACATACTTTAATGAGATACCCAGTGGAGCTCTAATTAATTAAAATACACTGTAACCTTAACATGATTTCACAGTTTACTGGCAACAGTTGATGGCATAGGGCATATGTAATCTCCTCCTGGAGAAAAATAAACAAGACCGAGAGGCGAGGGGAGAGGTGAGTGGACTGAGATGACAACATGTGGGAGAGATAGAAGGCTGAGGGAATGTATCAGGGGAAATGAATTATGTTGTACAGAGAGATACATAGGAAAGGGGGAGGGGAGAGAGCGAGAGAGAGAGAGAGAGAGAGAGAGAGCGAGGAAGAGGTAGAGAGAGAATGAGAGAAAAAAGAAAGGAAGAGGTGGGAAGAGAATGAGAGAAAAAAATGAAAGGAAGAAAAGGTGGGGGAGAGAAAGGATGAGGTGGGGAGATAAATGAAGAGGTTACGAGAGAAAGAGAGAAAGAGAGAGGAAGAGATGGGGAGAAGGAAAAGGGAGGGGGGAGCGGAGTCAAAGTGAGTTGAAGTGATAAACTTATGTAGTTGTACATAAGAACAGGGTAAAAGAGCAGAAGAGAAGGAGTAACAGGAAGAGAGAGAGAGAGAGACAGAGAATTTCACATGTTGAGATATGTACAGTGTTTGAGCAGTAATAAAGGATGGTGCGATATTAATCCATGGATGGTAGGCTACATACAAAACCTGTACAAAGTATGCAGGTCCCATTACATCTGCAGTACACATTCTAGTAATGACGTCAGTTCACTATTGTATAACAATGGCAATCCACGTTGTTCTTACTCCACAGTACATTGTAAATACTAGATTTTATAAGGAGTACTACTACAATACATTTGTGACTCTCAACCACAAAATGAACAAAAAGCTGGGGTTTTTTTAATTATCATTTAGATTTTACAGCAACCACAATCTTAAAGTTCACACTCTTAGCTTTAAACTGTTAAACTTGTTTTGTGTCCAGGGACCAAGCAAACCCTATGAAAAATTTAGTGAGAATGTCAGAGTGTCAGATGAACCAATGACTAGAAAAATAGGAGCAAAGGGGCCCTAAAAAAGAGTGACCACTGAAGTGCACTGATCATTTCCTTCCTATATGTACATGTATATGTCATTGTCCGTGGCACACAGATGGTTGACTCAATAAATTTATCTAATCACTATGAAGGACAAATCAGATCATGGTTCTCGCCAGTACATACATGTAACACCCATGGTTCCAATACCATGCGTAAAGGGTTTCAGACAAGGAAGAACCATGTGTGAAATTACTGCACCATGCATGGCAACAAGGGTAAAAAAAAATTGGAGTATATATTCCTAACAATAATGATAAATGTCACAGATTGTTTTGCTTTTTGGCAATGTATATTTACTGTTATGCCATTAGTAGACAACTCCTGCTTACCAAGAAGTATTTTTCATCCTTTTAATATAGCATATACTGCTGCCACACCTAACTTTAGGTGTTATTCCGTAAAACTTGCGAAATTTCCACGCTTTGCGCAGAGTGGGAACCGTGTGTGGATTTTTTTCTAGTGACAACCCTGAATCAGATCCGGGTGAAACCTGGCATACCATTCTATATTATAATCCTCTCCTGTATCTCCATTTTAAATGTCAGACAGTGCATACAATGTAGTTTGCTTTTGTTTTTTTAGTTATTCAATAATTGCGATGAAGAGAATAATCCTAGCAAAGCTGGCCCACTTAGAAAAAAACTGTCATTTCAAATGAAAGAATAGAAAGTATTTCACTGTATTTCACCCTAAAATTTTGTCAGATAGCAAATAAATAAACGGAGTACTGAAATCCATTTTCCACTTTAAACCACCTATTTTGGCTGTTTATGCTTAAACTCCCTTGACAACTTATTGTTTTGCAGTGGAGGTCACATTTCGGAGTATAATTTTCTAAATGCACTGGAATTCTCAATTATAAAGCTCATATAAGATGGGAGGCACTTGATTAAAAAATCAGAATGATTTTATAGAGTTCACATGAAACTTCATTACCTTTACAACTTACAAGCCTATCATTGTTCTTCAACGAAATAATGATACAGGAAAACATGTTCATATCTTATGCAGATAGCACTGATATCATTAATGACCCTCATTTTATGATTCAGTGTCTATTCCTCTCTCATCTTACCCTTCTCTTGTCTTCATCTCATTCTTCCCTCTCCTTCATTTTAATCCTTCCCTCTCACTTACTTAATCCTTCCCTCTCCTTCATTTTATCCTTCCCTCTTGTTCATTAAATCCTTCGCTCTTCCTCGTCTCATCCTTCGCTAGCTCTCCATCCCATTCTTCTCTCTCCCTCGTCTCATTCTTTCCTTGCTGTTATCTCATCCTTCCCTATCCCTTACCTCACTCCTCCCTCTCCCTCAACTCATTCTCTCCTCTCCCTTATTTCACCGATCCCTCTCCCTCATCTCATCCTTCCCCTTCCCTTACCTCATTTTTCCTCTCCTTCATTTCATTCTTCCCTATCCCTCATCTCTTTCTTTCCTCGCCCTCATCTCATCCCCCCCCCCTCACTTACCTACGCATCCTTTTCCCACCCTCATCTCATTCTTCCCTATCCTTTACCTCATTCTACTCTCCCCTCACCTCACCCTTCCCCTCCCCTTATCTCATTCCTCCCTTTCCCTCATCTCATTCTTTCCTTGCCCTCATTTCATCCTTCCCTCTCCCTCATTTTATCCTTTTCCCTCCCTCACCTCATTCTTCTCTCTCCCTCACCTTTCTTCTCTCTCCCTCACCTCATTCTTCTCTCCCTCTCACCTCTTCCTTCCCTCTCCCTCACCTTATTCTTCCCTCTCTCTAACCTCATTCTTCCCTCTCCCTCATTTCACCCTTCCCTCTCGCTCATCTCTTCATTCCCTCTTCCTCATTTCATCCCATCCCCACTCCTTTTCCCCTTCAGTCTCTCTCTCTCCCTCCAACTCTCTCCTCCCACTCTCTCCTCTCTCTCCTCTCTCTCTCTCTCTCTCTCTCTCTCTCTCTCTCTCTCTCTCTCTCTCTCTCCCAAGTAGCTCCTCTTGACAGGCTGGCCTATTAAGCAGGCCTCATCAATCACAAGGTGGTGATTTTGCTGAAGGGACGGTACTTCAGTTAACAACAGATTAGGACACTGTCCTGCTTGTTTTACCAAGCATCCATCATTTCTAATGTTGCCACACAGTGTTTTCAATAATACAGTATGACTCAACCGAGTTCATCATTAGAGGAAAATTTATACTTCAGCCATCTGCAACTGTAAATGTATAGTACAAACTGAGTTCAGACATGCATGCAAGCTTAAGACTGCATGTATGTTTCAGCCATCTGTAGCTATAAATGTGTAGTACAAACTGAGTTCAGACTAGGGCTTAACCAATATATTCATCGGAGACCGGTGAATGTCGATTCTTGGCCGCATCGGCAAAACATTGGAATCGGTAAATAATTTGATGGGTGTGCTGATGCGGAACCGATGCAAGCAACAGATTTTTTTTTTACCTTTTCTTCTCCGTAATGTTTAAAAACAAATTTATGATAGTAGTAGTAGTAGAAATTGTTCAAACTCCATTATGTTTAAAAATGAACGCACTATAGAATAGAAATTATTCAAACTCCGTCATCTCTATAAACAAACTTACGATAGTAGTAGAAATTATCTAAACTCCATTATGGTTAAAAATGAACGCACGATATAAGTAGAAATTATTTAAACTCCGTAATGTTTAAGACAAACTTACGATAGTAATAGAAATTATTTAAACTCCATTATGTTTAAAAATAAACGCCCGATAGAAACAGAAATTATTCAAACTCCGTCATCATTCCCCACATTATGCAGATGTTTTACCATGAATTTTGGCCTGTTTGGCGGTTACAATCACACTTAGACCCTACACATGTTGTTTTGCATTGCAGGCGTAGCAGACAGGATTCAATTGTTTTATTGTAATTACGCATCTCTACTCCAGCCGTGCTCTGCGCTGCATTGGTATCGGAATCAGAATCGGCCCAATGCGGATGTAAAGGCATCGGGCATCGGATCGGCAACAAAATTCCATATCGGTTAAGCCCTAGTTCAGACATACATGCACATGTAAGCTAATCAGGTAAGACTGCATAATATCTTTTTTTTTCTATAAAACTAACCACAGTACTTATGAATTCTAAAAATAAACTGAATTTCTGGTCATTAATCATAATGTGAAAAAAGTGCTCCAAACCAATTGGGAAAGTTAGATAGTTGTATATAAACACAAATGCCTAGTGCAAAATTTGGGGATTATCAAACTGACATGAAATTCATGAACCTATTCCTAAGAGCTACTTGCAATGGACTTAGAAATGACTGAGGGACCACACACAAATCTGGCATGAATATTGGGCCCAAACTCTTCAGCTATTTCTTGTCATATTTCCACTATGAGGGCATTTTGAAGAGCAATCCTTTCTAGGGGACCTTTTGCTCTGATATTCTTCCTAACAGACATGAAAGGAAAGAAAAAAAAAACTCACTAATTATTTTTCACCTATCCCAGAACTCAAGCTTCTCTTTAACATTAAAGGGGAAATGATGGGAGAATGAGAGAGTGGAGAGATGTAATTTTCTCTTCCCAAGTCCCTTCCCCTTCAATACTATTCAAAAAGCACATCTGCTAAGCATACTGTTTCAAGTGCCAGAACTACATGTTACTCTAACTTACATACACATAAACATACATTCTCTACCTAAAATATATTTCCCTTCATTGTCCCACTCTCCTTCGCCCCTCTCTGTCTATCCTTCCCTATTCTCTCAGTCATCCTCCCGTCCCTGCATATTTCTCCCATCAATAACAAGCAGCAGAGTATTGAGTGTGTCAAGTTTCTTTGCACTTGACCCATGGCTCAAGAGGATGACCCTCAACTATCAACAGCGTGGCAATTAGAGAGAATGAAATATGATGCACTCTGATCCGAGTGCTCTCGAAGAGAATAGGAGCTAGTAAAGTGCACTGTGGCACGCACAATACTTTAGCTTCACTGACTGATGTTTATATCCAAGATTTAGGGGATGAAATATTTGATAGCCAGTGACAAACAGAGTGGCCATTTGAGAGAATGAAATGTGATGCACTCCAATATGCATTGTAGTAGAGTACAGAGTGGCACACCAGTAGCAGGTTATTACAGTGTTATGTTTATCTCAGATGCTGGGGTATGAAATATTTGATATCAATAGCCCTGTTCATATAACCCACCTATCCCAAAGATAGGCACAAGCGTTACGGCTATTTTACAAATATATACTTCGGACTCCTGGTAATATGAACGGCTCCCTCTGAATATTGCGGTATCTGCTTCCCCCGATTTTACATGTACCTTACCATATTTTGGTCATATTTGATGCCTACATATATTTTATGCTTCGAGACCTAGTAATAATATTACCGTAATACTGCACATGGATACCTGGTGTACACAAACAATGTATGAACAGCACTTGCAAAATGGGCAAAACATTTACGGCTTGTGCTATGGAGCATATCTCGACAGGTTTGACCCCAAACTGAATGCACATTGTACGCTGGGTAGCCAAGATGCAATGTGGGACTCGCCGATAGAATAGCATGTACTGTAATTATTGCGGATGCGAATATGAATGGGGATGAAAGGGAGAATACATGTACCACAATATCACGGTAATATTACCCTTCTTTTCCCTGTAATATGAACGGTGTCCACAGGAAACGCTTTACCGACGCGCATTGGTAATACTGTGTTACTGGGTAATATGAACAGGGCTAATGATCAGCAAAGTGGAAATACAAGAGAATGAATACGATGGAGTCTGATTTGATTGTTCTGGAGAGAATCTAGGCTCTAGTACTCGTATACTGCACTGCAGCACACACAGTACCTTACAAGCAGTAGCTAATGATAGTCTGATGACATGTTTACATTTTGGAATTGGGGGGTTATTGATAGCACCCCATCAACCGATTGGTAATTAGACACAGAATGAAATATGACGAACTCCGATTTGATTACTTCTGAAAGAATAGGATCTTGCACTGTACATTGTGGAATATGCAATATGGCAAGTTCAAGTTATTTACACTGTAGTTCTTTGGTGTCCTAAAATACATCAAAATAAAGAGTGTTTAAAATCATGCAAAACAGCTTGCGGTATTTTCCCAAATAAACGACACAACAGTTACTTTAAAAAGATGGCAAACAACACATACATGTACATGTAGCACTTTACTGAATCAATACAAGTTTCAAAGTCATCAAACTTCATCATCAACCTGAGATTATTCCATCAGAGTCAACGATACTCTGTGATTCTTGATGGGAGATTTGTTACGAGCTATTGCATGGATTCAGTCTAATCAGTTAAACATGTATGGATTCAGTCTAAGTATGTGATTACATTTTACAACGTATGCAATGGAAACAGCTTAAAGGATACACCTATGCACCTGTGCAAGATGTAAGGCTTGTTACATTGGCCAGAACCAAAACGACACTACACAACACCACTACAGGAGCACTTGGGGAAAGACAAAAATTATCTTGTCAGGAAACACTTGCAGTCTTCAAAATAATGTCTATCAGAATGACAAATACAATGCTTCAAAATTATAGGTACTATCATAATGCCCATACAGATTTTCTATTCAAAATAAAAGAAGGACTATACATCAATTGGACCAAATATCAACTCAATCAACAAGTGTATAATTATCAGATACACGTAGTGCTGTCTACATGTAATGTCCATCCACTTGCAAGCCTCAAATGTTTGTTGGTACAGTACTTTTAAAATAGACATCTACCAGCATGTTACCAAGCGTTAATAAATTTTGCACACACTATTACACGGTGGAATAGATCAGTGTTTGTTTTTCCTATATGGTGTACATACCGTATACCTGAACATGCACAATGCACAGCGTTATGGTACCTGTACCTTTAAGGTATGTGTATCTCAGCTAAATATTAGATTTTTAAGAAGAAGAAGAAAAAAAAAAAAACCAACCCTATGGCTATGTATATATTTTATTATTGAACATCTGTCACCTACATGTACCCATGCATCTCAGATCTCATTACTCTAGACAAACATGCACCAAATATTGTTTTACCGAACACCATAGTCCATAGATATCTGTCTTGATTAGAATTGTAAGGAAGGATAAATGTTTATGGGCCAGTTGTGTTTCATTTTTAATACTGCATTTTACTGGCTACTATAATTTCCTACTTAAGCTACCTTATACATGTACAGGGTTCAATTGCTTCAATATAACATTTTCCAGGGCATTATGAAGGCAATAAGGAGAATAAATTCATCTCCAATACACACAGAAAGATCAAATGAAGCCTTACAAGTACACAGTGATATAATGTTGACTTGCATAATGTTGGGGGGGGGGGGGATAAGTTCATAGCAAAAATCTTAGTAGCACCGGTGTAAATCCACTTTAAGGAGTGGGGGGGGGGGGCATGATCGACTTTTTTGCCGCTTTTTTTTTCTGTCGAACTCACATTTACATGTAAGTATAAACACACGCCCTCACCCACCTGCACAGATCCCCCTTACACACATTTTAATTTTTATCTTGCGAGCGAGCCAAAAATTACCACTTTTCTGGTTTTCAATCGCATTTTCAAATAGAAATTCTAAAATATGATAAGCGAGCAAGCCAAAATAACCACTTTTCTGGTTTTCAATTGCATTTTCAAATAAAAATTTGAAAATATGACAAGCGAACGAGCCAAAAATAACCGCTTTTCTGGTTTTTAATCGCATTTTCAAATAGAAATTCTAAACATGATGGTTGTTTACGACAGATTATTAAAAATTATGTTTAAAGATTAATTCAAATATCATTTCTTCCTTAAAAAGATGGGGGGTGGGGAAGGGTTATTTGTACATGCCATCCCCCCTCTCAAAAAAGCGAGGGATATATCCCCCATCCCCCCTGGGATTTACGGCAATGCTTAGTACATGTAGAATCTAATGAAGGATTGGCTTATTTACAAATTTAAAGATAGCTACAAAACTAAGGTACATATATATCTCCAAGGAAAATCTTAAAGGGGGTACCCAATGCTGAAACAATGTTCCTTCATTTAAAAGAGCATGATTTTATTAGCACAAAATCATCTGTCTAAAGTTTTAAAGAAGTCGTGTTGCCAAGAAAAACCCCAGATATGGTAAAATTTCAGCCTATTTTTGGCCGCTCAGCTGTGTCCCAGTTTCAGTTGGGTACCCACAATGACATCACTGTGGTTACCTTGTTGTGCAATTCTAGCAAAATGCACGTAAGGTATAATACATATTGTATGTCTAGTGCGCCACAACTGCAATGCGTGAAGCTGAGTAACCACATCTACGTCATACCTCATACTCAAATTTTTAGGTCAACCCTTGACTATTCATAAATAATTTGCCAAAAAATGCATTGATTTCGACTAAAAATCATCAAATTTATAATTTTTGGTTCTTAGAATTCTATTCTTGATCATCTTCTAAAATTTTTTTAACCATTGTGTGATCACTTTAAGACTATTTAAATTCCAGAGTGCTGATGAAAGGCATAAACGTGATGGGCGGGGAGGGTGTCATAAGGGAGGCCTCACACTTACAAACATGTTTTTTTTTTGGGGGGGGGCACATCAGAATTTTCAGGAGGAATTGACCCTGTACAATATCCTGCATCCACCTTTCAAGGGATGTATTATAATAGGTTTTATTAGAACTAACAAAAAAATAATACAAGAATGTGTGCTTGACAAAGACCCAAGTAAACATATTTCATTTGGGGGAAAAGAGCAAGTTGTGGCATCTTTTAAAGTGATTACACAATGGTAAAAAATATTTTGATATATGATCAAGAATAGAATTCTAAGAAGCATTACATTAAAAATATGATGATTTTTCAATCGAAATCAATGCATTTTGGCTAATTTTGTTATAAAAAGTCCAGAGCTGACCAAAAAAAATTTGAGGATGAGGTATGACGTAAAAGTGGGTACCCAGCTTCGCGCACTGCAGTTGTGCTGCGTGCTAGACTGTACAATATGTATTATACCTTGTGCGCATTTTGCTATAAGTGCGCGACAAGGTACCCACTTTGACGTCATTTTGACGTAAAAGTGGGTACCCAGTTGAAACTGGGTCACAGCTGAGGGGTCAAAAATATCCTGAAATCTTACCGCATTTGGGGGTTTCCTTGGCAACATGACTTTTAAAAAAACTTTAGGCAGATGATTTTCTGCTAACAAAATCATGCTCTTTCAAATGAGCTAACATTGTTTCAGCATTGGGTACCCCCTTTAAACAAAACAAACGAAGAGTACATTGCAGCTCACAACAGAGTTTTTTTGAAGAGACCTATTTTTTATAAGACATGTTTCTCCCCTCTAGCACTTCTCCTCCTGCATATATGGAATTACTGTTCAGCTAGTCATTTTGATGAACAAATTCTTCAGAGCAACTGTAAATTCAACTCCCTAATGTTGGAATAAAAAAAGATTCCAAATACAAAATTCTTAATTTTACGTCAATCCTGGTGGAGTGAGGTATGCACAAAGTTTGTGTATATTTTGTGATGGGCAAGATATAAGATAATTCGATTACAGCATAGAGGGCTCACTTCTAGGGCGATCATTTTGATCAGTACAATGGTAAACTCAAAAGACTATTGGCGTAAATCGTCATGCAAATGTGCGTGGTACCAAATGAATTCATTCTGACGAATTTTTATGACCATGTAGTGTCATTGAAATTTACATATACATGTAACTACATGTATGTAATGCATATTAGGCAAGTCTTTCGCATGGAGATGACAGTACTGCTCAAAATACCATGCGTACACACTTAAAAACTATAAAACTGGCAAACCTCAAAGCGATAACGGACAAAAGTGGGGTCAAATCGATGTTTTTTTCACGTAAGATAATCTCCACATTTTTTTTTCCTTTTTGCCATTTTGCCAATGTTAACATTTGGACTTTTTGAACGAATTTTGAAGAAGGTGGGGAATGTCATGAAAGACTCTCAACATCCGTTCTATCAATTCTATTGTTGGTTACGATCTGGAAAACGATTACGATGTGCAAAATGTAGAACAAATCGTCATCTGAACTCTTTTCTTCCATTTTCCATACGAGTCTTTAATCAGACCCACTGAATGTTAATTTCGCAATTTTGATAGATATGAGTCAGGTAACTCAGCTTTCTGATGTTCTCTATATTCATTCTTGCCTTTTTTAGAAAGTGTTAATTTCAATATGTCACATGTCTAACATTAATGTAATTATTTAATGAATCGAATATTTTTATTGTAATACTCATTAATATTCTACTATTGCAATATCAACAATTATTGTAATAATGCTTCCTTTCCATTTTGCTGTCTTTTATCACTAATGTTAATTTAATGTTGTAAGTAATTTAATAATTCACTGAATTTAATTCCTAATTTTTAAAAAATGATATTCTAAATACTTGCAATAATCTATTGTTACTACTGTATTGTTGAAATATTGTAATTATTTTTAGTATAGCTGCAATTTGTATACAAATATTAATGGTATTTATGCAATAAGACTAAGGTTCAACAACCAATTGAAATTTTCATTTTATTGATTCAATTACAGTACTCTTCTGCAATTTGTACTTAGTAATGGTATTACTATTATTTTTGGATTTATAATGTACACCATGTATAACTTATCTTGGAAATTAGCCAATCAGTAAGCTATATAATGGAATTTGCCACTAGTAATCATAACAACAGGTTCTTAGGGTATGGTTGGAGCGTAGTTTTACTGACTGTGCATATCTTATCAATATACATGTTTTATCTATATTAGATATTTTTATCACTCGTTTTTCACTATTTTATACTTCTCGTCAGTTTTCTATTTACTACTTTTTCCTTCTCTATCTCTCTCTTTTTCGATCGCTCTCTCTCTCTCTCTTTGCCTCTTAGTCTAGCTTTTAGATCTGGCTCTCATCTTTTTCTTTTTCTCTGTTCCTTTCTCTCCCTCTCCATGCTCTTCCTCTCTTTCTCATCTTCCCTACTTGTATTTCTTCTTGTTCTCATTTTCCCTTTTGCTACTCACCCCTCTTTCTCCCATACTTTTACACTCCTTCTTTTTGTTTTCCTTCTTGCTTTACTTGACCCTTCTTTGCATGTTGTGCATATTATGTTAGTTATTGTAACTATATGGTCACCACAGATGTAACTTTATCTTCATGCTGCTGAATGTGTTTCTGTATCGTGAAAATCCCATGTTAAATTTCCAATCTTATTCTGAGATGGACGATTAAATGAAATGAATTGAATTGAATTGAATTCTTATTGAATAAAGTGTTTTGGAAGTCATGTCTTTGTAATACGTTATTCAAGAGGGCAGAATTATTACCTGTAAATTTAGCTTTCAAGCACCCCAGTGGTCAATTGTCTACTGACCACTATTAGTCTTCCTGGTGTGCTTTAATTTCAAATTTTGTTTCTCACTTTGACATTTGTCTGTCTTTGTAACTCACAACATTAAAAAACAGTAAAGTCGAGTCATGACAGTTGATATTTGGGCAGAGACTTTGGCATATTGTGTCACTTTACGGCAAACCCGGAGAATAGGGCCCAGCCCGTGTGCGCCTGCCATTTATACAGTGCAGAGATCGGCATAGCCAGCCGAAACTCAAGGTATGTGACAAGTCCATAATCAAGTTCAAAATGACTTTCAACATGTTCAAATATGTTTTAATCAGGTAATTACGTTATATTGTCCTCTCAGCTTTCAGACTATAGGTCATTTGATGAAAATCATTTTGATTGGCCAGAAATGTTGTCAAACTCACAAATATTTCACCGCTGATTCTTGTGCAGATCGTCCCGCCGCTGCTGCTGATCTACAATTTGCTTGCACACAAATGAATACAGCGCGCACGGTCCGGCCCCTATTCTCTGGGTTTGCCCACTTTACAACACTCATAGTCATAGTCATAAGGCCTTCAAACTTTTTAACTCAAGTGAGACATCCACATTCTGTAGAGTAGACTACTCTCTTAACTAACAAGTTGAAAGTCGTAAGTTAAACTGTAATTTCTTCATAAATTACAAGACATGGAAGAACATAGTATGGGACCACACACACTTCATATTTTGGCATTTTACACTCGAAATTCGCTCCATTGCACAATTTTCTCAGCTCGTGAAACACACTAGAAACCCATGGTATGTACAGCACACTATTACAATGAATCCTCTAACAGCAAAAGAGTAAATAATGATGATGACCATATGAAAAACACAGAAATTAACTCAAGAGTTCGCACTTACCGTCCAGGGACAGGGTTGAGCCTTTCACTTTAAATTGAAGGACGCCAGCTAACAGCAATGTCTATACAGTGAAGTCATGAACAATTCCGAATCCCTCACAATGAATACACTGCAATAAAGTTTTATTTCCTACCTGCAGATCTACATGCATCACATTTTCTTCCTCTCTCTTTTTGTTTTCTGCCTCTCTGTAAGTGATATCACATAAATTAGAAGACCGGTATTCAATGATTGCATTCATTTGGAGTCCATACAGATACGTGTGCAGAGTCTAAAGAGAAATATATATTTTACATCATAAAAGGATTTTTTTGGTGGTCATCATGGAAGGAAAAGTTGCTCTTATTACGGGTAGGCATATTATCATTTTTATCTTCCCCCCTTTGGGGGGGGGGGGGGCGGGGGGCTGGCAACCATGCTCAAAAGCCAATCAAAATCCAGTACTCCGCGAAGAGTTACTATAATAGCAAAGTTACTATTATTGTAAGTTTTATGCAACGGGCCCCTGGAAGTATAACTTGGGGCTCGGCGAAAGTGTCGTGTTGAGATTTGATTCTATGTACTATTTGGATTGCTGGGTTGCAGATTTGAATGTGACAATGCTGATGATCGGAAGATGGTAATAACGGGCTGTGATTGTGAGGATGATGATTATTATAATGATGACGATGATGATGATGGTGATGAAGGTGTTTATGAGCAGGAGGATGATGACGATGATGGTATAATGACAATATAAAAAACAATGATGATAAATAAAGAACAAGGATAAAAAAGAGACGCAAAAGAAAAAAGTTAATGGAGTAAGCCATTTACAAGACCTGACAATATCGGTGAATCAAATTCAAATATTTCCTGTATAATCTTAGACCCTTCCTAGATTACGAGCATCAACGTGTAGTGCCTACTTATAGCATAATGTTTTAATATTTATCCTCGACTGTGTCTATTTTATGCAGGATCAAGTTCTGGTATAGGTGCGGGTATAGCAGAGCGTTTCGCTGAGCTCGGCTGTCGCCTTGCCCTCACGGGAAGAGACGAAGAAAAACTGAAAGAAGTTGGGACATCATGCCGTGAACGTGGGCTCAGCGAGAAAGATGTAAGAGTGTTCAAAAGCAGCCCCCAAAATACATGTAGTAATACTACTGACTACTTTTGATTTTGATTGGCTGTTGAACAACGTTACCATGGTAGTTACCGTTGATGGCAAAGTTACTATATTAGCAAGTCTTTATGCAACGGCACCCTTGTTAACTTGCAGGCCTATGTAAATGAAAAAGATCTTTTGTTGTATTGGTTAATAGCGACAAAATTAAAATAAGAAATTTTCCATCAACCCCAATAATTTCCTTTGGTTCCGTGACATTTCATCCTGAATTCATTGTTAGAAAATTGTTACAAAATTAATGATTTGAGCCATGTTTACTACAGCAGATGTTTACAAATGCATGTAAAATTTTGAATGACCGAAACCATACACTGTGTAAATGTGAAAATGTGTCATTCCCTTTTCTTTCTTTCTTTTTTTTTTCCCTTTCATGTCTTTCAGATTCTACTGATTGCTGGTGATTTGACCGTTGATGAAGACATAGACAGAATATTCTCAAAGACGATAGAAAAGTTTGGACGCCTTGATATTCTTGTGAGTATCAGCCCCTTGCTCCTGTTTAGATTTCTCATGTGGTTTCTATGTATTTTCTGATTTGAAATATGAGGGGATAATGTGCCAACGGAAGGGGATGGTTTGCGGGGCTGAACAGCCCGATTTCTTCCAATTGGATGGACGACCTCCGATGAAACCATCATGTGCTTGAATAACCAGTAATCACCGGGATTACACACAGTGTTCATAATAAACATTACTCTTAAGAAGTATAATGCCTTAACATCGATAAAATTATTGTGTTTATCATTATTACTATTTTTCATTGTTACAAGCATGATGATGAGGATGATGAGGATGATGATGATGATGATGATGATAATGAAATCATGATTATGGTAATGATAATGACGATGATAATGATAATAATGATAAAAATGATCATAATGATGTGATGATAATGATAAAAACGATGATAATTATGATGATAACAATAGTACGAATACTATTGTAGTCCTACTACTACTAATCACCACCACCATCATCATCATCATCTTCATCAACATCATCATCATCATCGTCATCATCATCATCATCATCCTCATCATCAGTACAGTAGTATTACTATCATCACTATTATCATTTTTTCTTTTTTATTATCATCGTGTTATTTTCATTATTATAAACATCACTATCATCATCAACTCATCATCATCACAGTTAATGCCATTATCATATATGACGATGACGATTATGATAAAGTTATGATAAATTAAAAGATGATGATGATGACGATGATGATGGTTATTGTTGTTACATGCTATACATTTGCGGGTTTTTTTCAGGTAAATAACGCAGGTCGCCCAGCTAAAGGGAGATTCCATGACCTGCAGATGGATTTCTTTGATGACGTCATGAGGCTTAACCTGAGATCAGCAATATATCTTTCCAAGCTTGCAATCCCTTATTTGAAGGAATCAAAAGGTATTTCCCTTCTTCATTTGAAGAGCTTGCTTCCAAAAGACGCTTTATCCAGTTTGTTTGTTTGTTTGTTGTTGTTTTTTGTCAAAGTTGAGTTATCAGTTGCGTTATTCAGCTGGAGTGATTTGCTATGTATACAAGTTTGAAGCAAATTTATCTGTTTATTGAGAAAAAGTGATTTAGAAGAGATAGCGCTCTGTAATTTTATTTCCATTGACACGTGTACAACTAAGGAAAAAAAGCAATTTTCTCTTAAGTTACCAAAATGGATTTAGCGCCCTTTGGAAGAAAGTTCTTCAATTGATTAAGTGTTCATTCTCAGTTTTTTACTTCACCATTTTGAGAAAGAAGACAAGTCATTTGCAAACGCCCCCTTTCTTTGCTTCAGCATCGTTATAACGTTTTCAACAACTTATTATTTTTCGTATAATACTTTCACAGGGTGCGTCGTGAACATGTCGAGCGTTGCATCCAAAACTACAGTAAGTGTCAAAATATTAATACTTATAACAAAAATGATACTTTCTAATACTTTACTAGAACCAATACAAATACTATACTCATGCCAATACAGTACTGATACTAATACTTATACACATGAATATAAAAATCCAAATACTACTAATATTACTAATACTATAGTACTAATGCTTATGTTAAAACTTAATTCCAATTCTTCTACTGATACCGAGGAACTAATGTTTTACAAGCTTTGCTTTTTTAGTTCCTCATTTCTCATGTTTTCTTTCTATTTCTTGTATAATCATGCTATAGGTTTTGTATATGTATCTAAGACTTATTGTCAGCTTGTTTCATTTTCTGTATATCATTTTTGCTATACTGTACACAGTTAAAACGCTTTATACAATCTGGTTTACTATAAGAAATGATGAGGTATTGTTTAAAAGTTTAAACAACTGTTCAAAGTTTTAAACAGCAATTTTCAATTTTGATAGTTATTGTTCAAAAAATTGAACATTGTTGTTTAACTTTTTGAATATTTGTTTAAGCATTTAAACAATACCTGATCAGTTCATATAGTAAACCAGGGTGTATAAAATTTATACACGTTGTTTAATTTCATTTTTATTGTGTAATTTTTGTTTGTTTGATATATGATACATGAGAAATAAACACGCTTGAACACGCTTGAACTGATGTATTCAAATCATAGGCCTACTATTAAAACTTAATTATTTTCATAATTATCAAAATAAAAATTTCTTATCATTATCGTCATTGTTATTAGCATTACCATCATCATCATCATCATCATTATTGTTAATTAGATTAATAAATTTGGTATTTTATTACATCATTTGTACAGTTGTTTATACTGAATGAGAATAATGCTTTGATACAAAAGCAATGATGATAAATTCCTACAGTGATTGTTCTCTTCTTTTTTTTACAGTGTGACTACAACCCGACCTATTCCATATCAAAAGTAGCACTTGATCAGTTCACAAAGAGCCTTGCAGTCGGTAAGGAATTAATCCAATGCGAAAATGTGAAATGTAAAAGAAAATGAAATAATATTAAAGCCACCTGATATCATAATGCTCCAAGTCAGTAGACAGCATGTCTAATCGAAGTCGTTACGAAAGGATCATCCGCAAGTGTATTCATTATGAAGCTTTATTTGATGAGCTTTTCTTTTTTTAATTGGCAATACCAGTATTTTATTCACTGCTAAATTGTTCTTAAAGGACTAAAGAGTCTTGTATCTGAAATGAATATGAATTAACAGAAAGTATGTTGTGATGTTAAAAAGTTGCCAATTTGCAAGGAAAAGCTTGAACCTTTGTACTTTACGTCGCGCTGCCAATTTAAAGATTTTACAGTTTATTTTCCTTTAAAATAATTTCAGCATGAAATGGCAAATACTGACCCACTAAAACGGACACAGTATGTGTATTTTTTTAAAATCCTGCTCATGTATTTGGTATGTTTTATAGGGCTATGCGTCAAAAGTATTGGACCACCACACAAACCATACAGTTTTCTCACGAATGGGTTAAATTAGAGGCTACCGAGGAGGGGGGGGGGGCAAAAAGTCACCCCTTGTGACAGATTCCAAACCATGGATGAAAAATGCAGTCCCGAATTTATACTTATCTGTAAGTATAAGATGTGTCGAGAAAAAAAAAGCGCGAATTATATTTCACATTATCAAACAATGATCCCCCAAAGTTATATGATTGTCATGGATCGTAGATAACGCCACTCGGAATATCCCACGTTTAAGATATATGCATTCTTTAGGTCAGTATGGCGGGGGAGGGGGATTTGTGATATTGTCTACGTGATGTCATACAAAATTTAAAATGTGATAAGTGTTTTCATTTTTTTCTTTAAAGACGCTAGGTCGTGGGCTTTCATGGGGAATTTGACACCATGGGTGCTTACCCAGTAACAGGTGTTGTCCATCACTGTGAATTTTATGACCAACAGATCTTATGTAATGCTCTGTATCTTCACCCTTTCCCCATATGGCAAAGTCATACTATCTCACTTTCCCTGGCCCGAGAATGCCCGAAGCAGGCCGAAGAATGTTTGTGGTGGAACAGCTTGTTTTGCTGTGCTCCAGAAATGTAGCTCTATTACAGGTATTTTTTCACAAAGTCTTGTGTCAGCAAATTATGATCCATTCCCCATGAAAGCCCACGACCTAGCGTCTTTAAAGGATTTCTTGAAGTCGTGTATCACGTTTATTTTCCTGTTAATTTTTCAGTCGAATCTTTTTCACTATATAGCAATTTGATATTCTCTTTCCCTCTCCCTTCCTGTCACTACTTGCTCTCTATCCCACCTCTCCCTTTCTCCCTCTTTGCCCCCTTCTCCTTCCCCCTCCCATCAATACTACTCCTTTCCTCCTCTATCTCTCTCTCTCCCTAACTCTTTCTTCTCTCTGTCTGTCTCTCTTCTCCCTCTCTTCCCTTCTACCTTTCTCTCACACTCTCACACTCCGGTCCTGTGCATGTCTTCTCCTCTCCATTTCGGGATTCAGAATTGGGACCGTCTGGAGTCAGAGTAAATTCTCTCAAGTGAGTACCAGGAGATGAGCTTTCTTTCATTTTCATTATTTATTAGAATCCAAAACATACGCTCCGGCGAAATACCCCTAGTCAATCCCATATACCAACCATTCCAACCGTCAACAAGAACTTTAACCCTGCCCCCAAGGGGAGGGGAGGGGGAGAGGGTACTCATATTTGGGTGTGTGGCCCCTGAGGCCTCCATACCCGTACCCATTTTTTAAGGGTCATTTTGACAGAAAGCGGTACCCTTATAAGGAAATTTGTATCTCCGGTGTGTTCTTTAGTTACAATATGGACGAGAGTATCATTCTGAACAATAAAGTTACCCATGTTTAAAAGAATGGGGGCATGTTTATGGATTTTCCGGCACAAAACGATACCCCATTTTTAGCAATTTCTTGCAAAAAAGCCGCCCATTAGTGCGGTACACCCTCGTATACTATATTAGGCTAGTACCTCCCCTCCCCCCCCCCCCCCGGTTGAAACGCTATGCATAACCATAACCCTAACCCTAAGCCTGACTTTATACCCTGTTGCAACCCTGACCCTAACCTATCTTTGACGAAATAAAGCCCCAGGGAGCGTTTCATCTAGTGTCTTGTCAGTGATTTTACCGACAACTGTTATAAGCTATTGAAATCCTTGCATCATTCTTATTGGCTGAGAGCAAATTTTTCAGTAAAAATCACTGACTAGACACTTGATGAAACGCCTTCCGGATCATTTGTCATCAGGTTGCCGTTGCATAAAACTACAATTATAGTAATTTTGCCATTAGTGGTAACTTTCATGGAATACTGGATTTTGATTGGCTGTTGAGCAACGTTACCATGGTCATTACCACTTATGGTAAAGTTACTATAATATCAAGTTCTTATGCAACGGCACCCAGAGCATGTGTCGGGTCACCTTTTTATTATACACCATGTACACTGTTGTAGGCCTATTTGACAAATCATAGAGAAACCATTAATACAGTATTACAGTATGTTGGGAGAAACGATAAGAGAACGTAATAAAAAGATTGGAAGCAACATATTACTTCTAGAACATGATGAAATCTTAACACATGAAACATTTCAAGTTCAAGTTCAAGTGTGTTTTATTTCTCATGTATAAAGGTAGAAAAATAAAAACACGATACAAAATAACGTGAAACTGATATTATTTGATATATGTAAAATGGCAATAAATCATAAATGCATATACGAAAACTTGACAGGAAGAAAGCATAAGAAATGAGGAACTAAAAGAACCAGAGCTAAAATAGTCCCTCGGTGGGTTTAGGTACAGCTTGCATGTAAAATCAGAATGAATCAAAATAAATTTCAAAGACGATATGACATTTGGATCTATCAAGTAAATTAAACAAATCAAATATTCAAATGGCGATTGTCGAAATGTTGCAAAGGGAAATGAAACTTATATTGTGAAATAGGCTATTGGGAAAATTTGGTGCTATCGTATTTCCAATATCATTTTTTTTTCTTTTAATACACTATGCCAAGCAGACATTTACTTTGTTTTGATGTTAATTAGAGGGAAAATGTTGTATGTTTGTTTATTTACGATATTTCTGCTTAAAAGAAGAAGAAAAAAATATGTCTTGTGTTATATTGGAAATAAACCTGAACTTGAACTTGAACTTGAACTTGATACTCAGGCCTTGAGAGCCTGCACTTCGCGGATACCCCCCCCCCCCCAAAAAAAAAAAGAAGTATGAGAAAGGCATATCAAGTAATTTGACGCGCGAACAAAAATGTTTAGGAACAAACTCTATAAAAATATCAATGATTCAAAATAACTCAAGTGTATTAATTTTGACGAGACACCTATAATTCCAGTCATTACATTAGTCCCTATAGCATGTATAGCAAGAGAGAGAAAAAACTTGACAAATTCAGTAGGCCTACAAAAAAAAAATATTTTCAGGGTTCCAGATCAGCTGCTGTATTCAGTTCACTGCATGACATTATTACCATTATTCATTCAGAATTTTAAACTACAAGAACAATACACAAAAGTATGCAAATTACAGCAATTACAGGAATAATATACACATGATAGAAGAAGCAGGGCCCCGTTTTTCCATCACTCGTGACTTCCATGGAAACCTTGAATTTGAATGGTCGTTGAGCAATGTTACCATGGTAGTTATCATTGATGGCAGAGTTACCATTAATAATGGTAAGTTTTATGCAACAGAACCCTGGATCAGAGGTGATGGGGCTGCCTGGGTTTGGTACAGGGAAAGTGAGATAATGACTTTGCCATATGGGGAAAGGGTGAAGTATAAATCAGAATAACAATCGATATAGTTATGATAGTAATCGTCATTTCAGTCACATTACCGATGATGATGATAACTATTATTATTATCATAGGCATAATAACAACAACAACAACAACAACAACAACAATAATAATAATAATAATAATAATAATAATAATGATAATAATAATAATAACAATACATTACTAATTATTATCATTATTACTATTGTTATTATTGTTGTTGTTATAATGATAATAATTATTATCATTATTGCTGTTCCTATCATTTCTAAACATGTTAATTCAGTTTAATTGTAAGCAAACATCCTTCCATAAAAACTTGGGGGATGATTGAACATGTCACTTCATGTACATACATGAGGTGGGGGGATGCATACCCCCCCCCCCCCCCCCCCCCCCGCTGTCTACACCCTTTTGGTCTGTTGGTCATAAAACTCACAGTGACATTATTCGGCCTGCTTCGGGCATTCTCGGTACAGGGAAAGTGAGATAATGACTTTGCCATATGGGGAAAGGGTGAAGTATAAATCAGAATAACAATCGATATAGTTATGATAGTAATCGTCATTTCAGTCACATTAACGATGATGATGATAACTATTATTATTATCATAGGCATAATAACAACAACAACAACAACAATAATAATAATAATAATGATAATAATAATAATAATAATAATAATAATGATAATAATAATAACAATACATTACTAATTATTATCATTATTACTATTGTTATTATTGTTGTTGTTATAATGATAATAATTATTATCATTATTGCTGTTCCTATCATTTCTAAACATGTTAATTCAGTTTAATTGTAAGCAAACATCCTTCCCTAAAACCTGGGGGATGATTGTACATGTCACTTCATGTACATACATGAGGTGGGGGATGCATACCCCTCCTCCCTCCCCCCCCCCCTCCCCCCCCCCCCCCTCCCCCCCCCCCCCTCCCCCCCCCCCCTCCCCCCCCCCCCCCCCCCCCGCTGTCTACACCCCTTGGTCTGTTGGTCATAAAACTCACAGTGATGTTACTGGGTAACGGCTGGGTAAGCACCCATGGTGTCAAATTCCCCATGAAAGCCCACGACCTAGCGTCTTTTATTACTCTTTCCATAAATGTTACAAATGTTTGTATAATTGTGGACAATTTGGGAGAAGTTCTGATACATTTCAAAAATACTTACTATCCATATAGTCAGAAAACGTGGTCACTTCATCAAACCCACTGAACTTTCTAATTTGGCGAAGATAGCCTACTGCAGTCAGGCTGTCTGCCCAGTACAGGGCATGGCCGCGGTTGTCGTAATCGAATACTTCAATGCTGACGTCATCATAAGTGAAGAAGGTTGAAAAAGTCAGGTCTGACAAATTTGCTATCCTCACTTGGGTTTTGTCAACGCTTTTGATAAGGAGCTGCAAGTGAAATTCTGTCGTTGGGACAAGATGAAAAAAAAAATCTGTTATCATCAACAGGGGTATGAACAAAGAATGGAAGGAGCTGAGCCTGAACGGTTAAGGGTGACAGTCGTGAAGGTGTCGTGGTCCAGTGGTTTAAGTTACTTGACTGGAGATGCGAGAATCGGGGATTCGATCTCCAGCACCACTGGGGTACAGATGATGATGCCCTCCAAGCTTTCATCCACATAATAATTACACAATGATAATGATAATAAAGATAATATCAGCAGTTATAACAGTAATAGTTCTGATAATAATAATAATAACAACAATGATAACAGACTGATAATCAAAGCGTATATATTTCTATTTATCCGTTATTCTGATGTTATGATTCTATTTGTCTTTAACCAATAAATGGACAATAAATGATGAATGAATGAACGAGTGAATATATCTTGTACTGCGATGTTAGATTTTTTCATTCAAGTACATTACGTGTATACATTATTTTCCTAACTATTAGTAATTATTGTCCATTCCAGGAGAGAAAATGTGATTGATATAGCCCTTATTATAAGAAAACTCTGTTCTCCTTTAGGTTAGTAGCATATCATTATGATGCCTCATTTGGCAACTGGTGATTACCACAACTCGATCCGTCGTATCCTAGAGCACACTGGCAGGAGTAAGAGCCGTTGCCGTCATCACTGCAAGTCGCTCCATTGCGACACGGATTCATGGAGCAAGCCCTTATGACATCTGAATAAAGCAAAATGCATATCGGTTTTCGTTCATAAAACTAGTATAAAGCTTATGTCGCGGTAAAATGTATAAAGCAAATGCTGAATTTAAACATCATAATCATAACCATAAGAAAAAACATAATCATAAAAATAATAGTAAGATTGATAATAATAATAAAGGTAATAATGATAATGATAATGATGATGATGATAATGATAATAATTGTAGTAATAATAATGATGATGATGATAATAATAATAATAATAATAATGATAACAATGACAATAGTTATTTTTATAATAACAGCAATAAATATAACAATAAAGTTGTAGATACGGCTTTCATAACGACACCAAGAGCTATTCTTTAATACTGAAAGCGTCGCGACATAACAGCAAACACCACCACCTACAACAAACACACCACCACCACCACCACCTACTACTACTACTAGTACTACTACTACTACTACTACTACTACTGCTGCTGCTGTTGCTGCTATTACTGCTCTATATACTACTTCTGCTACCACCTCCTCTACTACTGGCACTACCATTTCAAACCATGAAAAACGCAAACGCTGAAACTTTACAAACAAGCAAACAAACAGACAAAACAGAAAAGTATTCATAAACTGTCATACCGCATTCCTCTACATGAAGCTTCTGGGTTTTACCGTAGACACCTCTCCTAGCAAGTCCTCTGGCTGTGGTTCCATCTTGGTATAATGCCGATGGGCATGGTATAACTTCTGGACATTCCGATACTGTGAATATCCCTGGAATGAAAAATAAATTATCAAGTTGGTTGAGACAGAGATGTATTTTCTATTTTAACCTTGGATAAATTTCTCCTTACTCAGTTATCACACGTTTCCAAGAAAAATTGTTTGGAATATTCATTTGGAACTCGCTTAGTAGTCTAAAAATCAGTTCTCCCGTTTTCTTCCTGTTAGATAGAATCAGAGCACCTACTAAATCAGTCTTTCTTATTAATTCTAAACGGGTAAACATGTAGATAATCATGTAAGGAAATATTGGCTATAACGATTTTTTTAAACCCCACCAATGGGTCCCCTGACCAAAAACACGTGGATCTTGACTGTACACGAAATCTAATGGATTTCAAAACAAGGCTTGACTGCTCAATATATCCAAATCCATATGGGATCAATTCCTTACCTTTATGAAATATCCCCAACAAATTGATCATTACCGCTAGAACCTGAATTGGAAAAAGTAAGATTTATAATCATTTTCAGTTATTTTCTGCTACTCGACCTCGTTTAGGTATTTGATAAGAATTGAATTCCCTTTTTAAACGTTATTTATCAATGGCACTATTACTATCACTACTGTTATCATTATTACTACTATGCTTTTTCCAACAACTTAATGTTCTGCTGATACATTGATAGTAGGGGATCCCTTTTGCTACCCTAATAATCAACTTACTTTCACAGCTTGTTATAGAGGTAGATGATTAAGATCTTCCTTTAAAATAACAAAACCGTAAACTTCTTACTGATAGGGGAAAATGAAGAATATATTTCAATCGAATTGATGAAGCGCCTACATAAAAATTATGTGAAGGGGCATGTAAGACTATGATATTTCATACACATGATCATTACGGCACACTGTTCGACCCTTGGATATATCACGAGGTTTCAAGAAATTTGCAAATAAGACCCTCTAGCGTTAAACAGCAAGCGGACATCTTTCTGAAATCGGTTGGCTTATCTGTCTAATATCATTATTATTATTGTTATTATTATTATTTTCATCATCATCATCATAATCATCACCATTATTATTATCAGTAAAGTTGATATCATTATTATCGCCCGCTATTCATTAGGTAATTGCTTAACTGAGATCCTACCTGTTTGTAAATCATGATCTCGTCTGGTACAGAGCACGTATGGAATGCAGCTTTAGAAGTTCAAGGATTTGTCAAAATAGTCTTTCAGAAAAAAACAAGCTGAGAGCACAAAGACACATCGAGACAGTTCCTAAGGTTCAACCAACCAATATCATCCATGCACAAATAGACTTAATATCTATAGACTTGGCATTAAAATGGCTATTAGCAAGAATTACCCATTGCATATAACTTATTTTCTGTGGAAAATATTTCTTGTGGAAATTTTTTTTTATAGGAGAAACATGATCATTCATTCCATTTTTTTAAAATGCTTTCATAGACCAGAGTTATGCATGTTTTTTTTTTTCAAAGACCAAGACATTTCTTGTAAGTGACGTTGAATTTACGATAAGTCATGCCCAATCGATCATCTCTGGAACACAGTCTAGAATAACATGCCCTTAATGGATCACAAAAGTTTTTATATATTGTTTTCCTTTACACCATAAATGATTTAATGATCACTCCCCCTCAATCTCTTTCATTTTCAAGTTATTTTTATTATTCAAGCTTTCTTTTTTATCGGCTCTCTCCTATTTCGGTACGAACAGTGTCTATACTTTTTAATTGACCTTTGTTTAAAAGCCGAAAGAAACGAGTTGAAACTTATTTTCATTTTTATGAAGAAATAGTATCTGTTAATTTCATCTTTTGATATGTATTCTAAGTTTGGTAAAGAATATGCTATACACAGTTGAACTATTTTGACCATGATAAGATAACTAAATGAAATTACAGTTATCACTGTTTTCTTTAAATGTGCTATTATTACTGTTGTCAGCATTATCATCAGTGTTGTAATAATAATAATGACGATGATGATAATGACAATAATATCAGTGATAATTACAACATTTTCATTATTATCAATATCACTATTATCATCATCATCATCATCGTCATCATTATAAATTGTTGTATCAGTTGTTGTTTAGATCATCAGTGGCGTAGACAGGTTCTTACACGGGGGGGGGGGGGGGTGTGATTCGCCGTTCACGAGAAATCGAGGATCAATTTCGTATACAGATACACACACACACAACACACACACACACACACACACCCAAACACACACCTACACACATACACCCGAATGCACAGACATAAGTAGGAGATATACGCACCGTGACAAGCGAATATAGAATATGGACTGACACACATTATCGCATATTTGCATCACGTTATTAATCTTTTTTTTTTTAAATTACAGTTGTTACACTACTTAAGAAAAACTTTGACGGCGCCGAAATTACCTAGAAGTAATATAAACGAGACATTTGAATTCGTCACATGACGAATTAGGTGGTCTGTCGGCATCTTTTAGGTTTCGACGTGGATCGTGATAAATTCGTTGATAAGACTTTTGATAAAATTTTTACGTCTCGATACGAGACTAAATCACAGAAATTGGATGATTTGATATCGCAGAATACTTAAAAGGTGATCCAAAGCTTTAATTCACCTTAACGAATCAGATTTTCTATAGGGTTGTACATAAACTACTGTGCACTACATTGCAATTGTCATAACGGGCCAAAATCAGCAGTTTATTTCATTGACTGTGACTGTATATGTAATCATATAGTTAAAGAGGATAGTAATATAACATGTAAAAAGAAAGCATCGAAAAGGTCCTCCGGGACTCGAACCAGGGACCTTGAGCATGTGGGGCAAGTGCTTTGAAGGTATACCTGAATAACAGCTCATAGAGATAACACGTAGATTCAAAACGGAATTCTAATTTCAGGTTTTCCAGTGAAAATTTCCACATGTTTTCGAATTTGCTTAAAAAAGATATGAATGCATAAGATAGAGAATTTTCTCAGCTATAACATACTTAAAGATGGGCGAAAATAAAGCAGAAATAAGGGAGATGTTGATCAAAGAAGACGAAAATGTAGAATCGAGAATTACGTAAAGATCATGTCCCATAGAGAATACACGTAAAATGAGAAAAATTTACATTGTATCTTTAATCGTGAATTTAGACCATGATAACCTCATCAAAATGAGTAACAATGATAACATATTTGTAGAAAATTTCCTCAGCTACAACATATCGAAATCTCGGCGAAAATTGATGAATAATAAGCGCGATAGACTCGGTTAAAGGCAAAAAATATAACGTCAAAAAATCAAAATCGAAATTTTGAGTTCACATAAGAATAGGATGACCTCATAATATCGATAAGACAAATTTTTGTCATGGATTCACATCTTCAACTCAAAACCTTTCAGAATATGTAAAAACAATTGGGGGTATCCATGCATTTTGAGAAGCTATGGGGAATTTTAAAGGGACATGTTTTTGCGTGTTTTTACATAATTTTCAACATTGACGCGCGCACGGATTTTGAACTTTGACGCGCGCTTGCGACCTTATGGTTAGTTGAAGTCAGTTCTAAATTGATGGAAATTGTTAAGAAAAGTGTCAGGAATGCAATCAAGTGAAAAAACGGCGTTTTAACGTTATTTAGGACCTGCGCGCGCATGACGCGCGCACGGACGCGGACGCGCGCAATTTTTTGAAATGCTTAAAATGGCCTGAAACGTGTGCAAAATGAATTTGAAGCGATTCTGAGCATTTTTAATTTTTGCGCGCGCGCTGACGATTCTGAGATTTCGAGCGCACAAAAAAGTGCTTAGAATAAAGAAAAATAAATAATAAAGAAAGAAAATTCTGACGAAATTAAGAGGTGATCTGTCAGAGATGACAGACCACCTAATAACTACATAAATCAGAATAATGATCGATATAGTTATGATAGTAATCGTCATTTCAGTCACATTAACGATGATGATGATGATGATGATGATAACTATTATTATCATAAGCATAATGATAATAATACATTATTTATTATTATTATTATTATTATTATTATTATTACTACTATTATTATTATTATTATCATTGTTATTATTATTATTGTTGTTGTTGTTATAATGATAATAATATAATCATCTTTATTGCTGTTCCTATCATTTCTAAATATGTTAATTCAGTTTAATTGTAAGCAAACATCCTTCCCTAAAACCTGGGGAAGGGGATGATTGTACATGTCATCCCCCCCCCCCCCCCCCCCCCCCCGCTGCATACGCCCCTGGATATCATCTTATATCACACAGGATGCGTGTTGGAAATAAAACACATCTGAAGCTATTTTTGATGATAAATGTACTGCCCCTCCCCCCAAAAAGGTTAAAAGGAACAGTCGCGTTGACCGATAGAGCAGAACATGGAAAATAGAACATCTACTAGTTTTCATACTGATCAAGATTCGTTACGTTCATTCTTAACTGAAAATAGTGCTGAATAAGCCGTAATGTTCACCAATATTTCATCTTCACATTTCCACCTCCATGTTGTTTATTCCCCATAACAGTCCTGGCGTCATCTTAACTCCACTTTACCAAAATCTAGGGAAGACAGACGCCCAAGTGATCACGTGGTCCAAATCCATGCATCCCATTGGTCGACACGGGACGGTGGAGGAGGTTGTCAAGGCAACTGAGTATCTGGTTTCGGATGCAGCGAGGTGCGTGACTGGTATGCTGCTTTCCATAGATGGAGGACGGTTCCTAATGTGAATTCCCCCCCTCTCAAAAAAAAAAAAAAAAAAATCAAACTTGCTTGGTCATAATCATGATTGTTTTCATTAGTCCTTCTAACAGCCCTTGGCTAATCAGTGCTCCCCTTAACGGGGCGGGGAAGATGGGTATATGGGAGGTGGTGGTTGTTGCTCTCTGATTTTCATTTTGTTCGGAATTTTGTAGCGCCCGAATTCGCTATATTATTATTGTTATTGTCATTTACTGTTATTATTATCATCATGATTAAGCATCAGTACTTTTATCATTATAATTAAAAGAACGAATTTTATGGTGATGGTACTTAGGACTTGATTACTCATAACGGATATGTTAATGCTAATTTGATATACAATTTGAATTGGAGATTACAATAAGAGAACGTATGAACTGTATGAACTAATCCAATTCCTGTTTTATTCTCTTCTTGGTAAGTGAATGGTTACAAAGAAAAGACCAAATGGTGTATGGACCTGTTGGCGCATGTAAAATTAAGAAAGACATAAGAGACAGAGATGAAATAATAAAAACACGAAGTGACAAAATAATGATGAAGAATATTGCATATATTTTTAGACTAATTCTGACGTTTTCTACGAACCCTATTCCAACAAATGCTTTGTTAATTTTTCATGCTCTTCTGGGTGATTGTATCTTCTCTTTGTTTCTGTTTCAGATTAAAAGTTAAAGAAAGATCCTGCATTATCATTTGTTATCATCTCACTGCCTCTCTCTCTCTCTCTCTCTCTCTCTCTCAAAAGTAGCAACGGCATAAAGTAGCGACAGCATGAAAAATTACACACAGATAGTTATTGTGATTAATGTTTATTGTTGAACAATTAAAAGTGCCATATCTGTACATGAGTCTTCAGATTTACAACTGATATACCAATACGTGTAAATTCAGTACACGTATATAATCGGTATTGGTGTTTACACAGTAGATGGGGTGGGTATCAGTGAGACCAACTTTGAAAAAAAAAAAGGAACTGAATATCTCCACCCCAAAAATGTCTTCATATTTACAACCGATATACAAATACATTTAAATGCAGTACACGTATGTACGAACATTTGTGTTTCTATACAGCATTGAATGGGGTAGGGGGGGGGGGGGGGCTATCTGACCAATTTTGCCATTAAAGTATTACTGAATTGCTCCACCAAGAGAAGAGATGTTCCACTCCTTTAAAGGAAGTGGAAAAGGAGAAAAGGGTTGATTAGCTTTTGAGATTTACTATACAGATATTGCCTGCATAGACATGCTAGAGGTTTAATATAACATTTCATTTCCCCGATGGAGTTATATTTTACCCAAGGGATTATATTTTCCTCGAAGCGCGCAGCGCTGAGGGAAAATATTGTCCAGAGGTAAAAATCAGTCCATCAAAATCCTTCTGATAGACTTCTAGAAAGAACGCTTATTTCATGCCGCGTGTCTCAGTTTTTTACGCGCTAGAGGTAAAGTGATGCATCCAAAATGCACAGTGCTGCACAAAAACTGCACGGCAGGAAGGTTGCGTAGAATTAAAGCATGAACACTTGATATGCATACGCACTCGCTATTGGCTACATCCTTGAACCCGTTTTATAAATTATTATGGTCTATATAGATTCCCCGTCAGAGTATTGCACTGACTGAATTAACTCACACTGCTTGCTGCAGTTCCGCTGTAAAATAACATACTTACGTAGTAATAATAAAACAATACAGATAGCGCGCGCAGCATGCAAACTACGCGTACACACACCTGACTAATCAGCTTATACGCAGTGGGTGACGTCACCTCGGTCAATATAACGGCGTTATATTGACCGAAGTGACGTCAAAACCAAAAATATAACAATTGTGATCCTTGCAGCTCTAGTCACTGATGGCATTTTGACCAATCACTGATTTGAATCTATATAGCCTATGTAATATGAACCTATATTATCATGATCAATTTGGGGACAAGAGTCAAGAGCTGTTATATTGTATGTACATGATAAGAGTATGCCCAAGCTAGTTCGTGGCTTATGTTTACCGACCATATTTAAGATAATTTGTCTTTCTGACAATTAGTGTATAAAGAAAAAGCCTGTCCTCTCGCTATAGAAACTGAAGTGAAATGATTCGATGTCTATATGTTCATCACTGTTAGAAGAGTATTTGTTCAAAAATCGTTAGGTTATTCAAGATGTAAACCTACCAGCAGTGTTTTACATGCAATTTTAAAGCATCAATTTGTAGGTTTATATGTTTAACAACCTAATGATTTTAAAAACTGTTCTAACAGTGATATAACCCCCATTATATTTGGTAATGTATGGCACGTCAAAGTAACTGAATACTGAAGATGGGTTGCCAACATGCATTGTACAAGTACTGCACAGCTACTATATGTAATTACATGCCCCGGCGACAATTGCTCCGCGTCAGCGCCGGACACTAACGCTGGGGCGGCGATACCGGGGGGGGGGGGGGGGGGAGAGAAGGGGCAGGGGGAGGGGACCTATAAGACCCTATTCCAACCCTGACACTCACCGTGTATCACTGACGAAATAAAACACAGAGCACTCATCGCCGGAGCATACACATATGTCGGGTCACCAAGCTGTTCACCATACATGTATCTTAAGTTTATATCCCTGAAGAATGGGGAGGCCCCCGAAAATTCGGATCGAATCCATTCTAGTTTGCAATTAATGCATTTCTGTTACGTTCTTCTTGTTTAGTAATTTTGCCAACAAGTGGACTACTATCATCATGTATCTTACATGCTGTATACAAGGCCGGAATATGGCATTTAAAATGCTTTTCTATCTGTACATAATTATCTTTACATATATTCTTTACACATGTATCTAACATACAACTATTTTTAACACAGTCAAATCGACATGTTAATTTACAATCAGTATTTTCCCACATATATTTCCAGATCTGTAGAAACTATCCAAGTGCATATTATGTACATATATGTATATGGTGGCCTTCAAACTGGTCTGAGATTACTCTGTATGCAGGTATGATAAAAATATCTCTGTGCTTCACACTTCATTCTCATCTTGGATGAATTCGAGAAATGTGTAAAAGAAAACCCTTAAATATCCAAGCTCTTTCTCATCTTCAAACAGGCATACTGCTTGACAAATATGTGGAGTTAATTGAATGCAGGCACAAACACTAGTGCATTGTTTAGACAGAAACCCACACAATTAGTTATTCATTTGTAGTAAAAATTTCGCAGGGTAGCTCTGCCGGGTGCTAAAACTGACTTTCCATGTGCTCCCGGTTGCCAATTGGTATTCAGTGGGGATCTTCAATGGGGATTCAATTGGATTTTCGTCCTGGGAAGAAGTTTGGTACTACTAAATCGGAAAATACTTGTGAATACAGTGCGATATGCTACTGCTTTTTCATGTTTGGTCGTAATAATGGAAAGTGTGATAGTCCTCTTGTACCCCCATGTGAGAACGTTGTCTTAGACCATGTAGACTGGAGCAGTAATTGTAAGCATGGTAGCTGAAATTACATTTCAATTTTTTTTAGCTCAACTTCAGATTGCAGGTCATCATGGTCATGTGACAGTGTGATTCTTTCGTATTCAAGTTGAGGCCTGAAGCACCTGCAGCATTTTTTTATTTTTTATTTTTTTTTACAAAAGCAAGATTTGAAAAAAAAAATGCATAAGATTGAATTTCAACTATACTGTAACGAACTACAAAATGTTTAAGAAAACACTGTTCAACACACTGCTTAACACACAGTTTAAAATATTCATGATACAAGAAGAATACCTCAAGAACATTTTGAAAAGACATCTAGCATTTTAAATTATTACGTAATTCCATACCATATTATGAAAGAATTTATTTTCATGAAAGAATTCATTTTCAAGACTTTCAGATCAGATGCAACATTCAGTGCAGTTTGTGGAATATTTCAGTATTCACTAAGCATTTTAAATGACTAATTAAAAAGTGGACTAACTCATGTTGAAATCAGTGTCACATTGAACTTTCTCATAATCCGTCACGTATTCAAAATTTACTGAAATAGAGGGCACAATAAGAAGAAAATTATCTCTGATAGGAAGGGGGGGGGTATTGATAAGCAGCTTTAACATTAGTTATGCTATTTTAGTTTCTAAAGAAGCACGAGCCAGATATATCTCTCTAAATCCCCCCCCCTCCAATGCTTATCAGCCTATGACATTTTGATTACATCAACCATACAATCAGAAACAATAATAACCATATATAATGTACATTATCAAAAAACAAGCAATGGCATTGGTAATTTCCCTTTTAAATGAGGAAAATGGAAAAGAAGCTTTACCCTCAAATGGAGGGCTTATCAAGGGAATGTCACTTTTCGAAGTGCCATTCCCTTGAAATCAGACGACTCGCTGTACCCAGCTCCATCTGGCTCCGAAAGGCTACAAAACTCAACCTCTGCTCCCTCTTCCGCCCGCATCACGCAAACATTATTGTCCGTCCAATTTAGCCAGAGGAGCCAACCGGATGAGAAAATAAGATTTACGGGATACAGATCATCCAGGACAGCCAGGACACCTCCGCTGCTCTGGACATCATGCCAAAAGATTCTCCGTTGATCGCTCCAGTACAGGCGTTGTGCTACGGTGTAAGTTGAGAAGAGAATGCATGAAAGGGAGAAAGGGCAAAAATTCAACAAAATTGTTTCTAATTGTATATAGCGCAGTCAAAGAGTAGGTTTATAAAAGCTCAGTGTATGGGCTTATTACTTTCACATGTTTGATTATTGGCACAGGAAATAGCGATACATCATCTTTCTCATTGTATCATTACCCGTTTCGTCCACTGTAAATCCAAAAGGGTCGACTGCCACTTTGGTGATGGTGGTGTAGTTCTCTCCGTGCAAACCCACACGAAATATTTCATCGGGGCTAAAACAGTACAGGTATCTGCAAATAAAGTAGAAGTGAAATTGAATTTTGTTTGTCTTCAAAGAACCATCTTCGTTTTACAGGTGTAAATATGTACCTGGCAAAGCTGGGGTAATAATGATTTGCAGAACCCCAAGGAAGAACAACTCAGAGGCTTTCTTGGGCAAACAACAGTTTTATTTCTTATCATCATCATTTTGTTAAAGACAATTGTTCTATTACTGTTATTATTCTCATTAACATCATCATTATCATTAATGGTATTAAAATTATGAAGAAGAAAATTAATAACGGTGACCGTACCTCCTTCTTTGGTCGATGACGAAAAGTTTAACAATTCCGGGCATATTGAACACTTTTATTTGGTTTTCATGGAGTAGTGGCAAATGTGCTTGTTTCATTAGTCTGAACCAAGTAGCCCAATACAACGTAGGTCCGGCTTCATACACTTTTAAATCACGGATATCTCATGGAGAAAATAAAAGAAATAGGAAAGAAATTAATCGAGGATGAAAACGTTATAACTTTGTTTGGATTCAGGAAAGCTAATTAGTAGAAGTCGGAGGGGGGGGGGGATTGATTCAAGTAATTCATAAAAACGCTCGAAGTAGTTGGAACGCTTCAGCAAACCTCTTTGTGCTATTTTCATGCTATTATTCATTCCTTTTGTGATTCTTTGGAGACCTATAAGACAAATTAATAAAGCTTAAATAGTTTAAGCTATAGAAATACAGTTACTGAAATACAGTCACAAAAAAGTGATATGTATATATATATATATATATATATATATATATATATATATATATATTTGGTGAATGCTATCCTTGTACAGAGTGCTCGATGTCCGTAAGAAGGCAGAGCTTTTATATATGGCATAAAAGTGATACCGGGGAATTTTGCTTATTATAGGATCTGTGATGTTATTACATTCAGGTAATCCTTCTATATACGATATTCTTAAACTGCACGTAAACATGGGAAATGTGTTGTGAAAAGGTTGTTTATATCTCATGTGGATAGTAAAACTTGACAGTTAAAGACAGTAGGTCGTGGGCTTTCGTGAGGAATGGATCATAATTTGCTGACACCAGACTTTGTGAAAAATACCTGTAATAGAGCTACATTTCTGGAGCACAGCAAAACAAGCTGTCCCACCACAAAGATTCTTTGGCCTGCTTCGGGCATTTTCGGGCCAGGGAAAGTGAGATAATGACTTTGCCATATGGGAAAAGGGTGAAGTATACAGAGCATTACATAAGGTCTGTTCAGTGGCGTAGACAGGTTCTTACACCTGGGGGGGGGGGGGGTGATTTGCCGTTCACGAGAAATCGAGGATCCATACAGATACACACACACGCACCCGCACATACCTGCACAGACCCTCCCCACTTACACACATTTTAATTTTTATCTTGCGAGCGAGGGAGCCAAAAATGACCATTTTTGTGGTTTTCAATCGCATTTTCAAATAGAAATTATATAATATGATGAGCGAGCGAGCCAAAAATAACCACCCTTCTGGTTTTCTATGGCATTTTCAAACAAAAATTCTAAAATATGACGAGCGAGCAAAGCAAGCGAGCAAAAAATAAGCGCTTTTCTGGTTTTAAATCACATTTTCAAATAGAAATTCTAACATATGATGGTTGTTTATGACAAATTATGAAAAATTTTTGTTAACGATTAATTCAAATATCATTTCTTCCTTAAAAAGTGAAGGGGGGATATTTGTACACGCCATCCCCCGTCTCAAAAAAGTGGGAATATATCCCCCATCCGCCCGGGATTTACGCCAATGATGCACAGACATAAATAGAAGATATACGCACCGTGACAAACGAATATAGAATATGGACTGACACACATTGTCGCATATTTGCATCACGCTGTTTATCTTTTTTTCCCCCATTGTTACACCACTTCAGAAAAACTGTGACAGCGACGAAATTACCCAAAAGTAATATAGATAACTACATAAATCAGATTAACGATCGATATAGTTATGATAGTAATCGGCATTTCAGTCACATTAACGATGATGATGATGATAACTATTATTATTATTATCATAGGCATAATAGTAATAATAATAATAATAATAATAATAATAATAATAATAATAATAATAATAATACATTACTAATTATTATTATTATTACTATTGTTATTATTGTTGTTGTTATAATGATAATAATATAATAACATTATTGCTGTTCCTATCATTTCTAAACATGTTAATTCAGTTTAATTGTAAGCAAACATCCTTCCCTAAAACCTGGGGGATGATTGTACATGTCATCCCCGACCTTGTGATGTGGGGGGATGCATACCCCTCCTCCACCCCCCCCCCCCCCCCGCTGTCTACGCCCCTGGGTCTGTTGGTCATAAAACTCACAGTGATGGACAACACCTGTTACTGGGTAACGGCTGGGTAAGCACCCATGGTGTCAAATTCCCCATGAAAGCCCACGACCTAGCGTCTTTAATACTCTTTCCTTAAATGTTACAAAGGTTTGTATAATTATTGTGGACAATTTGGGGGAAGTTCTGATACATTTCAAAAATACATACTATCAGTATAGTCAGAAACCGTGGTCACTTCATCAAACCCACTGAACTTTCTAATTTGGCGCAAAAAGCCTACATCATACACGCTGTCTGCCCAGTACAGGGTATGGCCGCGGTTGTCGTAATCGAATACTTCAATGCTGACGTCATCAAATGTGAAGAAGGTTGAAAAAGTCAGGTCTGACAAATTTGCTATCCTCACTTTGGTTTTGTCAACGCTTTTGATAAGGAGCTGCACGTGAAGTTCTGTCGTTAGGACAAGAGGGAAAAAAATCTGTTATCATCAACAGGGGTATGAACAAAGATCTGAATGAGCTGAGCCTGAACGGTTAAGGGTGACAGTCGTGAAGGTGTCGTGGCCCAGTGGTTTAAGGTACTTGACTGGAGATGCGAGAATCGGGGATTCGATCCCCAGCACCACTGGGGTACAGATGATGATGCCCTCCAAGCTTTCATCCATACAATAATTTCATAATGATAATGATAACAAAGATAATAACAACAGTAATAACAGTAATAACAGTAATAGTTCTGATAATAATAATAACAACAATGATAATAGACTGAAAATCAAAGCGTATATTTTTCTATTCATCCGTTACTCTGATGTTATGATTCTATTTGTCTTTGTGTTTTGATTACGTACGTATTTCATTTGTACTTTGCATGTAATTAAAGAAACAAAAACCAATATATGGACAATAAATGATGAATGAATGAACGAATGAATATATCTTGTACTGCGTTGTTAGATTTTTTCATTCAAGTACATTACGTGTATACGTTATTTTGCTAACTATTAGTAATTATTGTCCATTCTAGGAGAGAAAATGTGATTGATTTAGCCCTTATTATAAGAAAACTATGTTCTCCTTTAGGTTAGTAGCATATCATTATGATGCCTCATTTGACAACTGGTGATTACCACAACTCGATCCGTCGTATCCTAGAGCACACTGACAGGAGTAAGAGCCGTTGCCGTCATCAATGTAAGTCGCTCCATTGCGACACGGATTCATGGAGCAAGCCCTTATGAGATCTGAATGAAGCAAAATGCATATCGGTTTCTGTTCATAAAACTAGTTTAAAGCTTATGTCGCGGTAAAATGTACAAAGCAAATGCTGAATTTGAACATCATAATCATAACCATAAAAAAAAACATAATCATAAAAATAATAGTAGATTGATGATAATAATCACGGTAATAATGATAATGATAATGATGATGATGATGATAATGATAATAATTGTAGTAGTAATAATAATGATGATGATAATAATAATAGTAATAGTAGTAGTAATAATAATAATAATAATAATAATAATAATAATAATGATAACAATGATAGTAGTTATTTTTATAATAACAGCAATAAATATCATAACAATAAAGTTGTAGATACGGCTTTCAGAACAACACCAAGAGCTATTCTTTCATAATGAAAGCGTCGAGACACAACAGCAATTAACACCACCACCTAAAACAACAACACCACCACCACCACCACCACCACCACCACCACCACCACCACCTACTACTACTACTACTGCTGCTGCTGCTGTTGCTGCTGCTGCTGCTGCTGCTGCTGCTATTACTGCTCTATATACTACTTCTGCTACCACCTCCTCTACTACTGGCACTACCATTTCAACCATGAAAAACGCACACGCTGAAACTTTACAAACAAGCAAACAAACAAACAAAACAAAAGCATTCATAAACTGTCATACCGCATTCCTCTACATGAAGCTTCTTGGTTTTACCGCAGACACCTCTCCTAGCAAGTCCTCTGGCTGTGGTTCCATCTTGGTATAATGCCGATGGGCATGGTATAACTTCTGGGCACTCCGATACTGTGAATATCCCTGGAATGAAAAAGAAATTATCAAGTTGGTTGAGACAGAGATGTATTTTCTATTTTAATCCTTGGATAAATTTCTCCTTACTCAGATATCACACGTTTCCAAGAAAAATTGTTTGGAATATTCATTTGGAACTCGTTTAGTAGTCTAAAAATCAGTTCTCCCGTTCTTCCTGTTAGATGGAATCAGAGCACCTACTAAATCAGTCTTTCTTATTAATTCTAAACGGGTAAACATGTAAATAATCATGTAAGGAAATATTGGCTATAACGATTTTTTTTTGGAACCCCACCAATGGGTCCCCTGACCAAAAACACGTGGATCTTGACTGTACACGAAATCTAATGGATTTCAAAACAAGGCTTGACTGCTCAATATATCCAAATCCATATGGGATCAATTCCTTACCTTTATGAAATATCCCCAACAAATTGATCATTACCGCTAGAACCTGAATTGGAAAAAGTAAGATTTATAATCATTTTCAGTTATTTTCTGCTACTCGACCTCGTTTAGGTATTTGATAAGAATTGAATTCCCTTTTAAAACGTTATTTATCAATGGCACTATTACTATCACTACTTTTATCATTATTACTACTATGCTTTTTCCAACAACTTAATGTTCTGTTGATACATTGATAGTAGGGGATCCCTTTTGCAACCCCAATAATCAACTTACTTTCACAGCTTGTTATAGAGGTAGATGATTAAGATCTTCCTTTAAAATAACAAAACCGTAAACTTCTTACTGATAGGGGAAAATGAAGAATATATTTCAATCGAATTGATGAAGCGCCTACATAAAAATTATGTGAAGGGGCATGTAAGACTATGATATTTCATACACATGATCATTACGGCACACTCTTCGACCCTTGGATATATCACGAGGTTTCAAGAAATTTGCAAATCAGACCCTCTAGCGTTAAACAGCAAGCGGACATCTTTCTGAAATCGGTTGGCTTATCTGTCTAATATCATTATTATTATTTTCATCATCATCATCATAATCATCATCATTATTATTATCAGTAAAATTGATATCATTATTATCGCCCGCTATTCATTTGGTAATTGTCTAACTGAGATCCTACCTGTTTGTAAATCATGATCTCGTCTGGTACAGATCACGTATGGAGTGCAGTTTGAGAAGTTCAAGGATTTGTCAAAATAGTCTTTTAGAAAAAACAAGCTGAGAGCACAAAGACACATCGAGACAGTTCCTAAGGTTCAACCAACCAATATCATCCATGCATAAATAGACTTCATATCTATAGACTTGGCATTAAAATGGCTATTAACAAGAATTACCCATTGCATATAACTTATATTCTGTGGAATGTAATTCTTGTGGAAAATTTTTATAGGAGAAACATGGTCACTCATTCGATTTTTAAATGCTTTCATAGACCAGAGTTTCGCATGTTTTTTTTTTCAAAGACCAAGAGATTTCTTGCACATGACGTTGAATTTACGATAAGTCACTCTCAATCGGTCATATCCAGAACACAGTCTAGATTAACATGCCCTTAATGGATCACAAAAACTTCTATATTTTGTTTTCCTTTACACCATAAATGATTTAATGTTCACTCCCCCACTCTCTCTCTCTCTCTTTCATTTTCAAGTTATTGTTATTATTCAAGCGTTCTTTTTTATAGGCTCTCTCCTATTTCGGTACGAACAGTGTCTATACTTTTTAATTGACTTATGTTTAAAGGCCGAAAGAAACGAGTTGAAACTTATTTTCATTTTTATGAAGAAATAGTATCTGTTAATTTTATCTTTTAATATGTATCCTCCGTTTGGTAAAGAATATGCTATACACAGTTTAACTATTTTGACCATGATAAGAGAACTAAATGCAATTACAGTTATCACTGTTATCTTTAAATGTGTTATTATTACTGGTGTATCATTATTATCAGTGTTGTAATAATAATAATGATGATGATGATGATGATGATAACAATATCAGTGATAATTACAACATTTTCATTATTATCAATATCACTATTATCATCATCATCATCATCATTATAAATTGTTGTATCAGTTGTTTTTTATATCATCAGTGGCGTAGACAGGTTCTTACACCGGGGGGGGGGGTGTGATTTGCCGTTCATGAGAAATCAAGGATCAATTTCGTATACAGATACACACACACGCACACGCACACGCACACACACACACACACACAAACACACACCCACACACATACACCCGAATGCACAGACATAAATAGGAGATATACGCACCGTGACAAGCGAATATAGAATATGGACTGACACACATTATCGCATATTTGCATCACGTTATGTATCTTTTTTTTTAATTTTGTTGTTACCCCACTTCAGAAAAACTGTGACGGCGCCGAAATTACCCAAAAGTAATATAAATAACTACATAAATCAGAATAATGATCGATATAGTTATGATAGTAATCGTCATTTCAGTCACATTAACGATGATGATGATGATGATGATGATGATGATGATGATAACTATTATTATCATAAGCATAATGATAATAATACATTACTAATTATTATTATTATTATTATCATTAATTATTATTATTATTATTATTATTATTATTATTATTATTATCATAGTCATCATCATTATTATTATCAGTAAAATTGATATCATTATTATCGCCCGCTATTCCTTAGGTAATTGTTTAACTGAGATCCTACCTGTTTGTAAATCATGATCTCGTCTGGTACAGAGCACGTATGGAATGCAGCTTTAGAAGTTCAAGGATTTGTCAAAATAGTCTTTCAGAAAAAAACAAGCTGAGAGCACAAAGACACATCGAGACAGTTCCTAAGGTTCAACCAACCAATATCATCCATGCACAAATAGACTTAATATCTATAGACTTGGCATTAAAATGGCTATTAGCAAGAATTACCCATTGCATATAACTTATTTTCTGTGGAAAATATTTCTTGTGGAAAATTTTTTTTATAGGAGAAACGTGATCACTCATTCGATTTTTAAATGCTTTCATAGACCAGAGTTTTGCATGTTTTTTTTTTTCAAAGACCTAGACATGTCTTGTAAGTGACGTTGAATTTACGATAAGTCATGCTCAATCGATCATCTCTAGAACACAGTCTAGAATAACATGCCCTTAATGGATCACAAAAGCTTTTATATATTGTTTTCCTTTACACCATAAATGATTTAATGATCACTCCCCCCCTCTCTCTCTTTCATTTTCAAGTTATTTTTATTATTCAAGCTTTCTTTTTTATCGGCTCTCTCCTATTTCGGTACGAACAGTGTCTATACATTTTAATTGACTTATGTTTAAAAGCCGAAAGAAACAAGTTGAAACTTATTTTCATTTTTATGAAGAAATAGTATCTGTTAATTTTATCTTTTAATATGTATCCTCAGTTTGGTAAAGAATGTGCTATACACAGTTTAACTATTTTGACCATGATAAGAGAACTAAATGAAATTACAGTTATCACTGTTTTCTTTAAATGTGCTATTATTACTGTTGTCAGCATTATCATCAGTGTTGTAATAATAATAATGACGATGATGATAATGATAATAATATCAATGATAATTACAACATTTTCATTATTATCAATGTCACTATTATCATCATCATCATCATCGTTATAAATTGTTGTATCAGTTGTTGTTTAGATCATCAGTGGCGTAGACAGGTTCTTACACGGGGGGGGGGGGGTGATTTGCCGGTTCACGAGAAATCGAGGATCACTTTCGTATACAGATACACACCATGCACACTCACACACAAACACACACCCACACACGTACACCCGAATGCACAGACATAAATAGGAGATATACGCACCGTGACAAGCGAATATAGAATATGGACTGACACACATTATCGCATATTTGCATCACGTTATGTATCTTTTTTTAAAATTTTGTTGTTACCCCACTTCAGAAAAACTGTGACGGCGCCGAAATTACCCAAAAGTAATATAAATAACTACATAAATCAGAATAATGATCGATATAGTTATGATAGTAATCGTCATTTCAGTCACATTAACGATGATGATGATGATGATGATGATGATGATGATAACTATTATTATCATAAGCATAATGATAATAATACATTACTAATTATTATTATTATTATTATCATTAATTATTATTATTATTATTATTATTATTATTATTATCATCATAGTCATCATCATTATTATTATCAGTAAAATTGATATCATTATTATCGCCCGCTATTCCTTAGGTAATTGTTTAACTGAGATCCTACCTGTTTGTAAATCATGATCTCGTCTGGTACAGAGCACGTATGGAATGCAGCTTTAGAAGTTCAAGGATTTGTCAAAATAGTCTTTCAGAAAAAAACAAGCTGAGAGCACAAAGACACATCGAGACAGTTCCTAAGGTTCAACCAACCAATATCATCCATGCACAAATAGACTTAATATCTATAGACTTGGCATTAAAATGGCTATTAGCAAGAATTACCCATTGCATATAACTTATTTTCTGTGGAAAATATTTCTTGTGGAAATTTTTTTTTATAGGAGAAACGTGATCACTCATTCGATTTTTAAATGCTTTCATAGACCAGAGTTTTGCATGTTTTTTTTTTCAAAGACCTAGACATGTCTTGTAAGTGACGTTGAATTTACGATAAGTCATGCTCAATCGATCATCTCTAGAACACAGTCTAGAATAACATGCCCTTAATGGATCACAAAAGCTTTTATATATTGTTTTCCTTTACACCATAAATGATTTAATGATCACTCCCCCCTCTCTCTCTTTCATTTTCAAGTTATTTTTATTATTCAAGCTTTCTTTTTTATCGGCTCTCTCCTATTTCGGTACGAACAGTGTCTATACATTTTAATTGACTTATGTTTAAAAGCCGAAAGAAACAAGTTGAAACTTATTTTCATTTTTATGAAGAAATAGTATCTGTTAATTTTATCTTTTAATATGTATCCTCAGTTTGGTAAAGAATGTGCTATACACAGTTTAACTATTTTGACCATGATAAGAGAACTAAATGAAATTACAGTTATCACTGTTTTCTTTAAATGTGCTATTATTACTGTTGTCAGCATTATCATCAGTGTTGTAATAATAATAATGACGATGATGATAATGATAATAATATCAATGATAATTACAACATTTTCATTATTATCAATGTCACTATTATCATCATCATCATCATCATTATAAATTGTTGTATCAGTTGTTGTTTAGATCATCAGTGGCGTAGACAGGTTCTTACACGGGGGGGGGGGGGGTGATTTGCCGGTTCACGAGAAATCGAGGATCACTTTCGTATACAGATACACACAACGCACACTCACACACAAACACACACCCACACACGTACACCCGAATGCACAGACATAAATAGGAGATATACGCACCGTGACAAGCGAATATAGAATATGGACTGACACACATTATCGCATATTTGCATCACGTTATGTATCTTTTTTTTTAATTTTGTTGTTACCCCACTTCAGAAAAACTGTGACGGCGCCGAAATTACCCAAAAGTAATATAAATAACTACATAAATCAGAATAATGATCGATATAGTTATGATAGTAATCGTCATTTCAGTCACATTAACGATGATGATGATGATGATGATGATGATGATAACTATTATTATCATAAGCATAATGATAATAATACATTACTAATTATTATTATTATTATTATCATTAATTATTATTATTATTATTATTATTATTATTATTATTATTATTATTATTATTATTATTATTATTATTATTATTATTATCATCATTGTTATTATTATTATTGTTGTTGTTGTTGTTATAATGATAATAATCATTATTATCTTTATTGCTGTTCCTATCATTTCTAAATATGTTAATTCAGTTTAATTGTAAGCAAACATCCTTCAATAAAAAAAGGGGAGGGGGATGATTGTACATGTCATCCCCCCCCCCCCCCCCGCTGTATACGCCCCTGGATATCATCTTTTATCACACAGGATGCGTGTTGGAAATAAAACACATGTGAAGCTATTTTTGATGATAAATGTACTACCCCTCCCCCAAAAAAGGTTAAAAGGAACAGTCGCGTTGACCGATAGAGCAGAACATGGAAAACAGAACATCTACTAGTTTTCATACTGACCAAGATTCGTTACGTTCATTCTTAACTGAAAATAGTGCTGAATAAGCCGTAATGTTCACCAATATTTCATCTTCACATTTCCATCTCCATGTTGTTTATTCCCCATAACAGTCCTGGCGTCATCTTAACTCCACTTTACCAAAATCTAGGGAAGACCGACGCCCAAGTGATCACGTGGTCCAAATCCATGCATCCCATTGGTCGACACGGGACAGTGGACGAGGTTGTCAAGGCAACTGAGTATCTGGTGTCGGATGCAGCGAGGTGCGTGACTGGTATGCTGCTTTCCATAGATGGAGGACGGTTCCTAATGTGAATTCCCCCCCCCCCCTCAAAAAAAAAAAAGAAAATAGTCAAACTTGCTTGGTCATAATCATGATTGTTTTCATTAGTCCTATAACAGCCCTTGGCTGGGTATATGGGTATAACAGCCCTTGAGAGATAGGTATATGGGAGGTGGTGGTTGTTGCTCTCTGATTTTCATTTTGTTCGGAATTTTGTAGCGCCCGAATTCGCTATATTATTATTGTTATTGTTATTTACTGTTATTATTATCATCCTGATTAAGCATCAGTACTTTTATCATTATCATTAAAAGAACGAATTTTATGGTGATGGTACTTAGGACTTGATTACTCATAACGGATATGTTAATGCTAATTTGATATACAATTTGAATTGGAGATTACAATAAGAGAACGTATGAACTGTATGAATTAATCCCATTCCCATTCTCTTCTTGGTACGTGAATAGTTACAAAGAAAAGTTTGACCAAATGGTGTATGGACCTGTTGGTGCATGTAAAATTAAGAAAGACATAAGAGACAAAGATGAAATAATAAAAACACGAAGTGACAAAATACTGATGAAGAATATTGCATATATTTTTAGACTAATTCTGACAACGTTTTCTACGAACCCTATTCCAACAAATGCTTTGTTAATTTTTCATGCTCTTCTGGGTGATTGTATCTTCTCTTTGTTACTGTTTCAGATTAAAAGTTAAAGAAAGATCCTGCATTATCATTTGTTATCATCTCACTGCCTCTCTTTCTCTCTCTCTCTCTCTCTCTCTCTCTCTCTCTCTCTCTCTCAAGTAGCAACGGCATAAAGTAGCGACAGCATGAAAAATTACACACAGATAGTTATTGTAATTAATGTTTATCTTTGTCCAATTAAAAGTGCCATATCTGTACATGAGTCTTGAGATTTACAACTGATATACCAATACGTGTAAATGCCGTACACGTATATAATCAGTATTGGTGTTTACACAGTAGATGGGGTGGGTATCAGTGAGACCAACTTTGAAAAAAAAAGGAACTGAATACCTCCACCCCAAAATGTCTTCATATTTACAACCGATATACAAATACATTTAAATGCAGTACACGTATGTACGAACATTTGTGTTTCTATACAGCATTGAATGGGGTGGGGGGGGGGGGCTATCTGACCAATTTTGCCACTAAAGTATTACTGAATTGCTCCACCAAGAGAAAGAGATGTTCCACTCCTTTAAAGGAAGTGGAAAAGGAGAAAAGGGTTGATTAGCTTTTGAGATTTACTATACAGATATTGCCTGCATAGACATGCTAGAGGTTTAATTTAACATTTCATTTCCCCGATGGAGTTATATTTTACCCAAGGGATTATATTTTCCTCGAAGCGCGCAGCGCTGAGGGAAAATATTGTCCCCAGGTAAAAATATAGCTTTGGAGGGAAGAAGAAATGTTATTTATTAAAGAGATAGACCAGGCAATATCTGTTATTATACAAATAATGCACAGATATGAGTGTGTTAGTGGCGGTGCAGCGCACTCGAGGGTGTTTACAACATGCAACTAGCACGAGGCGCTTGCGCCGAGTGCTTTTGCATAGTATTGTAAATACCCTAGATGCCTGCATGGACACTAACATCACGAATTTAAATTTGTGCATTATTTGTTTTATAAAACGGGTCGGTAGTATGACTTTGTAGTGGAAAATTTGTTTAAACCGCTCCAAATTTCCTCAGATCGCACAGACAAGGAGGCAACATCTGCTTTCTCTTATGACATCACAAGCGTAGCCAGTGTGATGCGCCCCTGAGTAAGTGCATCAAAATCCTTCTGATAGACTTCTAGAAAGAACGCGTATTTCATGGCGCGTGTCTCAGTTTTTTACGCGGTAGAGGTAAAGTGATGCATCCAAAATGCACAGTGCTGCACAAAAAATGCACGGCTGGAAGGTTGCGTAGAATTAAAGCATGAACACGTGACATGCATACGCACTCGCTATGTAAAATAACATACCTATGTAGTAATAATAAAACAATACAGATAGCGCGCGCAGCTTGCAAACTACGCGTACACACACCTGACTAAGCAGCTTATACGCAGTGGGTGACGTCACCTCGGTCAATATAACGGCGTTATATTGACCGAAGTGACGTCAAAACCAAAAATATAACAATTGCGATCCTTGCAGCTCTAGTCACTAATGGTATTTTGACCAATCACTGATTTGAATCTATATAGCCTATGTATTATGAACCTATATTATCATGATCAATTTGGGGACAAGAGTCAAGAGCTGTTATATTGTATGTACATGATAAGAGTATGCCCAAGCTAGTTCGTGGCTAATGTTTACCAACCATATTTAAGATAATTTGTCTTTCTGACAATTATTGTATGAAGAAAAAGCCTGTCGCCTCGCTATAGAAACTGAAGTGAAATGATTCGATGTCTATATGTTCATCACTGTTAGAAGAGTATTTGTTCAAAAATCGTTAGGTTATTCAAGATGTAAACCTACCAGCAGTGTTTTACATGCAATTTTTAAAGCATCAATTTGTAGGTTTATATGTTTAACAACCTAATGATTTTTAAAAACTGTTCTAACAGTGATATAACCCCCATTATATTTGGTAATGTATGGCACGTCAAAGTGACCGAATACTGAAGATGGGTTGCCAACATGCATTGTACAAGTACTGCGCAGCTACTATATGTAATTACATGCCCCGGCGACAATTGCTCCGCGTCAGCGCCGGACACTAACGCTGGGGCGGCGATACCGGGGGGGGGGGGGGGAGAGAAGGGGCAGGGGGAGGGGACCTATAAGACCCTATTCCAACCCTGACACTAACCGTGTATCACTGACGAAATAAAACCCAGAGCACTCATCGCCGGAGCATACACATATGTCGGGTCACCAAGCTGTTCACCATACATGTATCTTAAGTTTATATCCCTGAAGAATGGGGAGGCCCCCGAAAATTCGGATCGAATCCATTCTAGTTTGCAATTAATGCATTTCTGTTACGTTCTTCTTGTTTAGTAATTTTGCCAATAAGTGGACTACTATCATCATGTATCTTACATGCTGTATACAAGGCCGGAATATGGCATTTAAAATGCTTTTCTATCTGTACATAATTATCTTTACATATATTCTTTACACATATATCTAACATACAACTATTTTTAACACAGTCAAATCGACATGTTAATTTACAATCAGTATTTTCCCACATATATTTCCAGATCTGTAGAAACTATCCAAGTGCATATTATGTACATATATGTATATGGTGGCCTTCAAACTGGTCTGAGATTACTCTGAATGCAGGTATGATAAAAATATCTCTGTGCTTCACACTTCATTCTCATCTTGGATAAATTCGAGAAATGTGTAAAAGAAAACCCTTAAATATCTTTTTCATCTTCAAACAGGCATACTGCTTGAAAAAAGGAGTTAATTGAATGCAGGCACAAACACTAGTGCATTGTTTAGACAGAAACCCACACAATTAGTTCGTCGCTGGTTTCGCAAACCGACGTATCTCAGCGCGCGATGCGAAAAGACAGTTTCGAGAAAAACGCATTTAAAGATTTCTTTTTTTCCAAACAATAAATTCGTACTTATTATTGTACTAGATTGTAAATATTTTAGAATGCTAGCATACTAAGGCATTCATTCTGTCTGATGATAAGAATTTTCAGTTGCTACACATAAGAAACAAGAAGATATAAGCCAGCAAAGTGGTACGTCACTTCGCGAAACCAAAAAACTCGGCTCTCACAGAGAAATATGGGTGACGCATCCCTGTGCGTCCTTGAAATTTGCACCGAGACGCTAAATAAAGGTTTCGCAAACCGACGTATCTCCATATGCGCGCATTGGCCTCCGTGTTATTTGACCCTCTTCCTTTTTCATTTTCTGTCTTTCGCCCTCTCTCATTTGACTCTCCCTCTCTCCCCTCTTTTCATTTCTCTTTCTTTCCATCTCTCCCTCTTTTATGACTCTCTCCATCCCTCTACTCTTGTCATTTGTCTTTTTCGTTCTTTCTCTCCGTTATTTGACTTATTTTATCGCTCTATTTCCTCTTTTCTCTGCCTTTTCTTTCTTTATCATTTGTCTGTCTTCCACTCTCTCCTCATTTCTCTTTTTTTCTTTCCCTATTTTTCTGTCTTCCTCTCCATTTCATCTCTTTATCTTTCACTGAACATTCTTTTCTTTCCTTTCTCTCATTTTTTAGTCTTCTTCTCCTTTTCATTTCTCTATCTTTCCCTTTTTTTTCCTTTTCTCTCATTTGTTAGTCTTCCTCTCCTCTTCATTTCTCTGTATCCCTCTGTATTCCTTTCTTTTCTCTCTCTCTCTCTTATTTGTTAGTCTTCCTCTCCTCTCCATTTCTGTGTATCCCTCTGTCTTCCTCTTTCTTCTCTCTCTCTCTCTCTCTATCTCTCTCTCATTTGTTAGTCTTCCTCTCCTCTTCATTTCTCTGTATCCCTCTGTCTTTCTGTCTTTCTTTTCTTTCTCTCTCTCTCTCTCTCATTTGTAAGTCTTCCTATCCTCTCCATTTCTGTGTATCCCTCTGTCTTTTTCTTTCTATCTCTCTCTCTTTCTTTCTCTTTTGTTAGTCTTCCTCTCCTTTTCATTTCTCTGTCTTCCTCTGACTTTTTTCTTTCCCTCTATCATTTCACTCACCTCCTCCACTTTTCAATTCTCTACCTCTCCCTGTTTTCTCCCCCCCCCCCCATGTCCTTCCTTAACACTCACTGACGTTTCACTTTACATTTATATCCATCCTATATTCCATTCGTATGTTAAAACAAAGTCTCAGTGAAACTTTTATCAAATTTAAATATAAATTTAATGAAATTTGATTTCAATCAATAATAGTAACCAATACGCAATGATATTTAGTACATTTTCTTATGAGTGCTGGATTATCAAACATCGATTTCAGGTATGCTTGTTTGTGCTCTGCATTCATGCCTAGACTGGTCATTAGGTAATGATTACTAAAAGCTAAATTCATCTGTTAATGCGGATGGCATTATGCAATTGCTTTAAAATTTAAAACAAAGCACATAACCTGTAATAATGAATTACTGAAGGTCTTCTTTAAAATATTACATTCCATTCGAATACCTGAAGATTTCTATAACACATGTACAAAAAAAAAATCAAATTATTCAGATTTCCCTTTACAGCCTCTTCTTCAATAATGGAATGTTTACATGCATTACACTTCATGGAATCTAATACTTTGCATGTAGTTAAATACTAGATCAAAATAAGTTAAAATTTAAATATTATAAATAAGCTTAATCATGTATATTTCATTTAATACTGCAATATTATAAAATTTTCACAAACAATATTTCTGAGCATCTGCAGGTATTTGTCTGTACTCATATATAAGACACGTTGACTTCCCCAAGAAAAATGTACAACAATGAACGATAACAACAATAACAATTACAATCAGGATGACGTCAAGAATAATCATTTGAAACTGCAAAATTAAGCAGATCAAAATGGTATGTACATAATAATCTTCTTCACACTGTGCATAACATCAATAAGGTCCGTTGATCCATTATCAAGACATCAAAGTATAAATGACATTGTATAGAATAATCAGAAGTCAAACTAATACTGATAATTTAAATTCAATAAATTCCATTCAATTACAGTCACAATTTCAATTAATCTCTATATAAAGTCACGAATCACATCAATTTGTTTGTAGTGCAGAAAAAAATGACAAGATAAAGGTTTAATGTTTAATTAAGAATGCATTGATTTTGCCAAACATTCTCTTTTGAAGACCCCAAATGAAGCGAAAAGTGAAACTGAGAAATCAAAAGCTTGTAAGCTTTTGTTGTAAGCTAAAATGCATAATGCAAGTTTTAAACCTTTTCTCTGCTGGTCAGCTGAGTATTTTGCCTTGAAATAATTCAAATCAGCAGTATTCGAAAATAGGGGGGGGGGGTTGCTAGCCACTGCCTCGAATTCTGTGATGTCTGTTTATAAAGGGTGCGACTACATGTGTTTGGGTGTGAAATATATCAAATATTTTTTTTTCCTTTCCAGATTAGGGATTTGAAAAAAAGAAGAAATATTTTGCCGAAGAAAAATTATAATGAAAATACAAAGTATGTAAATTCAATTGCTTTGTCAAATAACATGCAAACCAGAAAGCAAATATTTATAATGGAAAATTTGTGCACTTGTTGCAAACATATAATGTGTTGTGATTCCTATGGTGTCTTCTCTTTCCTCCACACCATTGGAAAAGAATGTGGTTACATTCCATTTCCAGAGAGTACTAGCTGAGAGGAAAGAGAAATAAGGAATCCAGATTAAGTGGACATTCACTTCTTGCAAATATATGTGTTCTGATTCCCACAGTATCTTCTCTTTCCTCCACACCATCGGAAAAGGATGTAGTTACATGCCAGAGAGTACTAGCTTTGAGGAAAGAGAAAGAAGGAATCCAGATTAAATTGAAGAAATAAAAGTCAGTTTATTGTAAAGTAATTGAATGTTATTATGAGTAATTTGAGTCACTTACAATGTTTCAATTACAATTAGATCAATTTCTCTTTCAAAACTTCGATTACAATTACAATTACAATTACTCAAAAATGTAATCAATTACTCTGTAATTGAGCCCAACCCTGGTATCTGTAAGTTTTGTCTGCAGAAATAAATAAAACGACATTCACAACACTGCACTTAATCTCTTAAACAGTAGGAAAGCATGACGACGGCAGGCATCATAGGAAAGAATCCTACTGGGCATACATACTTAGTGGGGAAGGAGTTCGTAGAATCTCTGGTAGTCTGGATGGGCAATGACTGGCATATCCCCCGTACGCAGGGTGGTCAAGTCTCTGTACTTCCCAAGTGAAAGTTTTGGGGGTCCGCCAGCATAGAGCAACTCTGGCTTCAACACTTCTTCTGAAACTCGACGCATGGTTGGCAATGTGACTTTGTCAAAGTCATTATCTGTGTGAGAGTACTTGAATCGTATCGCATTCAGGTCCATCTTCGTTACTTGTATCGCCATGAACTTCGTCCAGTCTATCGTCTGACCCTTGTCTGAGGTACGTACACGAAGTAATCCAAGTTTCTGACTGTAGGTCTTCCAGTCGATTATGTCTGTGGTTTTAACAGATACAACATCATACGGTGCAGGATCCTTCCTTGCCATTCGACAAATGGTGACGAGCTGTGCAGGAACAAATATCTCTTCTACCTGTCTTAAAGCACGCTCGATGGTGCTATGCATGCTATCTCCCTCACTTTGTCCATGGGAGGTTTCGAAGAACCTCAGGGTGATTGTGTGAATTGACTTTGCAGTCTCACGAAGAAAGTGTAGCATCATGGCAGGGACAATAGAATTTTTATTCTGTCCAATGCACCCGTCACTAAACAAGTGTACCTCTTCTTTGCCAGAGCGATCTAAATTGGCAAGATAGGGAAGGAGGTGTGATGCAATTTCACATGCTCCTCTTTTGGTGAGTCCCTCATGGGCCAAGTAGCAAACACCTCGTCTATCATGTAGGTCATAGACAGTGAAATTGAAGTTAGAGAGTCTGCGTTTATAGAACAGTTCAGAGCGAGAAGACTTGGGTAAGAAGATCACCTGCTGTAGATCAAAAACCCCTGCAGATACCTTGTCACTCTTTTCAGTTGCCAACCGTTTTACCTCATATTTCAGAAGTCTAACCGTGTTTTTTTCCAAGATGTGTTTTTCATATCTCTCTTTGATTGGTCCCCTCTCCTCTACATTGGCTTTCAAGTACGTCATGCATAGGCCACATTGATCTTTTTTTGGTTTATGGAATCTTAGGTTGAGGCTTTGAAGTACTTTCTTGTAAAAAGAAAAAGAAGCACCTTCCGGATACTCTTCACGATACATCTTGTACATAAGAGACTGGTTCAGGTCACTGGAGAGGTATTGGCAGGTACTACTTGATCTACAGTAGTGTGATTCCACGCGAGGAAACTTGTCAATGTGATCTTTTACTTCCTGATAGAGCTGGACATCCCTTCTCGAATCTCGTAAAGACCTTCCACCTCTTTTGTCTTTTTCGATTATTCCACAAGGTAATGTCTTTTGGATGACGGTTCTCACTTGTCGCTCAGAGATTCCAAGGGTGGAAAGGAACATCTGCTTGCATACGGGAAGACGACCAAAGGCATCAGAAGGATCTGGAAGAAAATAGGAAATTACAGATTTTCCCTTATTCTTCTTCTTCACATCAATGTTCATTCTAATGACTTGCCGTTGTTTTTGCAAACTGCCAAGATCGTAATACGAATTTCTTATCTTTTGCTTATTTTCTTCAGAGAATTTTGCACAATCTAATTTCTTTCGTGAACAACTGAGGCAGGGTTCACGAAATTGTGCTTCACGACGAGCTGGCATATGTTTCTGGCTTTTCCGGCTCACATATTCTTCTCCTAGGTTCCTCTTCATCTTCGCAGACTTGCATTTGATAATTGTCTTAACTGACTTTTCAAGAGGAGCCGGTGTCCCTTGACCTTCCACAAAAAAAGCCTCTGCTGGATGCTTTTCTAATTCATTTCTATCTCCAAGACAAGGCTCAGGTACAGCCGCGCCCTGAAGTTGTCTTGCTGAGACCTCAGGTGTGAGATGCGGCAATTGAACTATAAATTCTTCATCATCTTCTTCAATATCCATTTCTTCTTCAAAATCGGATTCTGACCTCAGTCCATCCAAATCATCATTTTCCTCGTCAATCATGGAGCATTCGACGACCTGCTCTGGCAAAGTCCTTTCCACAAAAGATGTACCTTCTACGTTGTCAACTTCGTGGACTTGCTCTGGCAAATTCCTTTCCACAAAAGAAGGACCTTCTATGCTGTCTTCTTTGTGGACTGGCTCTGGCTAATTCCTTTCCACAAAAGATGTACCTTCTATGCTGTCTTCTTTGTGGACTTGCTCTGGCAAATTCCTTTCCACAAAAGATGTACCTTCTATGCTGTCTTCTTTGTGGACTTGCTCTGGCAAATTTCTTTCCACAAAAGATGTACCTTCTATGTTGTCTTCTTTGTGGACTTGCTCTGGCAAATTCCTTTCCACAAAAGATGTACCTTCTATGTTGTCTTCTTTGTGGACTTGCTCTGGCAAATTCATTTCCACAAAAGATGTACCTTCTATGCTGTCTTCTTTGTGGACTTGCTCTGGCAAATTTCTTTCCACAAAAGATGTACCTTCTATGTTGTCTTCTTTGTGGACTTGCTCTGGCAAATTCATTTCCACAAAAGATGTACCTTCTATGCTGTCTTCTTTGTGGACTGGCTCTGGCCAATTCCTTTCCACAAAAGATGTACCTTCTATGTTGTCTTCTTTGTGGACTTGCTCTGGCAAATTCATTTCCACAAAAGATGTACTAGTACCTTCCACGCTATCTTCTTTCCTTTGGTCATCGTCACCTACGCATTTTTCACTCTTACTTCCAGTGTGACTTTCGCTATTAATGACACTTCTGCCATCACCAGACTGCGTTACTATCGGACTGGAGGAATCACCTGCAAATAACTGAATGAATGAAGATGATGCATCTTCAACCTGTATACAACATGCATTATGGGATTTACAATCTTCATTATAACAATAATGTTTGAAACATAGAAAACATGAACATTTCCTACATGGGGCCCATGCACCCAAATTGCAGACGAAATTGCTGCACACTGCTGGCGACAGACTTGAATCACTTAAACTTCTCCCTTCCTTCGGAAGTATCTCAGTTGAGCTTTGAACTTTTGCACCTTGGAGTTCAGCATCTGGAGAAAGAGAAATCAAGGTAAGTTGTTCATCAAATTTTGTAATGTTATGCATATCAAAAAAATTCAGTGCAAATAAATTCATTACTCTCCAAATCAAATATTTTCTAAACCCCATCAATGCTAATAAAGATTTAAACAGTATATTTCACAATACATATGAAAAAAAAAAGATAGTGGCATTAAAACAACAATAAAAATCACAAGCATCCCCCTTAACATTGAAACTTTTTATTTAGTATTTAGCAACAACAGTAACACAGTCTGTGTAAATTGTAAAAACAACAACGCAATGTGGTGTAAATTACACTTTTGAAAATATTGAGCAAAACTTTACCCCAAATTTACCAAACATGAGGGTAGTTATGTGTCCAACCAACTTTTGGGTAAACTTTACTGATTTTATAAATTACCCTTTTTAGGGTAAATTGAATTGTTAATTTAATTATCCATTTTATGTTTACCCAACCATGATACCCAACATGATAATGGGTACCCAGTATGTAGACAATTTCTGAGTTATAGGTTAAAGATGTCTTCTGTTTTCGTGAATTATGTGGGCATTAATTTCCTTTCATTCTTGTTTGGTATTATGCATAAGGTAAATAGTTGGAGAAGTTTTACCTAATTTTAGGTATATGATGCCCAATATTTATTTACCCAGTGTTGTTACCCATTGTGTAGACTTTTATTTTTGACACATTCACCCAGCATTTCTTAGAGTGTATGAAGTGAATTTTAAAAAATGAAATGAAACGAACGTCATCAAGGTTTGAATAAAACCTAATACCCCTTTTAAAATTTCTTGCATGAAGCTGAAAATACGGATATTGTCCGATTTTGACTTTTATAAATTTTGTCATCTGATTTATCCCATACTGTCATAAAAAAACGAATGATGATATCCATAAACATGAACATTTGCATCGTAGTTGATCGCACTGAAAGTAAACACGATATATCATGTTCATTTTCTTTAGAATCAACGTCTTCTGGAGACATACAACAGCACATAATAAAGAAATACCTTTCGTTTTTTTTAACAAATGCTGATAATGGCAAGTCGCTCTCACTGTCGGAATCCGTTGAACTGGCATCACTATCCCCATCCACAGCCAGTACAACTCCTTGCCACGGAGACGAACCTGGCCATGGCATGAAAACACAAGAGCCTCTTTGGAGATGGCCTTCATACTTCAAGTCCTTTTCAGAGACCACATTTTTGGAGCCGTCAGCCTTCCATCTCACAAGTACATCGGTGTCTCCAGTGTAGATATTATCGCGTGTTAACCCCTTTGGCATAATCCTAGAATACAAGTTGATAATAATTTATTTTAAGTCATGGTGTGCAAAGGGGATACGATTCGTTAACAATGTTTTAAAGACAGATGGAAAGTTTCTCTCATATTTTGATTTTCAACATAAATACAATGTACAAGTGAAATTTATTTTATATCATGGATTATGTAACACTATTTGATTCAGTTATGACAAAAATGTCAAACCTGAGCTCATGGTAGCTACATATATTCTCCCCGAAGCATTGTTTTAATACTGAAAGTGCAAAAAGGTTGTGCACATATCTACTAGTCTTTCTTGAAACATGAAATCAAGAAATGTAAAAGACTTTCAAAAAGTAAACAGGAGTTTGATCTTGACAATATTATTTAGAGTTCTATTTACCTAATCCCCTTTCTTTTAATTGTCAATATAAACATGAGGTGGTTTCAGTTTAAATTGCTGATTAGAATTCTTTATGTGAAAGATGCTTTATTAAGATCCAAATTAGTAACAGATAAGCTATGTTCATTTCATAATAGCAGCAAAGAAACAATTATAAATATATTTTGTTCCTGTATATATTCAAATGAAATATGGTCAAATCTTGAGCCTTGACCGTCCCGCAATATTATTCACATTCACCTTACATACAAAAATAAAATGTTTGGCTTTTATGACGTAATAACAGTGCTTTCAATTGTATCATGATTTTAGAAAGGAAAAAAAAAGTTGGCAGCCAAATGCAAAAATTGTTTGCCCGTTTTTGAACGGGGGAAAAAATCATAAAATCATAAAATGTTATTATGATATGGAAAAGAATATTTGTAAAACAAATCTAAAAAAAAAAAGAAATTAAAAAACAAAGTGGTAAAACCTTATTGAATGCTTCTCTTTGTGGTTTTTTTTCTCATGGAATTATTTGTCAAGTTATTTTGTGTCGCTTAGGAAAGAATTTACAATATGTAATTGATTTTTCTAATGGTTTGTTCTTATTTTATTTAGAATGGCCAAGAATATCATTTTGAAATTTTGCATGTATCTATGTGATATTATTTAATAAAAAAAGGGGAAGTGGAGGGGGCATCTGTTTCTCCATGTATACTGCAACGGAATTTAAAAAAAAGGCTCATACCCACATAGGATGTAAAATGTAATACTAAATAATCATATAGGTTTTTTTTTCCTTTTGTGCTAAAGATATAAATTATAGTTTTTAGATTTTTTTTTTTTGGGGGGGGGGGGCTTGACAACATACCAGAAATTAACAACGAATAAAAGATAATAAGCCATTGACTTCATATTCGTGATATGGTATCTGTCGTTTAAAAGGAGATGGGAAAATATCAATTTCACTACAAAGTTATATCACCTTCTTCTTGATTTCATTCCCGATAAGTGGTACCTGCCTGCAGGACGAAAATTTTCAGAGCCCCTGTAGTCAGAACCTGTATTAGATTTGAAAAGGAAAAAAAAACTCATTAAACTCTTTAAAGGGGTCTACAGATATATTATGCAGATAATAGTTGAGTAAAGCACAAACAAACAAGAAAAAACACAAATAAACAAACAAAACAAAACAAAAGAAAAGTCTAGATTATTTCTATCTAATTTCATTTCAAGAAATTTAACAAGAGATTCACGACTTTGCATTAACGTTCGCTACCATGTAAATCCCAAAAAGACCTTTCAGAGGACCCACTCAGAAGAAGCAGGCAATATTATCTGTCAAGTATTGTTATTTTGTTGATGAAATGCAGAAATAAATCAAATCAAATCAAATCAAATCAAATGCATAGGTTAATACGTTAGAAAATTACTGTGTTGTGAAACTGACTTGCCTTTTCTAATTTGGAGAAGGAATAAAGGCTACACTGGAAATGAAATCCTAGAGATTTCAAAGGTGTAAATTACGGATTGAGTTTAAATGTAAAATCAATTTGGAGGCTAACTGAATTAATGAAATATTTATAGACCTACGTAGACTATCTGAACTAATCTATTTTGTTATTGCCCCATGTACATGCATGCGTAATGCCAAAATAGTCCTTGCATCCGAGTCTCAGTTTTTTACTTCACCAATTTGAGAGAGAAGACAAGTCATTTGCAAACACCCCCTTTCTTTGCTTTGAACAGCATCGTTATATCATTTTTCAACAACTTATTATTTTTCGTTCAATACTTTCACAGGGTGCGTCGTGAACATGTCGAGCGTTGCATCCAAAACTACAGTAAGTGTCAAAATATTAATACTTATAACAACAATGGTACTTTCTAATACTTATACTAGAACCAATACAAATACTATACTCATGCCAATACAATACTTATACTAATACTTATACAAATGAATATAAAATCCAAATACTACTAATATTACTAATACTATAGTACTAATGCTTATGTTAAAACTTAATACTAATACTTCTACTGATACCGAGGAACTAATGTTTTACAAGCTTTGCTTTTTTTAGTTCCTCATTTCTCATGTTTTCTTTCTATTTCTTGTATAATCATGCTATAGGTTTTGTATATGTATCTAAGACTTATTGCCAGCTTGTTTCATTTTCTGTATATGATTTTTGTTATATTGTACACAGTAAAAACGCTTTATACAATCTAGTTTACTATAAGAATTGATCAGATATTGTTTAAAAGTTTAAACAACTGCATGTTCAAAGTTTTAAACAGCAATGTTCAATTTTGATATTTATTGTTAAAAAAAATTGAACATTGTTGTTTAACTTTTTAAATATTTGTTTAAACTTTTAAACAATACCTGATCAGTTCATATAGTAAACAAGGCTGTATAAAATTTATACATGTTGTTTAATTTAATTTTTACTGCGTAATTTTTGTTTGTTTGATATATAATGAGAAATAAATACGCTTGAACACGCTTGAACTGATATCAAATCCTAGGCCTACTATTAAAACTTACTTATTTTCATAATTATCGAAGTAATAAATATTTCTTATCATTATCGTCTTTGTTATTATCATTATCATCATCATCATCATCATCATCATCATCATTATTGTTAATTAGATTAATAGATTTGGTACTTTATTACCTCATTTGTACAGTTGTTTATACTGAATGAAAATAATGCTTTGATACAAAATGAACAATGATGATAAATTCCTAAAATGATTGTTCTTACTTTTTTTTTTACAGTGTGACTACAACCCGACCTATTCCATATCAAAAGTAGCACTTGATCAGTTCACAAAGAGCCTTGCAGTCGGTAAGGAATTCATCCAATGCGAAAATGTGAAATGTAAAAGAAAAAGAAATAATATTAAAGCCTCCTGATATCATCATCCTCCAAGTCAGTAGACAGCATGTCTAGTCGAAGTCGTTACGAAAGGATCATCCGCAAGTGTATGCTTTATGAAGCTTTATTTGATGAGATTTTCCTATTTTAATTGGCAATACCAGCATTTTATTCACTGCTAAATTGTTCTTAAAGGACTAAAGAGTCTTGTATCTGAAATAAATATGAATTAACAGAAAGTATGTTGTGATGTTAAAAAGTTGCCAATTTGCAAGGAAAAGCTTGAACCTTTGAACTTTACGTCGCGCTGCCAATTTAAAGATTTTAGAGTTTATTTTCCTTTAAAATAATTTCAGCATGAAATGGCAAATACTGACCCACTAAAACGGACACAGTATGTGTATTTTTTAAAAAATCCTGCTCATGTATTTGGTATGTTTTGTAGGGCTATGCGTCAAAAGTATTGGACCACCACACAAACCATACAGTTTTCTCACGAATGGGTTAAATTAGAGGCTACCGAGGAGGGGGGGGGGGCAAAAAGTCACCCCTTGTGACAGATTCCAAACCATGGATGAAAAATGCAGTCCCGAATTTATACTCATCTGTAAGTATAAGATGGGTCGAGAAAAAAAAAGCGCGAATTATATTTCACATTATCAAACAATGATCCCCCAAAGTTATATGATTGTCATGGATCGTAGATAACGCCACTGGGAATATCCAACATTTAAGATATATGCACCCTTTAGGTCAGTGTGGCGGGGGAGGGGGATTTGTCATATTGTCTACGTGATGTCATACAAAATTTAAAATGTGATAAGTGTTTTCATTTCTTCTTTAAAGACGCTAGGTCATGGGCTTTAATGGGGAATTTGACACCATGGGTGCTTACCCAGTAACAGGGGAGCGTTTCATGAAGAGTTTTGTCGGTGAAAATCACCGACAAATGTTATAAGCTACTGAAAATACTCGCATCTGATTGGCTGAAAGCAAATTAGTCGGTGAAAACCACCGACTAATTGTTTCATGAAACGCCCCCCTGGTGTTGTCCATCACGTAATCCATCATGTAATGCTCTGTATCTTCACCCTTTCCCCATATGGCAAAGTCATACTATCTCACTTTCCCTGGCCCGAGAATGCCCGAAGCAGGCCGAAAAATGTTTGTGGTGGAACAGCTTGTTTTGCTGTGCTCCAGAAATGTAGCTCTAGTACAGGTATTTTTTCACAAAGTCTTGTGTCAGCAAATTATGATCCATTCCCCATGAAAGCCCACGACCTAGCGTCTTTAAAGGATTTCTCGAAGTCGTGTATCACGTTTATTTTCCTGTTAATTTTTCAGTCGAATCTTTTTCACTATATAGCAATTTGATATTCTCTTTCCCTCTCCCTTCCTGTCACTACTTGCTCTCTATCCCACCTCTCCCTTTCTCCCTCTTTGCCCCCTTCTCCTTCCCCCTCCCATCAATACTACTCCTTTCCTCCTCTATCTCTCTCTCTCCCTAACTCTTTCTTCTCTTTGTCTGTCTCTCTTCTCCCTCTCTTCCCTTCTACCTTTCTCTCACACTCTCACACTCCGGTCCTGTGCATGTCTTCTCCTCTCCATTTCGGGATTCAGAATTGGGACCGTCTGGAGTCAGAGTAAATTCTCTCAAGTGAGTACCAGGAGATGAGCTTTCTTTCATTTTCATTATTTATTAGAATCCAAAACATACGCTCCGGCGAAATACCCCTCGTCAATCCCATATACCAACCTTTCCAACCGTCAACAAGAACTTTAACCCTGCCCCCAAGGGGAGGGGAGGGGGAGAGGGTACTCATATTTGGGTGTGTGGCCCCTGAGGCCTCCATACCCGTACCCAATTTTTAAGGGTCATTTTGACAGAAAGCGGTACCCTTATAAGGAAATTTGTATCTCCGGTGTGTTCTTTAGTTACAATATGGACGAGAGTATCATTCTGAACAATAAAGTTACCCATGTTTAAAAAAATGGGGGCATGTTTATGGATTTTCCGGCACAAAACCATACCCCATTTTTAGCAATTTCTTGCAAAAAAGCCGCCCATTAGTGCGGCACACCCTCGTATACTATATTAGGCTAGTACCTCCCCTTCCCCCCCCCCCCCGGTTGAAACGCTATGCATAACCATAACCCTAACCCTAAGCCTGACTCGATACCCTGTTGCAACCCTGACCCTAACCTATCTTTGACGAAATAAAGCCCCAGGGAGCGTTTCATCTAGTGTCTTGTCAGTAATTTTCCGACAACTGTTATAAGCTATTGAAATCCTTGCATCATTCTTATTGGCTGAGAGCAAATTTTTCAGTAAAAATCACTGACTAGACACTTGATGAAACGCCTTCCGGATCATTTGTCATCAGGTTGCCGTTGCATAAAACTACAATTATAGTAATTTTGCCATTAGTGGTAACTTTCATGGAATACTGGATTTTGATTGGCTGTTGAGCAACGTTACCATGGTCATTACCACTTATGGTAAAGTTACTATAATATCAAGTTCTTATGCAACGGCACCCGGAGCATGTGTCGGGTCACCTTTTTATTATACACCATGTACACTGTTGTAGGCCTATTTGACAAATCATAGAGAAACCATTAATACAGTATTACAGTATCTTGGGAGAAACGATAAGAGAACGTAATAAAAAGATTGGAAGCAACATATTACTTCTAGAACATGATGAAATCTTAACACATGAAACATTTCAAGTTCAAGTTCAAGTGTGTTTTATTTCTCATGTATAAAGGTAGAAAAATAAAAACAAGATACAAAATAATGTGAAACTGATATTATTTGATATATGTAAAATGGCAATAAATCATAAATGCATATACGAAAACTTGACAGGAAGAAAGCATAAGAAATGAGGAACTAAAAGAACCAGAGCTAAAATAGTCCCTCGGTGGGTTTAGGTACAGCTTGCATGTAAAATCAGAATGAATCAAAATAAATTTCAAAGACGATATGACATTTGGATCTATCAAGTAAATTAAACAAATCAAATATTCAAATGGCGATTGTCGAAATGTTGCAAAGGGAAATGAAACTTATATTGTGAAATAGGCTATTGGGAAAATTTGGTGCTATCGTATTTCCAATATCATTTTTTTTCTTTTAATACACTATGCCAAGCAGACATTTACTTTGTTTTGATGTTAATTAGAGGGAAAATGTTGTATGTTTGTTTATTTACGATATTTCTGCTTAAAAGAAGAAGAAAAAAATATGTCTTGTGTTATATTGGAAATAAACCTGAACTTGAACTTGAACTTGATACTCAGGCCTTGAGAGCCTGCACTTCGCGGATACCCCCCCCCCCCAAAAAAAAAAAAAGAAGTATGAGAAAGGCATATCAAGTAATTTGACGCGCGAACAAAAATGTTTAGGAACAAACTCTATAAAAAAATCAATGATTCAAAATAACTCAAGTGTATTAATTTTGACGAGACACCTATAATTCCAGTCATTACATTAGTCCCTATAGCATGTATAGCAAGAGAGAAAAAACTTGACAAATTCAGTAGGCCTACAAAAAAAAAATATTTTCAGGGTTCCAGACCAGCTGCTGTATTCAGTTCACTGCATGACGTTATTACCATTATTTATTCAGAATTTTAAACTACAAGAACAATACACAAAAGTATGCAAATTACAGCAATTACAGGAATAATATACACATGATAAAGAAAGAAGCAAGGCCCTGTTTTTCCATCACTGGAGACTTCCAAGGAAACCTTGAATTTGAATGGTCGTTGAGCAATGTTACCATGGTAGTTACCATTAATGGCACAGTTACCATTGATAATGGTAAGTTTTACGCAACAGAACCCTGGATCAGAGCTGATGGGGCTGCCTAGGTTTGGAAAATGTTAACTACATTACCATTACCCGCAGGCCTTCCTTCCCACACCCTTTCAACTACATCCAGAACGGAATACAAAAACTAAAAGAAAATCATAAATTAAAAGTGTATAACTGGAAAAATGGCAACACATTAGGTGCAATAAATGTGACATGAATATTTCAAGCAATATCTCATTCACACTAATTATTTAAACATGCATAAGCATTCAATTCACAGTGGCGGCGATTTCATGTAAGGGGGGGGGGCGGAAACACTGAAGGCCACCCACGAAAATCTGTTTCGAGGAGTGGAAGGGGGATGATCGAAATATTTTGCCGAAATATGTTACTCACTCTCGAGTATACACCCCCTCGCCCGCCTTCATACATAATGCGAGCGCGGATTCAGAAGTTAGTAATTTAGTAGGAGACACGGCACAATATTCAGAAAAAACTCCACAGAGGGAGACTGATACACAGGCTCTCACTATGAACTATATGCAATTTCGGGACAAGTGCATGTGTCCCTCTATGTGTCCCACTAAATCCGCCTCTGTGTATATCTGTTTCTGTGATGATTATCAACCATACAATCGGAAACAAAGAGAAAGCACTGATGTTACTAAGAGGTCATATCTGCTTCTCCTATCAAATGATACAAAAAAGAGAAGAGGTTGTCTCCCCCAAAACCCGTCAAGAGAGGGCTTATCAAGGGGATGCCACTTTCCGAAGTGCCATTCCCTTGAAATTAGACGACTCGCTGTACCCAGCGCCATCTGGCTCCGAAAGGCTACAAAACTCAACCTCTGCTCCCTCTTCCGCCCGCATCACGCAAACATTATTGTCCTTCCAATTTAGCCAGAGGAGCCAACCGGACGAGAAAATAAGATTTACGGGATACAGATCATCCAGGACAGCCAGGACACCTCCGCTGCCCTGGACATCATGCCAAAAGATTCTCCGTTGATCGCTCCAGTAGAGGCGTTGTGCTACGGTGTAAGTTGAGAAGAGAATGCATGAAAGGGAGAAAGGGCAGAAATTCATCAAAATTGTTTTTTAGTTAGCGCAGTCATAGGGTAGGTTTATAAAAGCTCAGTGTATGGGCTTATTACTTTCACAATCATGTTTGATTACTGACACAGGAAATAGCGATACATCTTTTTTCATTGTATCATTACCCGTTTCGTCCACTGTAAATCCGAAAGGGACGACTGCCACTCTGGTGATGGTGGTGTAGTTCTCTCCGTGCAAACCCACACGAAATATTTCATGGAAGCTAAAACAGTACAGACATCTGCAAATAAAGTAGAAGTGAAATTGAATTCTATTTGTCTTCAAAGAACCATCTTCGTTTTACAGGTGTAAATATGTACCTGGCAAAGCTGGGTTAATAATGATTTGCAGAACCCCAAGGAAGAACAACTAAGAGGTTTTCTTGGGCGAACAACAGTTTTATTTCTTATCATCATCATTTTTAAAGACAATTGTTCTATTACTGTTATTATTCTTATCATCATCATTATCATTAATGGTATTAAAATTATGAAGAAGAAAATTAATAACGGTGACCGTACCTCCTTTTTTGGTCGATGACGAAAATTTCAACCTTTCGGGGCATATTGAACGCTTTTATTTGGTTTTCATGGAGTAGTGGCAAATGTGCTCGTCTTATTTGTCTGAACCAATTAGCCCAATACAACGTAGGTCCGGCTTCATACACTTTTAAATCAATGATACCTCATGTAGAAAATAAAAGAAATAGAAAAGAAATTAATCGAGGATGAAAACGTTATAACTTTGTTTGGATTCAAGAAAGCTAATTAGTAGAAGTCGGAGGTGGGGGGGGGGGATTGATTCAAGCAATTCATGAAAACGCTCAAAGTAGTAGGAACGCTTCAGCAAACCTCTTTGTGCTATTTTCATGCTATTATTCATTCCTTTTGTGATTCTTTGGAGACCTATAAGACAAATTAATAAAGCTTAAATAGTTTAAGCTATAAAAATACAGTTACTAAAATACAGTCACAAAAAGTGATGTGTGTATATATATATATATATAAATTTGGTGAATGCTGTCCTTGTACAGAGTGCTCGATGTCCGTAAGAAGGCAGAGCTTTAAATAATAATAATTTCAAATCACGTCACCTGTGTGATATGAAATTATTATTATAATATATATATGGCATAAAAGTGATACCGGGGAATTATAGGATCTGTGATGTTATTACATTCATGTAATCCTTTTATATACGATATTCTTAAACTGCACGTAAACGTGGGAAATGTGTTGTAAAAAGGTTGTTTATATCTCATGTGGATAGTAAAACTTAACAGCTAAAGATAGTAGGTCGTGGGCTTTCGTGGGGAATGGATCATAATTTGCTGACACCAGACTTTGTGAAAAATACCTGTAATAGAGCTACATTTCTGGAGCACAGCAAAACAAGCTGTCCCACCACAAACATTCATCGGCCTGCTTAGGGCATTCTCGGTACAGGGAAAGTGAGATAATGACTTTGCCATATGGGGAAAGGGTGAAGTATAAATCAGAATAACAATCGATATAGTTATGATAGTAATCGTCATTTCAGTCACATTAACGATGATGATGATAACTATTATTATTATCATAGGCATAATAACAACAACAACAACAACAATAATAATAATAATAATAATTATAGTAACAACAATGCATTACTAATTATTATCATTATTACTATTGTTATTATTGTTCTTGTCATAATGATAATAATTATTATCATTATTGCTGTTCCTATCACTTCTAAACATGTTAATTCAGTTTAATTGTAAGCAAACATCCTTCCCTAAAACCTGGGGGATGATTGTACATGTCACCTCATGTACATACATGAGGTGGGGGGATGCATACCCCTCCTCCCTCCCCCCTCCCCGCTGTCTACACCCCTTGGTCTGTTGGTCATAAAACTCACAGTGATGTTACTGGGTAACGGCTGGGTAAGCACCCATGGTGTCAAATTCCCCATGAAAGCCCACGACCTAGCGTCTTTAATACTCTTTCCTTAAATGTTACAAATGTTTGTATAATTGTGGACAATTTGGGAGAAGTTCTGATACATTTCAAAATACATACTATCCATATAGTCAGAAAACGTGGTCACTTCATCAAACCCACTGAACTTTCTAATTTGGCGAAGATAGCCTACTGCAGTCAAGCTGTCTGCCCAGTAAAGGGTATGGCCGCGGTTGTCGTAATCGAATACTTCAATGCTGACGTCATTAAATGTGAAGAAGGTTGAAAAAGTCAGGTCTGACAAATTTGCTATCCTCACTTGGGTTTTGTCAACGCTTTTGATAAGGAGCTGCACGTGAAATTCTGTCGTTAGGACAAGATGAAAAAAAAAAATCTGTTATCATCAACAGGGGTATGAACAAAGATCTGAATGAGCTGAGCCTGAACGGTTAAGGGTGACACGTCGTGGAGGTGTCGTGGTCCAGTGGTTTAAGGTATACTTGACTGGAGATGCGAGAATCGGGGATTCGATCCCCAGCACCACTGGGGTACAGATGATGATGCCCTCGAAGCTTTCATCCACATATTGATTACATAATGATAATGATAACAAAGATAATAACAACAGTAATAACAGTAATAGTTCTGATAATGATAATAACAACAATGATAATAGACTGATAATCAAAGCGTATATTTTTCTATTTATCCGTTATTCTGATGTTAGATGTTATGATTCTATTTGTCTTTGTGTTTTGATTACGTACGTATTTCATTTGTACTTTGCATGTAATTAAACAAACAAAAACCAATATATGGACAATAAATGATGAATGAATGAACGAATGAATATATCTTGTACTGCGTTATTAGATTTTTTTCATTCAAGTACATTACGTGTATATATTATTTTCCTAACTATTAGTAATGATTGTCCATTCTAGGAGCCCTTATTTTAAGACAACTATGTTCTCCTTTAGGTTAGTAGCATATCATTATGATGCCTCATTTGGCAACTGGTGATTACCACAACTCGATCCGTCGTATCCTAGAGCACACTGGCAGGAGTAAGAGCCGTTGCCGTCGTCAATGCAAGTCGCTCCATTGCGACACGGATTCATGGAGCAAGCCCTTATGATCTCTGAATGGAGCAAAATGCATATCGTTTTTCGTTCATAAAACTAGTATAAAGCTTATGTCGCGGTAAAATGTATAAAGCAAATGCTGAATTTGATTATGGTAATCATAACCATAAAAAAAAAAACATAATCATAAAAATAATAGTAAGATTGATAATAATAACAATAACGGTAATAATGATAATGATAATGATGACGATGATAATGATAATAATTGTAGTAGCAATAATAATGATGACGATAATCATAATAATAACAATAATAATAATAATAATAATAATAATAATAATAATAATGATAACAATGATAATAGTTGTTTTTATAATAACAGCAATAAATATCATAACAATAAAGTTGTAGATACGGCTTTCAGAACAACACCAAGAGCTATTCTTTCATACTGAAAGCGTCGAGACACAACAGCAAACACCACCACCACCACCACCACCACCACCACCACCACCACCTACTACTACTACTGCTGCTGCTGCTGTTGCTGCTGCTGCTGCTGCTGCTGCTGCTGCTATTACTGCTCTATATACTACTTCTGCTACCACCTCCTCTACTACTGGCACTACCATTTCAAACCATGAAAAACGCAAACGCTGAAACTTTACAAACAAGCAAACAAACAGACAAAACAGAAAAGTATTCATAAACTGCCATACCGCATTCCTCTACATGAAGCTTCTGGGTTTTACCGTAGACACCTCTCCTAGCAAGTCCTCTGGCTGTCGTTCCATCTTGGTATAATGCCGATGGGCATGGTATAACTTCTGGACATTCCGATATTTTGAATATCCCTGAAAAGAAATTATCAAGTTGGTTGAGACAGAGATGTATTTTCTCTTTTAATCATTGGATAAATTTCTCCTTACTTAGATAGCACACGTTTCCAAGAAAAAAAAAATCAGTTCTCCAGTTTTTTTCCTGTTAGATGGAATCAGAGCACCTACTAAATCAGCCTTTCTTATTAATTCTAAACGGGTAAACATGTAGATAATCATGTAAGGAAATATTGGCTATAACGATTTTTTTTTTGAACCCGACCAATGGGTCCCCCGACCAAAAACACGTGGATCTTGACTGTACACGAAATCTAATGGATTTCAAAACAAGGCTTGACTGCTCAATATATCCAAATCCATATGGGATCAATTCCTTACCTTTATGAAATATCCCCAACAAAGAGATCATTACCGCTAGAACCTGAATTGGAAAGTAAGATTTATAATCATTTTCAGTTATTTGCTGCTACTCGACCTCGTATTTATTAATGGCACTATATTACTACTATACTTTTTCCAACAACTTAATGTTCTGTTGATACATTGATAGTAGGGGATCCCCTTTTGCAACCCCAATAATCAACTTACTTTCACAGCTTGTTATAGAGGTAGATGATTAAGATCTTCCCTTAAAATAACAAAACTTCTTACTGATAGGGGAAAATGAAGAATATATTTCAATCGAATTGATGACGTGCCTACATAAAAATTATGTGAAGGGGCATGTAAGACTACGATATTTCATACACATGATCAGTACGGCTCACTGTTCGACCCTTGGTTGTATCACGAGGTTTCAAGAAATTTGCAAATCAGACCCTCTAGCTTTAAACAGCAAGCGAACATCTTTCTGAAATCTGTTGGCTTATCTGTCTTATATCATTATTGTTATTGTTATTATTATTATTATTATCATCATCATCATCATCATCATCATCATTATTATCAGTAAAATTTATATCATTATTATTGTTTAACTGAGATCCTACCTGTTTGTAAATCATGATCTCGTCTGGTACAGAGCACGTATGAAATGCAGCTTGAGAAGTTCAAGGATTTGTCAAAATAGTCTTTCAGAAAAAACAAGCTGAGAGCACAAAGACACATCGAGACAGTTCCTAAGGTCCAACCAACCAATATCATCCATGCATAAATAGACTTAATATCTGTAGACTTGGCATTAAAATGGCTATTAGCAAGAATTACCCATTGCATATAACTTATTTTCTGTGGAAAATATTTCTTGTGGAAAATTTTTATAGGAGAAACACGATTACTCATTCGATTTTTAAATGTTTTCATAGACCAGAGTTTTGCATGTTTTTTTTTTTCGAAGACCAAGAGATTTCTTGCACGTGACGTTGAATTTACGATAAGTCACGCTCAATCGATCATATCTAGAACACCATCTAGAATAACATGCCCTTAATGGATCACAAAAACTTCTATATTTTGTTTTCCTTTACACCATAAATGATTTAATGTTCACCCCCCCCCCCCTCTCTCTCTCTCTCTTTCATTTTCAAGTTATTGTTATTATTCAAGCTTTCTTTTTTATAGGCTCTCTCCTATTTCGGTACGAACAGTGTCTATATTTTTAATTGACTTATGTTTAAAGGCCGAAAGAAACGAGTTGAAACTTATTTTCATTTTTATGAAGAAATAGTATCTGTTAATTTGATCTTTTAATATGTATCCTCAGTTTGGTAAAGAATATGCTATACACAGTTGAACTATTTTGACCATGATAAAAGAAGTAAATGCAATTACAGTTATCACTGTTATCTTTAAATGTGTTATTATTACTGTTGTCATCATTATCATCAGTGTTGTAATAATAATAATAATGATGATGATGATGATGATAATAATATCAATGACAATTACAACATTTTCATTATTATCAATATCACTATTATCATCATCATCATCATCATCATCATCATTATAAATTGTTGTATCAGTTGTTGTTTATATCATCAGTGGCGTAGACAGGTTCTTACACCGGGGGGGGGGGGGCGGTGATTTGCCGTTCACGAGAAATCGAGGATCAATTTCGTATACAGATACACACACACGCACACGCACACTCACACACAAACACACACCCACACACATACACCCGAGTGCACAGACATAAATATGAGATATACGCACCGTGACAAGCGAATATAGAATATGGACTGACACACATTATCGCATATTTGCATCACGTCAATCACCTTTTTTTTTTTAAATTTTGTTGTTACACCACTTCAGAAAAACTGTGACGGCTTCGAAATTACCCAAAAGTAATATAAATAACTACATAAATCAGAATAATGATCGATATAGTTATGATAGTAATCGTCATTTCAGTCACATTAACGATGATGACGATGATGATGATGATGATGATGATGATGATGATAACTATTATTATCATCATAAGCATAATAATAATAATAATTCATTACTAATTATTATTATTATTATTATTATTATTATTATTATTATTATTATTATTATTGTTATTATTAACATCATCATAATCATCATCATTATTATTATCAGTAAAATTGATATCATTATTATCACCCGCTATTCATTTGGTAATTGTTTAACTGAGATCCTACCTGTTTGTAAACCATGATCTCGTCTGGTACAGAGCACGTATGGAAAGCAGCTTGAGAAGTTCAAGGATTTGTCAAAATAGTCTTTCAGAAAAAACAAGCTGAGAGCACAAAGACACATCTCGAGACAGTTCCTAAGGTCCAACCAACCAATATCATCCATGCATAAATAGACTTAATATCTATAGACTTGGCATTAAAATGGCTATTAGCAAGAATTACCCATTGCATATAACTTATTTTCTGTGGAAAATATTTCTTATGGAAAATTTTTATAGGAGAAACATGATCACTCATTCGATTTTTAAATGCTTTCATAGACCAGAGTTTTGCATGTTTTTTATTTTTCAAAGACCGAGAGATTTCTTGCACGTGACGTTGAATTTACGATAAGTCACGCTCAATCGATCATATCTAGAACACCATCTAGAATAACATGCCCTTAATGGATCACAAAAACTTCTATATTTTGTTTTCCTTTACACCATGAATGATTTAATGTTCACCCCCCCCCCTCTCTCTCTCTCTCTTTCATTTTCAAGTTATTGTTATTATTCAAACTTTCTTTTTTATAGGCTCTCTCCTATTTCGGTACGAAAAGTGTCTATATTTTTAATTGACTTATGTTTAAAGGCCGAAAGAAACGAGTTGAAACTTATTTTCATTTTTATGAAGAAATAGTATCTGTTAATTTGATCTTTTAATATGTATCCTCAGTTTGGTAAAGAATATGCTATACACAGTTGAACTATTTTGACCATGATAAAAGAAGTAAATGCAATTACAGTTATCACTGTTATCTTTAAATGTGTTATTATTACTGTTGTCATCATTATCATCAGTGTTGTAATAATAATAATAATGATGATGATGATGATGATAATAATATCAATGACAATTACAACATTTTCATTATTATCAATATCACTATTATCATCATCATCATCATCATCATCATCATTATAAATTGTTGTATCAGTTGTTGTTTATAATCATCAGTGGCGTAGACAGGTTCTTACACCGGGGGGGGGGGGCGGTGATTTGCCGTTCACGAGAAATCGAGGATCAATTTTGTATACAGATACACACACACGCACACTACACACAAACACACACCCACACACATACACCCGAATACACAGACATAAATAGGAGATATACGCACCGTGACAAGCGAATATAGAATATGGACTGACACACATTATCGCATATTTGCATCACGTCAATTACCTTTTTTTAAAAAAATTTTGTTGTTACACCACTTCGGAAAAACTGTGATGGCGCCGAAATTACCCAATAGTAATATAAATAACTACATAAATCAGAATAATGATCGATATAGTTATGATAGTAATCGTCATTTCAGTCACATTAACGATAATGATGATGATGATGATGATGATGATAACTGTTATTATTATCATAAGCATAATAATGTTGTTGTTGTTGTTGTTATTGTTATTGTTATAATGTTAATTATTATTATCTTTATTGCCGTTCCTCTCATTTCTAAACATGTTAATTCAGTTTAATTGTAAGCAAACATCCTTTCCTAAAACCGGGGGGGGGGGGGTGATTGTACATTCATACCCCTCATCCCCCCCCCCCCCCGCTGTATACGCCCCTGGATATCATCTTATATCACACAGGATGCGTGTTGGAAATAAAACACATCTGAAGCTATTTTTGATGATAAATGTACTACCCCTCCCCCCAAAAGGTTAAAAGGAATAGTCGCATTGACCGATAGAGCAGAACATGGAAAATAGAACATCTACTAGTTTTCATACTGATCAAGATTCGTTACGTTCATTCTTAACTGAAAATAGTGCTGAATAAGCCGTAATGTTCACCAATATTTCATCTTCACATTTCCATCTCCATGTTGTTTATTCCCCATAACAGTCCTGGCGTCATCTTAACTCCACTTTACCAAAATCTAGGGAAGACAGACGCCCAAGTGATCACGTGGTCCAAATCCATGCATCCCATTGGTCGACACGGGACGGTGGAGGAGGTTGTCAAGGCAACTGAGTATCTGGTTTCGGATGCAGCGAGGTGCGTGACTGGTATGCTGCTTTCCATAGATGGAGGACGGTTCCTAATGTGAATTCCCCCCCCCCCTCAAAAAAAAAAAAGTCAAACTTGCTTTGTCATAATCATGATTGTTTTCATTAGTCCTATAACAGCCCTTGGCTAATCAGTGCTCCCCTTAACGGGGCGGGGGAGATGGGTATATGGGAGGTGGTGGCTGTTGCTCTCTGATTTTCATTTTGTTCGGAATTTTGTAGCGCCCGAATTCGCTATATTATTATTGTTATTGTTATTTACTGTTATTATTATCATCATGATTAAGCATCAGTACCTTTATCATTATCATTAAAAGAACGAATTTTATGGTGATGGTACTTAGGACTTGATTACTCATAACGGATATGTTAATGCTAATTTGATATACAATTTGAATTGGAGATTACAATAAGAGAACGTATGAACTGTATGAATTAATCCAATTCCTGTTTTATTCTCTTCTTGGTAAGTGAATAGTTACAAAGAAAAGACCAAATGGTGTATGGACCTGTTGGCGCATGTAAAATTAAGAAAGACATAAGAGACAAAGATGAAATAATAAAAACACGAAGTGACAAAATAATGATGAAGAATATTGCATATATTTTTAGACTAATTCTGACGTTTTCTACGAACCCTATTCCAACAAATGCTTTGTTAATTTTTCATGCTCTTCTGGGTGATTGTATCTTCTCTTTGTTACTGTTTCAGATTAAAAGTTAAAGAAAGATTCTGCATTATCATTTGTTATCATCTCACTGCCTCTCTCTCTCTCTCTCAAAAGTAGCAACGGCATAAAGTAGCGACAGCATGAAAAATTACACACAGATAGTTATTGTAATTAATGTTTATCTTTGTACAATTAAAAGTGCCATATCTGTACATGAGTCTTCAGATTTACAACTGATATACCAATACGTGTAAATTCAGTACACGTATATAATCAGTATTGGTGTTTACACAGTAGATGGGGTGGGTATCAGTGAGACCAACTTTGAAAAAAAAAAAGGAACTGAATATCTCCACCCCTAAAATGTCTTCATATTTACAACCGATATACAAATACATTTAAATGCAGTACACGTATGTACGAACATTTGTGTTTCTATACAGCATTGAATGGGGTAGGGGGGGGGGGCTATCTGACCAATTTTGCCACTAAAGTATTACTGAATTGCTCCACCAAGAGGAGGGATGTTCCACTCCTTTAAAGGAAGTGGAAAAGGAGAAAAGGGTTGATTAGCTTTTGAGATTTACTATACAGATATTGCCTGCATAGACATGCTAGAGGTTTAATATAACATTTCATTTCCCCGATGGAGTTATATTTTACCCAAGGGATTATATTTTCCTCGAAGCGCGCAGCGCTGAGGGAAAATATTGTCCAGAGGTAAAAATCAGTCCATCAAAATCCTTCTGATAGACTTCTAGAAAGAACGCTTATTTCATGGCGCGTGTCTCAGTTTTTTTACGCGCTAGAGGTAAAGTGATGCATCCAAAATGCAGTGCTGCACAAAAAATGCACGGCTGGAAAGTTGCGTATAATTAAAGCATGAACACGGGACATGCATACGCACTCGCTATTGGCTACATCCTTGAACCCGTTTTATAAATCATTATGGTCTATATAGATTCCCCGTCAGAGTATTGCACTGACTGAATTAACTCACACTGCTTGCTGCAGTTCCGCTGTAAAATAACATACCTACGTAGTAATAATAAAACAATACAGATAGCGCGCGCAGCATGCAAACTACGCGTACACACACCTGACTAATTAGCTTATACGCAGTGGGTGACGTCACCTCGGTCAATATAACGGCGTTATATTGACCGAAGTGACGTCAAAACCAAAAATATAACAATTGCGATCCTTGCAGCTCTAGTCACTAATGGTATTTTGACCAATCACTGATTTGAATCTATATAGCCTATGTAATATGAACCTATATTATCATGATCAATTTGGGGACAAGAGTCAAGAGCTGTCATATTGTATGTACATGATAAGAGTATGCCCAAGCTAGTTCGTGGCTAATGTTTACCAACCATATTTTAGATAATTTGTCTTTCTGACAATTATTGTATGAAGAAAAAGCCTGTCCTCTCGCTATAGAAACTGAAGTGAAATGATTCGATGTCTATATGTTCATCACTGTTAGAAGAGTATTGGTTCAAAAATCGTTAGGTTATTCAAGATGTAAACCTACCAGCAGTGTTTTACATGCAATTTTTAAAGCATCAATTTGTAGGTTTATATGTTTAACAACCTAATGATTTTTAAAAACTGTTATAACAGTGATATAACCCCCATTATATTTGGTAATGTATGGCACGTCAAAGTGACCGAATACTGAAGAACGGTTGCCAACATGCATTGTACAAGTACTGCGCAGCTACTATATGTAATTACATGCCCCGGCGACAATTGCTCCGCGTCAGCGCCGGACACTAACGCTGGGGCGGCGATACCGGGGGGGGGGGGGAGAGAGAAGGGGCAGGGGGAGGGGACCTATAAGACCCTATTCCAACCCTGACACTCACTGTGTATCACTGACGAAATAAAACCCAGAGCACTCATCGCCGGAGCATACACATATGTCGGGTCACCAAGCTGTTCACCATACATGTATCTTAAGTTTATATCCCTGAAGAATGGGGAGGCCCCCGAAAATTCAGATCGAATCCATTCTAGTTTGCAATTAATGCATTTCTGTTACGTTCTTCTTGTTTAGTAATTTTGCCAATAAGTGGACTACTATCATCATGTATCTTACATGCTGTATACAAGGCCGGAATATGGCATTTAAAATGCTTTTCTATCCGTACATAATTATTTTTACATAATATTCTTTACACATGTATCTAACATACAACTATTTTTAACACAGTCAAATCGACACAGTCTAATCGACAATTTACAATCAGTATTTTCCCACATATATTTCCAGATCTGTAGAAACTATCTAAGTGCATATTATGTACATATATGTATATGGTGGCCTTCAAACTGGTCTGAGATTACTCTGTATGCAGGTATGATAAAAATATCTCTGTGCTTCACACTTCATTCTCATCTTGGATGAATTCGAGAAATGTGTAAAAGAAAACCCTTAAATATCCAAGCTCTTTCTCATCTTCAAACAGGCATACTGCTTGACAAATATGTGGAGTTAATTGAATGCAGGCACAAACACTAGTGCATTGTTTAGACAGAAACCCACACAATTAGTTATTCATTTGTAGTAAAAATTTCGCAGGGTAGCTCTGCCGGGTGCTAAAACTGACTTTCCATGTGCTCCCGGTTGCCAATTGGTATTCAGTGGGGATCTTCAATGGGGATTCAATTGGATTTTCGTCCTGGGAAGAAGTTTGGTACTACTAAATCGGAAAATACTTGTGAATACAGTGCGATATGCTACTGCTTTTTCATGTTTGGTCGTAATAATGGAAAGTGTGATAGTCCTCTTGTACCCCCATGTGAGAACGTTGTCTTAGACCATGTAGACTGGAGCAGTAATTGTAAGCATGGTAGCTGAAATTACATTTCAATTTTTTTTAGCTCAACTTCAGATTGCAGGTCATCATGGTCATGTGGCAGTGTGATTCTTTCGTATTCAAGTTGAGGCCTGAAGCACCTGCAGCATTTTTTTTTTTTTTTTTTTTTTTTACAAAAGCAAGATTTGAAAAAAAAATGCATAAGAATGAATTTCAACTATACTGTAACGAACTACAAAATGTTTAAGAAAACACTGTTCAACACACTGCTTAACACACAGTTTAAAATATTCATGATACAAGAAGAATACCTCAAGAACATTTTGAAAAGACATCTAGCATTTTAAATTATTACGTAATTCCATACCATATTATGAAAGAATTTATTTTCATGAAAGAATTCATTTTCAAGACTTTCAGATCAGATGCCACATTCAGTGCAGTTTGTGGAATATTTCAGTATTCACTAAGCATTTTAAATGACTAATTAAAAAGTGGACTAACTCATGTTGAAATCAGTGTCACATTGAACTTTCTCATAATCCGTCACGTATTCAAAATTTACTGAAATACAGGGCACAATAAGAAGAAAATTATCTCTGATAGGAAGGGGGGGGGGGGTATTGATAAGCAGCTTTAACATTAGTTATGCTATTTTAGTTTCTAAAGAAGCACGAGCCAGATATCTCTCTAAATCCCCCCCCCCCCCCCTCCAATGCTTATCAGCCTATGACATTTTGATTACATCAACCATACAATCAGAAACAATAATAACCATGTATAATGTACATTATCAAAAAACAAGCAGTGGCATTGGTAATTTCCCTTTTAAATGAGGAAAATGGAAAAGAAGCTTTACCCTCAAAGGGAGGGCTTATCAAGGGAATGTCACTTTTCGAAGTGCCATTCCCTTGAAATCAGACGACTCGCTGTACCCAGCTCCACCTGCCTCCGAAAGGCTACAAAACTCAACCTCTGCTCCCTCTTCCGCCCGCATCACGCAAACATTATTGTCCGTCCAATTTAGCCAGAGGAGCCAACCGGATGAGAAAATAAGATTTACGGGATACAGATCATCCAGGACAGCCAGGACACCTCCGCTGCTCTGGACATCATGCCAAAAGATACTCCGTTGATCGCTCCAGTAGAGGCGTTGTGCTACGGTGTAAGTTGAGAAGAGAATGCATGAAAGGGAGAAAGGGCAAAAATTCAACAAAATTGTTTTTTAATTGTATATAGCGCAGTCAAAGAGTAGGTTTATAAAAGCTCAGTGTATGGGCTTATTACTTTCACATGTTTGATTATTGGCACAGGAAATAGCGATACATCATCTTTCTCATTGTATCATTACCCGTTTCGTCCACTGTAAATCCAAAAGGGTCGACTGCCACTTTGGTGATGGTGGTGTAGTTCTCTCCGTGCAAACCCACACGAAATATTTCATCGAGGCTAAAACAGTACAGGTATCTGCAAATAAAGTAGAAGTGAAATTGAATTTTGTTTGTCTTCAAAGAACCATCTTCGTTTTACAGGTGTAAATATGTACCTGGCAAAGCTGGGGTAATAATGATTTGCAGAACCCCAAGGAAGAACAACTCAGAGGCTTTCTTGGGCAAACAACAGTTTTATTTCTTATCATCATCATTTTTTAAAGACAATTGTTCTATTACTGTTATTATTCTTATTAACATCATCATTATCATTAATGGTATTAAAATTATGAAGAAGAAAATTAATAACGGTGACCGTACCTCCTTCTTTGGTCGATGACGAAAAGTTGAACAATTCCGGGCATATTGAACACTTTTATTTGGTTTTCATGGAGTAGTGGCAAATGTGCTTGTTTCATTTTTCTGTACAAACTAGCCCAATACAACGTAGGTCCGGCTTCATACACTTTTAAATCACGGATACCTCATGGAGAAAATAAAAGAAATAGGAAAGAAATTAATCGAGGATGAAAACGTTATAACTTTGTTTGGATTCAGGAAAGCTAATTAGTAGAAGTCGGAGGGGGGGGGGATTGATTCAAGTAATTCATAAAAACGCTCAAAGTAGTTGGAACGCTTCAGCAAACCTCTTTGTGCTATTTTCATGCTATTATTCATTCCTTTTGTGATTCTTTGGAGACCTATAAGACAAATTAATAAAGCTTAAATAGTTTAAGCTATAGAAATACAGTTACTGAAATACAGTCACAAAAAAGTGATATGTATATATATATATATATATATATATATATATATATTTGGTGAATGCTATCCTTGTACAGAGTGCTCGATGTCCGTAAGAAGGCAGAGCTTTTATATATGGCATAAAAGTGATACCGGGGAATTTTGCTTATTATAGGATCTGTGATGTTATTACATTCAGGTAATCCTTCTATATACGATATTCTTAAACTGCACGTAAACATGGGAAATGTGTTGTAAAAAAGGTTGTTTATATCTCATGTGGATAGTAAAACTTGACAGTTAAAGACAGTAGGTCGTGGGCTTTCGTGAGGAATGGATCATAATTTGCTGACACCAGACTTTGTGAAAAATACCTGTAATAGAGCTACATTTCTGGAGCACAGCAAAACAAGCTGTCCCACCACAAAGATTCTTCGGCATGCTTCGGGCATTTTCGGGCCAGGGAAAGTGAGATCATGACTTTTCCATATGGGGAAAGGTGAAGTATACAGAGCATTACATAAGGTCTGTTCAGTGGCGTAGACAGGTTCTTACACTGGGGGGGGGGGGGGTGATTTGCCGTTCACGAGAAATCGAGGATCCATACAGATACACACACACACGCGCACCCGCACATACCTGCACAGACCCTCCCCCCTTACACACATTTTAATTTTTATCTTGCGAGCGAGGGAGCCAAAAAGGACCATTTTTGTGGTTTTCAATCGCATTTTCAAATAGAAATTCTATAATATGATGAGCGAGCGAGCCAAAAATAACTGGTTTTCTATCGCATTTTCAAACAAAAATTCTAAAATATGACGAGCGAGCAAAGCAAGCGAGTCAAAAATAAGCGCTTTTCTGGTTTTAAATCACATTTTCAAATAGAAATTCTAACATATGATGGTTGTTTATGACAAATTATGAAAGTTTTTTTATTAACGATTAATTCAAATATCATTTCTTCCTTAAAAAGTGAAGGGGGGATATCTGTACACGCCATCCCCCGTCTCAAAAAAGTGGCAATATATCCCCCATCCACCTGGGATTTACGCCAATGATGCACAGACATAGATGGAAGATATACGCACCGTGACAAACGAATATAGAATATGGACTGACACATTATCGCATATTTGCATCACGCTATTTATCTTTTTTTCCTCCATTGTTACACCACTTCAGAAAAACTGTGACAGCGACGAAATTACCCAAAAGTAATATAGATAACTACATAATTCAGAATAACGATCGATATAGTTATGATAGTAATCGGCATTTCAGTCACATTAACGATGATGATGATGATAACTATTATTATTATCATAGGCATAATAGTAATAGTAATAATAATAATAATAATAATAATAATAATAATAATAATACATTACTAATTATTATTATTATTACTATTGTTATTATTGTTGTTGTTATAATGATAATAATTATTATTATCATTATTGCTGTTCCTATCATTTCTAAACATGTTAATTCAGTTTAATTGTAAGCAAACATCCTTCCCTAAAACCTGGGAGATGATTGTACATGTCATCCCGCACCTTGTGATGTGGGGGGGATGCATACCCCTCCTCCCCCCCCCCCCCCCCCCCGCTGTCTACGCCCCTGGGTCTGTTGGTCATAAAACTTACAGTGATGGACAACACCTGTTACTGGGTAACGGCTGGGTAAGCACCCATGGTTTCAATTCCCAATGAAAGCCCGCGACCTAGCGTCTTTAATACTCTTTCCTTAAATGTTACAAAGGTTTGTATAATTGTGGACATTTTGGGGGAAGTTCTGATACATTTCAAAAATACATACTATCAGTATAGCCAGAAACCGTGGTCACTTCATCAAACCCACTGAACTTTCTAATTTGGCGATAAAAGCCTGCTTCAGACACGCTGTCTGCCCAGTACAGGGTATGGCCGCGGTTGTCGTAATCGAATACTTCAATGCTGACGTCATCAAATGTGAAGAAGGTTGAAAAAGTCAGGTCTGACAAATTTGCTATCCTCACTTTGGTTTTGTCAACGCTTTTGATAAGGAGCTGCACGTGAAGTTCTGTCGTTAGGACAAGAGGAAAAAAATCTGTTATCATCAACAGGGGTATGAACAAAGATCTGAATGAGCTGAGCCTGAACGGTTAAGGGTGACAGTCGTGAAGGTGTCGTGGTCCAGTGGTTTAAGGTACTTGACTGGAGATGCGAGAATCGGGAATTCGATCCCCAGCACCACTGGGGTACAGATGATGATGCCCTCCAAGCTTTCATCCATACAATAATTTCATAATGATAATGATAACAAAGATAATAACAACAGTAATAACAGTAATAGTTCTGATAATAATAATAACAACAATGATAATAGACTGAAAATCAAAGCGTATATTTTCTATTTATCCGTTATTCTGATGTTATGATTCTATTTGTCTTTGTGTTTTGATTACGTACATATTTCATTTGTACTTTGCATGTAATTAAAGAAACAAAAAACAATATATGGACAATAAATGATGAATGAATGAACGAATGAATATATCTTGTACTGCGTTGTTAGATTTTTTCATTCAAGTACATTACGTGTATACATTATTTTCCTAACTATTAGTAATTATTGTCCATTCTAGGAGAGAAAATGTGATTGATTTAGCCCTTATTATAAGAAAACTATGTTCTCCTTTAGGTTAGTAGCATATCATTATGATGCCTCATTTGGCAACTGGTGATTACCACAACTCGATCCGTCGTATCCTAGAGCACACTGACAGGAGTAAGAGCCGTTGCCGTCATCAATGTAAGTCGCTCCATTGCGACACGGATTCATGGAGCAAGCCCTTATGAGATCTGAATGAAGCAAAATGCATATCGGTTTCTGTTCATAAAACTAGTTTAAAGCTTATGTCGCGGTAAAATGTACAAAGCAAATGCTGAATTTGAACATCATAATCATAACCATAAAAAAAACATAATCATAAAAATGATAGTAAGATTGATGATAATGACACGGTAATAATGATAATGATGATGATGATGATGATGATAATGATAATAATTGTAGTAGTAATAATAATGATGATGATAATAATAATAGAAATAGTAATAATAATAATAATAATAATAATAATAATAATGATAACAATGATAATAGTTATTTTTATAATAACAATAAAGTTGTAGATACGGCTTTCAGAACAACACCAAGAGCTATTCTTTCATAATGAAAGCGTCGAGACACAACAGCAATTAACACCACCACCTAAAACAACACCACCACCACCACCACCACCACCACCACCACCACCTACTACTACTACTACTGCTGCTGCTGCTGCTGCTGCTGCTATTACTGCTCTATATACTACTTCTGCTACCACCTCCTCTACTACTGGCACTACCATTTCAACCATGAAAAACGCACACGCTGAAACTTTACAAACAAGCAAACAAACAAACAAAAGTATTCATAAACTGTCATACCGCATTTCTCTACATGAAGCTTCTTGGTTTTACCGCAGACACCTCTCCTAGCAAGTCCTCTGGCTGTGGTTCCATCTTGGTATAATGCCGATGGGCATGGTATAACGTCTGGACATTCCGATATTGTGAATATCCCTGGAATGAAAAAGAAATTATCAAGTTGGTTGAGACAGAGATGTACTTTCTCTTTTAATCCTTGGATAAATTTGTCCTTACTCAGATATCACACGTTTCCAAGAAAAATTGTTTGGAATATTCATTTGGAACTCGTTTAGTAGTCTAAAAATCAGTTTTCCCGTTTTCTTCCTGTTAGATGGAATCAGAGCACCTACTAAATCTGTCTTTCTTATTAATTCTAAACGGGTAAACATGTAGATAATCATGTAAGGAAATATTGGCTATAACGATTTTTTTTTAACCCGACCAATGGGTCCCCCGACCAAAAACACGTGGATCTTGACTGTACACGAAATCTAATGGATTTCAAAACAAGGCTTGACTGCTGAATATATCCAAATCCATATGGGATCAATTCCTTACCTTTATGAAATATCCCCAACAAATTGATCATTACCGCTAGAACCTGAATTGGAAAGTAAGATTTATAATCATTTTCAGTTATTTTCTGCTACTCGACCTCGTGTTAGGTATTTGATAGGAATTGAATTCCCTTTTTAAACGTTATTTATTAATGGCACTATTACTATCACTACTGTTATCATTATTACTACTATACTTTTTCCAACAACTTAATGTTCTGTTGATACATTGATAGTAGGGGATCCCTTTTGCAACCCCAATAATAAACTTTCACAGCTTGTTATAGAGGTAGATGATAAAGATCTTCTTTTAAAATAACAAAACCGTAAACTTCTTACTGATAGGGGAAAATGAAGAATATATTTCAATCGAATTGATGACGCCCCTACATTGAATTATGTGAAGGGGCATAGACTATGATATTTCATACACATGATCAGTACGGCACACTTTTTGACTTTTGGAAGTATCACCAGGTTTCAAGAAATTTGCAAATCAGACCCTCCAGCTTTAAACAGCAAGCGGACATCTTTCTGAAAATCTGTTGGCTTATCTGTCTTATATCATTATTATTATTATTATTATTATTATTATTATTATTATTATTATTATTATCATTATTATTATTATTATTATTATTATTATTATTATTATTATTATCATCATCATTATAATCATTATTATTATTATTGTTATTATTATTGTTATTATTATTATTATTATTATTATTATCATCATCATCAACATTATAATCATCATCATCATTAATATTATCAGTAAAATTGATATCATTATTATCGCCCCGCTATTCATTTGGTAATTGTTTAACTGAGAATCCTACCTGTTTGTAAATCATGATCTCGTCTGGTACAGAGCACGTATGGAATACAGCTTGAGAAGTTCAAGGATTTGTCAAAAATAGTCTTTCAGAAAAAACAAGCTGAGAACACAAAGACATATCTCGAGACAGTTCCTATGGTTCAACCAACCAATATCATCCATGCATAAATAGACTTAATATCTATAGACTTGGCATTAAAATGGCTATTAGCATGAATTACCCATTGCATATAACTTATTTTCTGTGGAAAATATTTCTTGTGGAAAATTTTTATAGGAGAAATACGATCACTAATTCGATTTTTAAATGCTTTCATAGACCAGAATTTTGCATGTTTTTTTTTTTTCAAAGACCAAGAGATTTCTTGTACGTGACGTTGAATTTACGATAAGTCCCTCTCAATCGGCCATATCTAGACAACAGTCCAGAATAACATGCCCTTAATGGATCACAAAAACTTCTATATTTTGTTTTCCTTTACACCATAAATGATTTATTGTCCACTCTCCCCCCCCCCTTCTCTCTCTCTCTCTCTTTCTTTTTTGAAGTTATTTTTATTATTCAAGCTTTCTTTTTTATAGGCTCTCTCCTATTTCGGTACGAAGAGTGTCTATATTTTATAATTGACTTATGTTTAAAGGCCGAAAGAAACGAGTTGAAACTTATTTTCATTTTTATGAAGAATTAATATCTGTTAATTTTATCTTTTAATATGTATCCTCCGTTTGGTAAAGAATATGCTATACACAGTTTAACTATTTTGACCATGATAAGAGAACTAAATGCAATTACAGTTATCACTGTACTGTTGTCATTATTATCATCAGTGTTGTAATAATAATAATGATGATGATGATGATAATGATAATAATATCAATGATAATTATAACATTTTCATTATTATCAATATCACTATTATCATCATCATCATCGTCAATATAGATTGCTGTATCAGTTGTTGTTTATATCATCAGTGGCGTAGGCAGGTTCTTACACGGGGGGGGGGGGTGATTTGCCGTTCACGAGAAATCGAGGATCAATTTCGTATACAGATACACACACACGCACGCGCACACCCTCACACAAACACACACACATACACCCGAATGCACGGACATAAATAGGAGATATACGCACCGTGACAAGCGAATATAGAATATTGACTGACACACATTATCGCGTATTTGCATCACGTTATTTATCTTTTTTTTAAAAATTTTGTTGTTACACCACTTCAGAAAAAACTGTGATGCGCCGAAATTACCCAAAAGTAATATAAATAACTACATAAATCAGAATAAAGATTGATATAGTTATGATAGTAATCGTCATTTCAGTCACATGTACGATGATGATGATGATGATGATGATAACTATTATTATTATCATAAGCATAATAATAATAATACATTACTAATTATTAATAATAATAATACATTACTAATTATTATTATTGACATTATTATTATTGTTGTTGTTGTTGTTGTTATTGTTATTGTTACAATGATAATAATTATTATTATCTTTATTGCTGTTCTTATCATTTCTAAACATGTTAATTCAGTTTAATTGTAAGCAAACATCCTTTCCTAAAACCTAGGGGGGGGATGATTGTACATGTCATCCCCCCTCCCACTTTTGAGGTGGGGGGGATGCATACCCCTCATCTCTCCCCCCCCCCCCCCCCCCCCCCCCCCCCCCCCCCCCGCTCAACGCCCCTGGATATCATCTTATATCACACAGGATGCGTGTTGGAAAAAAAACACATGTGAAGCTATTTTTGATGATAAATGTACTACCCCTCCCCCCAAAAGGTTAAAAGGAACAGTCGCGTTGACTGATAGAGCAGAACATGGAAAATAGAACATCTACTAGTTTTCATACTGATCAGGATTCGTTACGTTCATTCTTAACTGAAAATAGTGCTGAATAAGCCGTAATGTTCACTAATATTTAATTTTTCATCTCCATGTTGTTTATTCCCCATAACAGTCCTGGCGTCATCTTAACTCCACTTTACCAAAATCTAGGAAAGACCGACGCCCAAGTGATCACGTGGTCCAAATCCATGCATCCCATTGGTCGACACGGGACGGTGGAGGAGGTTGTCAAGGCAACTGAGTATCTGGTGTCGGATGCAGCGAGGTGCGTGACTGGTATGCTGCTTTCCATAGATGGAGGACGTTTCCTAATGTGAACCCCCCCCCCAAAAAAAAAAAAAAAAAAACCCAACAAATCCCCCCCCCCCTCAAAAAAAAAAAAACCCGTCAAACTTGCTTGGTCATAATCCTGATTGTTTTCATTAGTCCTATAAGAGCCATTGGCTAATCAGTGCTCCCCTTAACGGGGCGGGAGAGATGGGTGTATGGGAGGTGGTGGTTGTTGCTCTCTGATTTTCATTTTGTTCGGAATTTTGTAGCGCCCGAATTCGCTATATTATTATTCTTATTGTTGTTTACTGTTATTATTATCATCATCATTAAGCATCAGTACTTTTATCATTATCATTAAAAGAACGAATTTTATGGTGATGGTACTTAATTAGGACTTGATTACTCACAACGGATATGTTAATGCTAATTTGATATACAATTTGAATTGGAGATTACAATAAGAGAACGTATGAATTGTATGAATTAATCCAATTCCTGATTTATTCTCTTCTTGGTAAGTGAATAGTTACAAAGAAAAGTTTGACCAAATAGTGTATGGACCTGTTGGTGCATGTAAAATTAAGAATGACATAAGAGACAAAGATGAAATAATAAAAACACGAAGTGACAAAATAATGATAAAGAATATTGCATATATTTTTAGACTGATTCTGACATAGTTTTCTACGAACCTATTCCAACAAATGCTTTGTTCATTTTTCATGCTCTTCTGGGTTATTGTATCTTCTCTTTGTTACTGTTTCAGATTGAAAGTTAAAGAAAGATCCTGCATTATCCTTTGTTATCATCTCACTGCCTCTATCTTTCTCTCTCTCTCTCTCAAGTAGCAACGGCATAAAGTAGCGACAGCATGAAAAATTACACAAAGATAGTTGTTTGTAATTAATGTTTATCTTTGTCCAATTGAAAGTGCCATATCTGTACATGAGTCTTCAGATTTACAACTGATATACAAATGTAAATGCAATACACGTACAGAATCAGTATTGGTGTTTACACAGTAGATGGGGTGGGTATCAGTGAGACCAACTTTGCAAAAAAAAAAAAAAAAAAAAAAAAAGGAACTGAATATCTCCACCCCCAAAATGTCTTCATATTTACAACTGATATACAAATACATTTAAATGCAGTACACGTACAAAATCAGTATCGGTGTTTACACAGTAGATGGGGTGGGTATCAGTGAGACCAACTTTGAAAAAAAAAAAAAAAAAAAAAAAAAAAGGAACTGAATATCTCCACCCCTAAAATGTCTTCATATTTACAACTGATATACAAATACATTTAAATGCAGTACACGTATGTACCAACATTTGTGTTTCTATACAGTATTGAATGGGGTGGGGGGGGGGGCTATCTGACCAATTTTGCCACTAAAGTATTACAGAATTGCTCCACCAAGAGAAAGAGATGTTCCACTCTTTTAAATGAAGTGGAAAGGGAGAAAAGTGTTGATTGGCTTTTAAGATTTACTATACAGATATTGCCTGCCTAGAGGTTTAATATAACATTTCATTTCCCCGATGGAGTTATATTTTACCCAAGGTTATATTTTCCTCGAAGCGCGCAGCGCTGAGGGAAAATATTGTCCCGGGGTAAAAATATAGCTTCGGAGGGGAGAAGAAATGTTATTTATTAAAGAGATAGACCAGGCAATATGTGTTATATTATTATAGTCTATATAGATTCCCCGTCAGGGTATTGCAGTGACTGCATTAACTCGCACTGCTTGCTGCAGTTCCGCTGTAAAATAACATGCCTACGTAATAATAATAATAAAAAAAAAACAGCTAGCGCGCGCAGCATGCAAACTACGCGTACACACACCTGACTACGCAGCTTTTACGCAGTGGCCGACGGCACCTCGGGCAATATAACGGCGTTATATTGATCGAGGTGACGTCAAAACCAAAATACAGGGGGTAGAAACTCCGCTTCTGCATCCGTCCAGCCATGGAGGGGGGGGGGGGGGGGGGTACGGAGGGTCAAACTGATCCCGCGTTTTATGTACAAAATTTTATAAACCTATGGCGCAGACCATTTTTCCGAGGACCAGCGAAAATCAGGGTTGTTTTGGCTTGCGCGCAGCGCGTATCACATTTTCATGAATATTTATGAATATGAATTAGATTTTTGTGACTTATTAACATAATAACGCATGCGCACTGAATTATTCATTCATTCATTTCCGTACCGTCGCCCAGACTCGTGAGAATTTCCCTGATTTCCTCTCTCATATCAATCATTTTACCCCAATAGCTTACACCCACTTTTATTTATCTGATGCCGATGCTGTCAGTAAGACATGCATTTCTGATTTTGACTTTATTTTGTGTTGATAACTTGCAGACTAAATTCAACAAAAGCTGTGTTTACAATACATGTATTATTATTTGAGGAATCCACACTCTAAAGCATTGCTTTTTTAAATAGTGGATCACCTCCATTTCCATAACATAAGAGCTTATAGGCTACTGTATTATTCTTTTGTAGATTAACTTTGTTTCATATTTCAAATTATGTAAACGTATCCTGTAAACAGTAACATGCATGTCTCCTGGCCCCCTCCACCAAACAGATAAATTCCTCTCACATATGGCTGCTGCAATCATGGGCATCAATGTGGGGAGGGGGGGGGGGGGGGAGGAAAGGGGCATGGCGCGGTATGCGTCCCTAATATTTTAAGAGTGGGTTGACACAATAGGGTATGTCCCCCACATTCTGGAACAAAGCACACCTAGTCAAACCAAATTTCTAGCGTAAGCCCCCCCACCCCCTATACTTAAAGCTGTGAGCTCTTTCTCTTCTCAGCAAATTTTAACGTTAATTTTTGCTCGTTGACATTTTGGGGAGGGGATCATCATAGACATATAATAAATGTATCCCCCTAAAGAATTTGATCCAAGGATTTTTTTTATCATTTCTGCAAACCCATTAAGGTGTATGCCCCCAAAGAAAAAATGTTGAGGAGCATTTTTTTTACTCGCTAGTCAGTGAATTTTAGGACAGTACCCCCCCCCCCCCCCCCGTCCTGTATGCACTGCAATCATACCTCAATTACAAAGTAACTTCATGATTTTGTGCCTGCATTATCGTCAATGCTTTTTTTCCCTTTCTTTTGCTAGTCCCTGAATTTTTGGACAGCCCCTTCCCCCCCCCCCCCCCCACCACACACCTCTGTCACAAAACAACTTCATATGATCTTATGCCTGCATCATGCATCATCTTCAACCTCATCATCAGCGTCTTTTCTTCTTTCTTTTGCTAGTCAGTGAATTTTTGAACAGAGCCCCCCCCCCCCCCCCCCATCACACCTCAATTACAAAGCAACTTCATATGATTTTTGGCGGGAATCATCATCCTCAACCTCGTCATCATCATCATCATCATCATCATCATCATCATCAACACTATCTTTCTTTCGCTATTCAGTGATTTTTTGGACAGTGCCCCCCCGGAGTGCCCCCCCCCCTCCATATGGCTGCAATCAAACTCAATTACAAAGCAACTTCATATGATCTTGTGCCAGCATCATCATCCTCATCATCATCAACAACACTGACAAAAGCAACATCAACATCAGATTTCACTCAAGGTTAAGAGAAATTGAAAGACAATAAGAATATAGAGAGAAGAAAATTATTTTATTAGCAATAAAGTGTAACTCTAATTTCAATGCAGCAAGAGATCAGCAAACATTTCTGGAGGCAGAAAGCTCTTGTGGGAATACTTATAATAGGCCTACTATTTAAACATTCTTGCAGTGTGAATCCATATAGCCTATCAATGTAATTACATAATAACAACAATGATAATGATAATAATAATAAAAATGTAAAAAACAATAATGATAAGTTTGACAAATTTCTGAAACAATTCAGTCAAAAACTTAGATATTGGTTCATATGGTTCCCCACCTACCTGCGACCCATCCCTAATGATTGACTAGACTTGCTCCAGAACTACCCTCCAAATTATCACCCCCCCCCCCCCCCCTCAGTGTCTACCCCTGGACAATCAACCCAAGCCAATTACAATGCCCATCCCATCCCCTAACTTGGAAATGTTACTTACTGTAATTGACCTCAGGATTATTTCTTGGGGGGGGGGGGGACAGTACACTGGAGGTTATTACTAGTACCTGAGGAATAATAGTCCTAGAACTGTTGATTTTGAAGGCACAACTTCTATATACAATTTTTGTGTTCCCTGATTTTTTAATTTCTTTTTAATAGTTGTTAAAATGGTTTTGGTCCATGTTTCAATTGAATTCACAGATTTATACATTTTATTAGCCTGTCATGAAATCAGGCTCAAATTTTAATCTAGGTATACATCTTTAGGCAAAATGCAAATGAAGTTTCAAAATAAGGGCTTGGGGAAGGGTGCAATTCCTTAGTCTTCAAGCAGCTGGATACTCTACAAGCCTTGTACTTGAACTTCTTAGACAACCTGCAAGTAGAAAACAAAAGAAAAGAGAAAAATTTGTAAACATGCTGCAGAGTCGAGAGAGAGAGAGAGAGAGAGAGAGAGAGAGAAAGAAAGGCTCCTCTCTAAGTACATGATAAATGACGTGAAGAACCTGCCTGAAACTTTATTCTAAGTAGTTCAGTACATTATACTAGGAGGTCTGCACATAAGACTGCAAGCTTCAGTCTGTGATAATAAAGATGGTTGTTGTTATTAGGCTAAGACTCGTTAGTCTTTACTTTGTATGGCTACTCTGTAGTAAAATACGTTGTTTTTTTTTTTTTTAAACATCCACGCCACAAGGATATTTCTGTCTAGAATTTAGCTTAAATAATGTACTACATAAATGAAAAACTTTAAAAATCTACACTTTTCAAAGCTACAAATCATAATGGGCTTACTTCATACCTTGCCAGTAGTAGATTTTGATAACCAAATCTGCCTGTATTGTACCATCTGAAGACTACATCAGGTTCAGGTCCCCTTTAAAAATTAAAAAGAGAAAGAGGCTTATATCATGATTATTTAAAAGCAGTGTGGTGATAACAGGTCTATGAATGATGTCTAGCCCATACATAGCCAGGCTTGGTCTAACTGTGCCAGGCCTGGCCCTAGGTCTACCGTCTACTACTAGACCTAGGCCCTAGTCCGATGATGGGTGATTTTCATGACAAAGAAAACATCAAGTTCAACTAGTCAAAGAAAGGTCCAATATAGGAGTATCATGAATTCAAACCAGGGTATAGCTCAACATGAATCATGGCTAAAGTTTTACTTAGAGTCTAGAGTTAGTCCGGATCATTGTTCCCAGCAAGGCCCGGCCTCAGGGGCACAGGGACACTCACTCCAGCCGGCCAGTAACGGCTTAATCAGAATTAACATTACGCTTGGGAATATCCGATCGTAGCCGTCCGTCTTGCAGTACACTACAGTGCACTCAGCCTCGACTCCAGTTTCTAACAGGTCAACATCTACCGCTGATTATCGCTGATTTAGCTAGCTTCAGTACTTTATCCACCTGAGAAAATTCTACAAACAGTTCTCTAAGGAAAAAGTTTAATCTCTTTGAAAAACATCGCCATTACATTATTTTTCTCTCATGATTTAGAGTTCAATTGTATACAAGAATAGTTTCCTAATTTTGGGCTTTGGAGGTGATGTCCCATGCACTTTGTACAGGTAGCCTACGCACTGCTTGACGGACGATTAACAACTACGATGAAGACTGGTTAACAAAATGTCGCTTTACTTACATTTCAGGTCATCTTATAATCTCATTCCATTCTGAATGCTCCTTTTAAGAATTTCTGCTTCCTTGGGGTTTAATCTGAATTCTTTTCACAACACGCAGATTTCCTGAAACAAATTTCTTGAGCGGTTTGTGCTGAAATGGTCAAAAAGCTGCACTCCTCTGCCAGCCGCCATTTATCCGAATTGCTGCCTCAAATCGTAGGGAATTGTGGGAAGGCAAAAATGTTTTATGTATGAGCTTATGCATTAAACATGAAGGCAATTACCCAATCATCGAACGGTATTTGACAGTTTTATCTTATGAATAATAATTGACCCTCCGAAGTCGTCTTCAATTTTGCCGCGGCCGCCATTTTGGCCCAATGCAAAAGCCAATGGCATGCCAAAGGTCAAATTTTAGTTGCCTCTCTAGCCTTCCTTCGGAAGGCATACTGTGTATGCATCGTATCTCTGTGCCAAAATATAACAATTGCGCCACTTGCAGCTCTAGTCACTAATGGTATTTTGACCAATCACTGATTTGAATCTATATAGCCTATGTAATATAAACCTATATTATCATGATCAATTTGGGGACAAGAGTCAAGAGCTATATTATATTGTATGTACATGATAAGAGTATGCCCAAGCTAGTTCGTGGCAAATGTTTACGAACCATATTTAAGATAATGTCTTTCTGACAATTATTGTATGAAGAAAAAGCCTGTCCTCTCGCTATAGAAAATGAAGTGAAATGATTCGATGTCTATATGTTCATCACTGTTAGAAGAGTATTTGTTTAAAAATCGTTAGGTTATTCAAAATCTAAACCCACCAGCAGTGTTTTACATGCAATTTTTAAAGCATCAATTGGTAGGTTTATATGTTTAACAACCTATTGATCTTTAAAAACTGTTCTAACAGTGATATAACCCCCATTATATTTGGTAATGTATGGCACGTCAAAGTGACCGAATACTGAAGATGGATTGCCAACATTCATTGTACAAGTACTGCAGCTACTATCTGTAATTACATGCCCCGGCGACAATTGCTCTGCGTCAGCGCCGGACACTAACGCAGGGGCGGCGATACGGGGGGGGGGGGGGGGGGGGGGGAGAAGGGGCAGGGGGGAGAAGGGGCAGGGGGGAGAAGGGGCAGGGGGGGGGGACCTATAAGACCCTATTCCAAGTTTCCAACCCTGACACTAACCGTGTATCACTGACGAAATAAAACACAGAGCACTCATCGCCGGAGCATACACATATGTCGGGTCACCAAGCTCTTCACCATACATGTATCTTAAGTTTATATCCCTGAAGAATGGGGAGGCCCCGAAAATTCGGATCGAATCCATTCTAGTTTGCAATTAATGCATTTCTGTTACGTTCTTCTTGTTTAGTAATTTTGCCAATAAGTGGACTACTATCATCATGTAACTTACATGTTGTATACAAGGCCGGAATGTGGCATTTAAATTGCTTTTCTATCTGTACATAATTATCTTTACATATATTCTATACACATATATCTAACATACAACTATTTTTAACACAGTCAAATCGACATGTTCATTTACAGTCAGTATTTTCTCACATATATTTCCAGATCTGTAGAAACTATCCAAGTGCATATTATGTACATATATGTATATGGTGGCCTTCAAACTGGTCTGAGATTACTCTGAATGCAGGTATGATAAAAATATCTCTGTGCTTCACACTTCATTCTCATTTTGGATGAATTCGAGAAATGTGTAAAAGAAAACCCCTAAATATCCAAGCTCTTTCTCATCTTCAAACAGGCATGCTGCTTGGCAAATTTGTGGAGTTAACTGAATGCAGGCACAAACACTAGTGCATTGTTTAGACAGAAACCCACACAATTAGTTATTCATTTGAATTAAACATTTCGCAGGATAGCTCTGCCGGGTGCTAAAGCTGACTTGTGAATGCAGTGCGATATGCTATTGCTTTTTCATGTTTGGTCGTAATAATGGAAAGTGTGATGGCACTCATAAAAATACAGATCGAACGGCTGATATATCTGCTTATCTTTACTGATTATCTTTACTTATTTCAAATGAATTCTCTTGTTAGCTGTGTGTTGTGGGGAGGGGGGGGGGGGAAATGTAACACCTCATCCGAACCTAACAAACCGGGGGCTTGTCTGGGAGTTTAACCATAGACCTCTTGTACCCCCATGCGAGAACGTTGTCTTAGACCATGTAGACTGGAGCAGTCTATACAGTATTAAACGGGGGGGGGGGGGGGGGGCTATTTGACCAATTTTGCCACTAAAGTATTACTGAATTGCTCCACCAAGAGAAAGAGATGTTCCACTCTTTTGAATGAAGTGGAAAGGGAGAAAAGGGTTGATTGGCTTTTGAGATTTACTATACAGATATTGCCTGCCTAGAGGTTTAATATAACATTTCATCTCCCCGATGGAGTTATATTTTACCCAAGGGATATTTTCCTCGAAGCGCGCAGCGCTGAGGGAAAATATTGTCCCGAGGTAAAAATATAGCTTCGGAGGGGAGAAGAAATGTCATGAGATAGACCCGGCAATATTATTATATTCTATATAGATTCCCCGTCAGAGTATTGCATTGACTGCATTAACTCGCACTGCTTGCTGCAGTTCCGCTGTAAAATACCTAACTGAACGATTAAATTCAGTACTCGGTAGTAGTATATGTCAAATAATTTTGATAGAATATTCATACCAATTTCTCAACCAAAAAAATCTGATGTTGGAATAAGGGTTAAATGCTTGTACATTCAAGAAAAAGAACAGCCGTTGATAGCAAATTTGGAATATTACACTCCCAATCAAATTTCATACATTGTTATCTCGGAAATACATAGTATTTCGATACATAATTTATGGTATCGAGACTTAAGACACATGAAACATGTTCAACATTCACATCCATGACAGCGAAATTTATACGCTACAACTTTAATGCTTGAGATACAGATAGCCTATCTTGCAGACTATCTTCAACATAGCCATCGTTGGTTCTTTCCCTTTCCATCTACCATGTCTCTTCCAGATTCTATCATTCACCCTTTCCCTAGCTGCTGCTGTAGCTGCACTAGCCCTCAAAGAATGGAGGCCAATATTCAACTTTCCGCTTACTTCCTTAAGGTAAGCAACAACTGTCTCGCGTGTTCTCGTGTAACTAATAGGCTTGTTCTTGTGTATTAAAAACTTTCTTTCTCTATTTCCGTATGAGGGCTTAAACAAAAAATGATCCGACTTTGGATCGATACCAGCACAAACCATGTATCGCTTCACTACTCTCATGGGACATGCGCTCGTCTGCCCTTTGCTAATGACTACCTCATCTCCTTTTCTAAACTGATTAGTTTTACCCTATGATATTTGCAAAGACATATAATCATCATGAAAATGATGTCACTACATTTCAAAGATCGAGCTTAGTCAAACCTTAAAAACCCACTGAAACAAAGAACGATGAAAGCCAAATCATGAAGAATGAGAATGTCTTGAGTGTCTTTATATTTGTCGCAAAGCATGGTTATCTGCTCGTTCGTCAGGATGTCCTTCTTTGACACTTTTGTATAATTCTTCCTTTTGGCCGCTTCCACCAAATTAACCACAAAATTATTTGCTGTGGGATCTTTGAAACCCTTCAAATTATGGGCCCATTTGATGGCATACAAAGTACCTTGAATAACGCTTGGTGACTTTTCTTCGTCTATTAGACTCGTCAAGTACAAAGCAACATGAATAGGCTCGGCCGGTAGCGCTTTGCCGCCCTCAGCAGTAATAAACTCCTCCCATCTCTTGAAGCTAGAATAATACTTGCTGGTCGTCCTGTCGCTTCTAGACTCCACTAAATGCGAGGCCATACGATCTACCAAACGTAGTAGGTTGCTAGATGCTCCCGATGACTCCACTTCATCTTTGATTGATCTTCGTAGCCCTAGGCCTGTTGAGAATAAAAAAAGATAAAAATACCTAAAAACGCGTAGTTTCAAAGCAACCATTGTAAATGTGTGTCCTGCAGAACCAAAAATGCCGTTATTGCCCCTTCCTCTCTTAACTTCTTGGCATGAAAAATTATACCATTCTTTGACAAATGAAACAAATAATCCTCCTTGGGAAATTTTTGGCCAGTACGGTGCCGATTTCCATTGCGGTACAATCAAGGTACCTTCTGCCCTCTCCTGGATTGCTTTCTCTATTACCCTAGCTACTAAACGAGGTTGAGGTACCCACCAATTGACATCATTTTCCCATGTCTGTTTAAAGGCATCAACGCCTTCTGTAGTGGGACATCCCCATCTCGAATTGAATCGAGTTGTAATCACATGCGAATCTGTCGACCGTATGAGGTCCCTATTTTCGGTCTAGGAATTGAAATATCCTGGGGCTTATGACCCAATCATCACTGTCTGCTATTCTACTAAGACCATCCGCCCTTTTGTTCTGTTCCCTAATATCCTGGGGCTTATGACCCAATCATCACTGTCTGCTATTCTACTAAGACCATCCGCCCTTTTGTTCTGTTCCCTGGGGATCCAAACCGGATCTATGCCCAATCCATACTGCTCATATGTCTCATGTATCTCAATTGCTATCTTCTGCAATTGTCTATTCTTGCTGCCTTTTTGAACTATTCTCGTGACATTTCTATTATCTGTGTAACAACGAATATTCTGCCCTTCCAGGCCTGGCCCAAACGACTTCAGGGCTCTATTCAGAGCTTCAATTTCTCTCCATGAAGTACTATTCTCCACTTCAGACTCTGCCCAAGAGCCAACCACTTCCAGGTTCTGAGCTTCACTAATGTATGCCCCATACCCGGTGCCTGATGCATCGGTGAACAAACAACAATTACACGATTTCACAAGTGAAATGGGTATACCGTTAAGCCTGTCTAAATGTTTGTACAAAAACATTAATTCTGCCACTGCTTCTGCAGAAACTAATACCGGAGCATTTCATGACGCCCGACTATTGATACACTTAAAAACCTCTTTTGTTTTCAGCTGAACTATCGTTCCAACAGCAGGCTGCATCGATATGATTTGGCCCGCAACACCAGCTAAAACTCGCACTGGAGTTAGTTTATTGCCTTTCTGCACTTTCACAAGGATGCTTTGAATTGACTGTTTATATTTTTGTATTCTCTCTTCGGTAATATGAACATCCCCTTCTCGGAAATTCCAAGTCAATCCAAGCCACGTTGCCTTACTCTTGGGGGCCCAATCGCATTTGTCTTCTGCGAGAATAAAACCAAGTTTATTCAAATCTGACTTGATAGCCCTACTAATTTCATCTGCTTCGTCTATGTCCTTACATCCCGCAATCCCGTCGTCTAGGAACATGACGACCTTCTTTCCTTGTGACCGCCAATGCGTGACTGGGACTCTGTTTAACTTTGTGAAAATGTAACCAGCGGTAGAAATTCCAAACGGCAAAACATTGAAAACAAAGTATCTTTTCTGACCTTCAAACTCAAAGGCAAAGCCTAGGTACTGTCTGTGCTCTTCAAAAATGTCTACGTGGTGGTATGCCGATTTAAGATTAAATGTAAATACATGATCCCCTTCTTGGAAAACATCCCTGGCAACTGAGGCATCTTCGTACTTAAATTTGTTCTTGTACAAATGTGGATAGATATGCCTGCAATCGAAAACAAGTCTGCATTTGCCCTTATTTTCAGAAACAGTCAAGGGATTCACCACAATAGGTTTTGATTTCACTTCTGATACACAACCTTTTTCTAGTAACCTTCCAATTTCCTCTTGCACAAAATTCAAGTGGTTCAGTGCAGATCTGTTATTGCGGAGCTCTCTACTCTCCGGCAAAGTATGCAAAGGCAATTTATAGCCGTTCTCAACAACGTCTAAAATCTCTTTACTAGCCCCCAAATCGGCCCACATACTTGCATTCTGTTTCAAGTTAACCCACTGGAGATATTTTCTCCTCCTTTCTAGATTTCATTGACTCTGCGTTCTGAACATATTCAGATTTAGATCTTACTTCTTTCTCTATTCCAAGAGGAAAATCAAATTCTTTCTGTCTATGATCAAATAAAAACTCAGATTCACTAATCTGATCTGATCTTAATGCCTCTTGCTTGACAGTCAACCTTCCAATGACCAGGCTTCCCGCAGGAAAAACAGAGCCCTGGTTTCTTGCGTTCCTTTGCTGCAACACGACTGATCACTGGCGTGTAGCTGTCTTGATTTTTGACGTTACCCTTCCATGTAGCCTTGCCCCCTGCATAAGGATGAAAGCGCCTAGGCTCAGCCTTCTTCAGTTTCTTGGCTTTCCTCTCTGCTCGCGCTTCTGCTTTGTACATGCGTTTTTCATCTTCGGAGTTTTCAGCTAACGAATTCTTTTCGTATTCTGCTACCATTTCCAACCCAACGGCGAACTGTCGGCCATTTTGATAAGCTTCTGTCTCTTCGATACCTTCAACAATCTTGACCTTAGCATCAGAAACAGCTCCCGGCGTATCATCTGCTTCTTTCAAGTAGTGCTCGGCTTCTTTAAGTTTCCTGTGAACTTTGGCGTTGACTTTTTACTGTTCTTCGTTGCCCTTTCGCTGAAATTTAGAATTATCAGTGTGCATCTCTTCAATTTTTGCGACTTGTGCATCGCTAAGAGCTTTCTGACTTTCACTTAAAGACTGCTGGAAATTGCAAAATCTATTTGATATCAGACTGTCTAAATCAGAAAGAAACCTGTTCTGACTCTGGTTCACTTTTGTGTCAATAAGCTCAGCTACCCACGCTGGATCCATGTTGAAAATCTCGAAATTCAGGCTCCGAACCGAAAACGTTATTAAACAACTGGAGGCTCCAAAAAGACGTGCTAGCTTCATGTAGTGGAAGGCTAGAATGACTCTCCTCATTCCCCACACCCTACTCACGCATCTGCGTCCTTTCATATTCGAAGTACCCGCCATTAAATGGACGGAATTCATTCCGTTCCGCTTGCCCGACTTATCATTCTCACCGTTGCCGTATAAACAACATTTACCAGCTATACTACGTAACGCTGGAAAATAAATTTATCATCTTTCTGGATGATTGTATTTCCATTTTGTTACTACATTATCAATCCTTTACTTATCTCACTGTCTCTCTCTTTCTCTCGAGTAGCAGTCTCTGGCGACAGCATAAAAAAATACAAAAATAGTAGTTTGTAATTCTGATGTTTATTGTCCGATTACAGGTGACATATCTGTACATGAGCATTTCCATTATTATCTTCATATTTACAACTAATATACAAATACATGTACAAATAAATGCAATACACATACATTAAATGTAGCAGCATTGGTGTTTCTATACAATATTGAATATGGAGGGAGTGGAAAGGGGTAGCAGACCAATTCTCTCACCAAAGTAACCTAATTTCTCCACCAAGAAATACAGATATTTGTACTCTTTTAAATGAGGAAAAAAAACGGGAGAAAAAAAGGTCATCAGCTTTTGAGATTTGTATTAAAACGACCTACCAACATGATCAATTTGAGAACAAGGGCTACCTACATACTGTATGTACATGATAAGGTTATGTCCTAGTTATTTGGGGGCAATTGTTAGCGACCACATTTTATGAAGAAAAAGTCATCAGAGCTGCCATCTTTGTGAAATTCAACCACAACGGTACTTTAGATTCTGTATACATGACATATGTTCAAAACCTCCAGAATACTTGGCAATGCATGGCATGTCAAAATGACCGAATACCTAGGACTTTCCCTACATAGGTTGTACATGTAGGCATATACATATACTGCAGCTTCTATATATAAGTTTGTGTGTTTGTTTGTTTTTTGAGAAACACACATGCACATGTTGTTATTGATATGTCTATAGCATGGTAATTCATTTCAATGTATGATACATGTAAAAGAGCAAGGTAAAAGAAGATAAAAGCTACTTTCGAAAAATCAGCTCAAGTGCAATTTCAAAAGCCTATTGGATTACGTAATAAGCCATTGTGAAGTCCGCACATTTCTAAAGGTGACAGACAGGGCTATTGAAGTTGCCTTAAGTTAATTTTTCAGAAGTAGTTTTATCGTGTTGTAGATAAGATGCCTTGCTCAAGGACGTAAGTGCCGTGCCGAGGATCGAACCCATGATCTTCGCGTTTCTAGTCAAGTGCCTTAAACCAATGGACTACGACATCTCTACATAAGTGGCTAGAATCCGTGACAAGTGCTCCTGCAACAATTGCTCCATGTCAATTCCAGACACTTACAAAGTACTGCACTCCAACCCTTGAGCAAACGCTCTGCAAAACCCTAACCCTAACCCTAACCCTGTGGTTGACCTTAAATCCTTGGGCTACCATAAACCCTGACCCTAACTCTTTATCTTTGATGAAATAAAACCCAGAGTATTCATGGCTGGAACATACATGTCGGGTCAACAAGTTGCTGATGATACATGTATCTTACACGGTATGTACAAAGCCAGAATGTGACATATAACTTGCTTCTCTATCTGTACAATATAATACATCTTTACACTACACATATAAGTCTACCAGACTTTAGTTTCAACCTGTTGAACACACATATTCCTAAATATCTTGGCTTCTACTTATGTCTGTTTGTCAATGGGCATTTTGCTCAATGAATTTCTATGGAGTTTTCAGAAAACACAAGTATAGTTGAACATGAATGCACACATCTTTTTGTTTGTTCATACGCTTCTTTGTTTGATTTTATTTTGCATGACAGAACTGTCAGTCTAACTGACAATGCAACATATACTTCCTTTTAATATTCACATTTGAGTTGCAAAATGGAGATCTTAAAGAAGTAGAGATTTAAGGCAACCAATTGGCTGATTTATTTGCTATTCATCATTAATTGCCAAGGAATTCTCTTATTATGGGTGTGTTTTGGCCTGTGTGCTGGGGTACGGGTGGGGAGTAAATTTCACAATGCATGTACATGTATAACCACCTAATCATCCTAAACTAACAGACTGGGTTTCAGCTACCATTGGCAAGAGGTGAAGCAACAAGGAGTCTTTCTCAGTTTTCATCAAGAAACACTGCAGAGTCTCCACACTATATGTGAGCGGCACCATACAAGTGAAGATTACAGTGTAATTGTTCTTTGGTTTGTTTCAGCTTCGGGTGGCAGGCCCGGCAGCAATGTGGGGCGAGTTTTTTCCACTGCTTCCATCAGAAAACGCTGGTGAGTCGTCATACTGTATATGAACGGCATCTCCACACACATGAATCAAGCACTGGCACTGTAGAGGGGAAACAAAAATGATATTCATGTAACCTATATAGAGGTTGAAAATTACACTAACTAAATAATACATGTAGAAGGCTATATCATTATTGATGGAATCTGCACACAAACAGGAAATACACGCATAAAGCCAAAGCGACAATTTTAATAGGATATGTTGTTCATATACATGGATACAAAGGTTTTTATTTAGTCATTAAATGGTGACAGCAATTAGCACAATACTGTACTGAAAAAAGCTTGTGGAAAACTTATAACTGAGACATAGTGGATTATAGCAATAAGAAGTAAAAATGTGTGAAATGTTAAAAACAGTAAAATGTTTTTTCTCAATACGGAACGACATCTGGGTTAACAGACGATGATCTTCGACCTTTTCTGGTTCATTAGCAAGCAGATCCCAGAAAGGGTTGAAAATCATTGTTAAAAATTTGCAGCTTTGACATTTTTTTTTGAGGAATCACTCACTTGGTTCTTATGAGGGTTATCTTCCATGATGCAGTCGATCAAAACATAAGATACCAGAGCATTTCCACCCAACGCTGCTACATGACGTCTCACGATGGCGTTTGTCTCGGCGATGAAGCTACGCATGAAACCGCTCACACCACCAGACTGTTTAGGAGATCAAAATACCATCTTGAGCATTATACACTATACAGATACTATCTTACCATTAGAATAATCATATCATGGCCAAACACTAAATTAGAACTGAAGGAAGTACATGATGCTCAAGCATCACAGTTCCTTCTTCCTACCAGGCCCCCATTTACTTCACCTGGGTCGAGAGTGGCATGATGGGGTGACCAAATTTTGCCCACATTTTAATTTCGCTAAAGAATACAATTCAATCCATAATTTCTCAAATTCTGCAAAACATTATTCTGAATAATTGATACCAAAGGGAAAGCAAAGTTTTAGACAAGAAGTGGGTGCAGGAAGACGACTTATTGACAAAGAATTCCCGAGATATTCCTATCGCAAAATTCAATAATGTATCGCAGTGCGCTGGAAGTGGAAAAGGTTAACAAAAGCAACGAGTCCAAACTTCGCGCCAGATTATTTCAAGTTCAGGTTTTATTTCCAATATAACACAAGACATAATTGTTTTTTTTTTTTACATTACATTTTCATTACAAATGATTAATGCAAAATAGAGAACCATGAAAGGTAAGATAATTGTAAATTCCATAGAATAATTTAGTATCACATTTTACTTACAATTTTGATGAATCATATCTCAAAATGAAGATTTTGTAGACCTTTGTCCGCGGGTTCAATTTTTTTTGGAACGGACGCAAAATATAACAAAATCTGCCGATTTTCCATTAATAATTTCACAATTCCTTCCCCAACTTCAAAGAAAAGTTAGTCCACATGTAATTTTAGGTCCCTCTTTCCGTTAGTGCAATATTTTCAAAACCTTTTCTATTTTTGAGATATTACCATGTGCGCAAAATATGGACATGCGCAAAATTAGGACACTCCGCCACAGATGAAGATTAAAGTTTTTCCAACAGACATTAGTTCCGCAAAGAAGTGCAAAAACTGCCAGGCATGCCATGGTTTTGAAGGCTTCAAAGAACTTGATGATGGCATCATCACAGAAGTTGGCAACCACATGAACAAACAAACAAACAAACAAACCAGAGGGGTGTTTCATAAAGCTGTTTGTAAAGTTACGAATGACTTTACTTGAATATGGAAAGCCAAATGGGATTTCTGTGAAACTCACATTCAAACCATCGTTCATCTATTTCTAAGATGTGAACATACAGTTGTATTATGGAATGATGTTTCTGAATGGTTGGAGTCCAAAAATATCAGAAATACAAAATTCAGTGATATTAATATCTGTTTTGGGGTTATCACCCTCAATAACTTTTATCTCATTAATATCATCTTGCAAGGGTCTAAAGGTGAAATATCCAACATAGATTAACATTACTTTTGCTTACAAACATTTTTATTGCAAAGTACATTTTTTGCCACAATTTAATTGAGATCATAGGAAAGGCAGTCACTTTGTCAAAATATCAGGAAAAACTTTGGGCATCCCATTTGGCACTTCATATTTCAGTCATTTGGAAAGTCACATGGAACTTTATGAACAGCTTTAAGAAACACCCCCAAGGAATAATTTTTCTAGAATTAACCTGTTGACTACTGAATTCTTACAATACCTACAGGCATAGGCGGCGATCCCGGGGGGACATGTCCCCCCCTTGATTTTTTCGGGGGGGGGGGGGGGGGATCGTCCCCCCTCAATTTTCAAAGCTTAATATATAATTTTTCTATTTTGAGGCAGCTGACCAACTTTAGACCAACCACTTAAATATTTTATAGGCATAGAATGCATTTTGATGGCAAAATCAGGCTTCTTTTCATTATTTTCTGCGATAATTTTTAGCTCGCTCGCATAATAACGATTATCCCCCTCTCACTTTTCGAAACAGATTTTCAGCGGAGGCCTTCCAGGTTTCCGCCCCCCCCCCACTCGTGACATGAAATTGCCGCCACTGCCCATAGGTTTGGTACAGGGACCACCCGGTTCCAGTATTCAACAGGTTAATGGGCATGACTTTACCTCTCTCACTGATGTTGTTTCTCTAATGAAGAAGATGTTCAGGTTGCCTAGGTAGCGATCAATGGTAGCCCCTGGGATGATGGCTAGAGGAGTGATCAGTACTTCTGGTCTCCATGGTTTGTTACTCTGAAATTTAGAAAAAAAAATAATACAGATGATAATGATGATGATGATGATGATGATGATGGTGATGACAATAACAATAATACTACCAATGAAAATGATGACTATACTACTACTACTTCCACTACTACTACTACTACTGCTACTACTTCTACTACTGCTACTACTACTGCTACTACTACTGCTACTACTACTACTGCTACTACTACTGCTACTACTACTGCTACTACTACTGCTACTATTACTACTACTGCTACTGTTGCTACTACTGCTACTACTGCTACTGCTACTACTACTACTACTGCTACTACTACTACTACTGCTACTACTACTTCTACTACTACTACTACTACTACTACTACTACTACTGCTACTACTACTACTACTGCTACTACTACTACTACTACTACTGCTACTACTACTACTACTGCTACTACTACTACTACTGCTACTACTACTACTACTACTACTACTACTACTACTACTACTTACCATTACCATCAGTATCATCATTATAATAAAATAATATTACATATATCAATATTAATCCTATTATGAATATAAAAATATATTTCAAGGCAAATTGCTCAAGTTAATTCTGAACTGTTCAGAATGATATAAATTGGTTTGGAGGGCCAGTAAAACTAAACAGTAACTAATAAATAACTAAAACAACAACCAAAAATAAACATTCCTAGATGTAACATTCAATGGAAAAGACAAGTGACATTGAAACACTGAAGTATTTAATTATATTTCTGTTCCTTACCATAAGTTGAATTCTTCTTTCCAACTGCACTGGCTCACTCTCAGAAGATACTCCAGCTATAGAAAGAATAATAGACACAATTTTAGAAACGATTTCTATCATTTCAGGAGGATACTGTTTTTTACAGTTGTGGATAGACCTACATGTACGATCTGACGGCTTCAAAAATGTAATTCTGAGATAACAGAATGTGAATATCATTGACATACATGTAGCCAATATGATTATTATTGACATCAGCCAATTTAAAGTAATCATAATTTTTTGATATTCATTACCCAAGAAGAAGGAAAGAAGAAGAAGAAGAAGAAGAAGAAGAAGAAGAAGAAGAAGGAGGAGGAGGAGGAGAAGAAGAAGAAGAAGAAGAAAGAAGAAGAGGAAGCAGAGGAGGAAATAGATGAAAAGAAGAAGAAAAAGGAGATGAAAAGAAGGAAAAGAAGATGAAGAAGAATCAAAAGCAGCAGCATATACTGTGATCTCCAGATGAATTCATTTCATGCTAATAAAATGTAAATAGGATCCTAAGTCTATTTCTTTCTGCTCACACTATCAAAATGCGTATCCAGTGTTTTCTTCCATTTTGAATTGCACACAAGCACACACATCAAATCTCATAATTATTTTTTCTTATTTCACACTAATACATGCCTGTAAACACTACAAATGTGGTCCACTTCACTCAAAACCTGTTTGAACAAGGCTATTCTTGTGGAACAAACAAACAAACAAGATTCACAATAATGATTCCATGCTTTCATTGTGTTACTACAAAAACAAATCTTATAATGTTCCACATTATTCCAGTACTCGTATTCAAGGCAAAAACTTACTGACATTACAAAAATTGAATAGTGAACTCATTATATATTTCATATATTTTGCCACATATAGTCTGATTTAGATGTCAGTGATGACTAAACATTATTTGATACCTTTGGATGTAGCTGATGATCCTATTGTCTCAGACACCTCTTCCATGGAAAACATCATCTCTGAATCGGCAGACGCTTTAGTAGGTCCTGGTGGAGGCAATCATATTCTTTTTTATTCCATCAAATTAGCCCTGAATAAAGTTTTCCAAAGATCTGGCCAAATAGTTTTGACTCTAGCCTCCTAAAAACACCAATCTTACTTTTCTTTCACTCAAACATTCTCAGAAAAAATAGGGAAATTCATACGAAATGAACCTTTGTTCCAACATAAATCACACAATACAACAAAAACATGTTGCCGACTTAAATGTCAAAATAGTGAGTGTCATTTCCACCAAGCATAGTCATGCACCTTTGGATAAAAAAACATTTTCCAGATTTTAAAAGTTATTGGCATGTCATCAAACCCAAGATGTACGTTTATGTATGTGTTGATACAAGTAAATTTGCCACAACACCACCCTCCATATCACATGCACCTTCATGCATCCAAATTCATAACACATGGACAGATACTTCAAAAGCATATTTTGGTCAATTCAAACCTCACATCTACATGTACGTCATTTTTTATATCCAAAAATTATTCTAAAGAGCTCTGGGGTGGTATTCTGAGACTGTTTTAACTCTGTTTTAAGTCTGTTTTAGCAAATCGGTATTCTGAACACCGTTTTATCTCTGTTTTAACTTTTGTTTTAAGTTTTGTTTTATCTTTCTAACCGCGCATCTTACCTTACATGCCTGGCGCAAGTCGTGCGCAAGCGCGTAAAAATACCATATGTAATAACACGGTATTCTGAAGACCGTTTTATCTCCTGTTTTAACTATTTCCGCTTGACATTTCATGCTCATGAGATAAAACAGGGTGGGAGGTGTTTTAACTTTGCATGCAGTATGTCATGGCAGCAATTTTTCTTGCTCATAAATGTTTTTGGTTGGAATGAGGGGGATAACGAGATCCAGTAAACCTTGCTTTTATTCCCGAAACAACATTTCGAAAGAATTTTTGCCTCGGGTGGAGAAATTTAGCAATTGTCTGCGATAATATCAGAGATGATTTGCTCAACCAGTTCTGTCACATCATCACATCTGAATTAAAGCAAGAAACTAAGCGCAAACTAACGCGCTCATTACAACGCGAATATATAACTTCACGCATTGCACGCACCCCTTCCCCAGGGAGCGATCTTATTGGTTGAGTCAGCATAGACTCATCTGTAACGACTTTACCCATTGGATAATATCTTTGCGGTGGGTGTGGCTTTGATGACTTACAACACCGTTAAAACAGTTCTCCGAATACTGTTTAAAGACTGTTTTATCGGTGTTGTAAATCAATAACTTAAAACAGAAGTGATAACAGAACTTAAAACACAGTTAAAACGGTGTTCAGAATACCACCCCTGGACCCTAAAATCAAAACATGGTATTAGCACCTCACACAAGAGAAAAGCATCAAAAAATCTTTCTAGATTGATGACGGTGGCAAATGCCCGAAAGTACAGTGAAACCTGTATACAAGGACCAATTAATATGAAAAAAGCCAAGGAGTGCAATTTTCACAACCAGGATGTCTTAATATAAAGGTCTTCATGTAAAGGTTACTTAATAAATTAAGTAGAGGTTTCCAAGAGAAACAAAGATTCAAAGGAGACAAAATGTAAGTGCCCGTACAGTTATTTACTCAGTATTCCACTTAAGTAAAATACTTTGCCAACTTTGGCATTCAGTTGAATCTTTTGGCCAAGCATTTTACCCAAGTTCTAAGACAGCCACCCAGCAGACATAACCAAATTACTTTGGAAGTCTGATTGGCTGGCATGTAGTTCTCACGCATATGCAGTCATGATATCCTTGCGCACAGTCATGATATCCTTGCGCACAGGCAAATTTTGAAATCGTGCATACCCTTTATGGCATCTTATTTGGGATGGACTCTATGAAGCATAGTGGTTATCACTATGTATTTTGCCTTAAAGTCAATTTGCTGAAAATAAAATTCTTATGGCATCTTATTTGGGATGGACCTTATGAAGCATAGTGGTTATCACTATGCATTTTGCCTTAAAGTCAATTTGCTGAAAATAAAATTCTTATGGCATCTTATTTGGGATGGACCTTATGAAGCATAGTGGTTATCACTATGCATTTTGCCTTAAAGTCAATTTGCTGAAATAAAATTCTTATGGCATCTTATTTGGGATGGACCTTATGAAGCATAGTGGTTATCACTATGCATTTTGCCTTAAAGTCAATTTGCTGAAAATATAATTCTTATGGCATCTTATTTGGGATGGACCTTATGAAGCATAGTGGTTATCACTATGCATTTTGCCTTAAAGTCAATTTGCTGAAAATAAAATTCTTATGGCATCTTATTTGGGATGTACTTTATGAAGCATAGTGGTTATCACTATGCATTTTGCCTTAAAGTCAATTTGCTGAAAATATAATTCTTATGGCATCTTATTTGGGATGTACTTTATGAAGCATAGTGGTTATCACTATGCATTTTGCCTTAAAGTCAATTTGCTGAAAAGATCTGAATACAAGTTAAGTCATTTTACTTAGCCAACCAAAATACTCACATATTCGCCACAATGAACTGAATACGGTCCATGGTCTTTAGACAGAAGTGATCTTTTCTATACAGGCATTTGCCAAAGTGGGTTCCACTGCAGTTTCAAAACTAGTAATGATTCCTTAATACTAATTCATTTTGCCTTAAAGTCAGTTTGCTGAAAATAAAAAATGCTTCAATGTGATCTGAATACGAGTTAAGCCATTTTACTTAGCCAACCAAAATGCTAGGTAAAATACTCACATATTCCACACACTCATGGCCCATGGTCTTTTTATAGAGAGGTGATCATTCTATACAGGCATTTGCTACAGCTGGTCTCACTGTAGTTTCAAAACTACAACAATGCCTTAATGATCCCTTTACTAATGATAGCATAAAGACTATATCTACCTTTGTGAGATGGTAGCGCAGGAGGAAGAATCGGTTTCATGCCCACAACTGCTGCTGTTAGCCAAATCTGAAGAAATAGAAGCAATAATCAAAGACAAGTAGATTAACATCCAGGCTTTTTAAATCAATGCAAATTTAGATTCACTTTATCACCAACATTGAAACAAACAACAAACAAACATTTACTGGGAAATGGATTTATGACAGTTTTCTTTTTTTCTAGTTTTCTTCTCTTCATATTCAAGGAGAATGAAAAAATGCCATTTCACCATTCAAATACATTGAGAAAGACAAGAAGGTTTGAGGTTCAAGGTTCAAGGTTCACTTTATTTTCACATTCACATTTCACATTTCATATTAAATTTCTTTAATACATATGCATGTATTGTCAGTTTTGTTTACAGGAAATAATAATAAGAAGAATAAGGGGTATTTTCAATAAACGTATACGAAAAATATATAAAGGGTAGAAAATCTAGAGAAGCAACGAGAAGGGAAAAGGAGATATAATGAGAGATTTAACCCATTCGTGACAGGAATTATTTAAAGCTTTATTTGATCAGCTTTTATTCTTCAAATTGGCATCACCAAAGTCTTCATTTTATTGCTACATTTTATTTATAAAACGTCATGTATCAGAAATGAATACAAATTGACAGAAATTATGATGAGAAGTCAAAAAGTTGCCAATCTGCAGGGGAAAATAGTGATTTTAAACTTTCTATCACATTGCCAATTTAAGGATTTCAATGCTTATTTTCCTTTAAAGAACTTTCAGCATCAAACAACAAATAGTGACACAACCAAAATGGGCATAGTTTTTTTTTTAGGGCTTTGCATCAAAAGATATTAGGCCAAACCACAAAATGTGGACCTCTGTCATGAATGGGTTAAAGAGAGAGAGAAAGAGAGGGGGGGGGGGGGGGGTAGATGACGAAAGAGAAGGGAAGCAGAAGGCAGGGGCAATATTTACCTGAATGATTTCATCTTCATCCAGTGCGAATTCAATGTTCATCTTACTCAGACAGCAAGGTGTAAGTTTACGCAGCTTGAAACAGATTCCCTGTCAAAAGGAAAGACAAGGAATGGGTCATTCTACAATGTACATGTACATTGTCTGAGCACATCACATTTGTATTCAGGTCGAAGGATTCTTCTACCAAACATTCCTAGGAATGAGCCACTGTGTTCCCTTTTCAAAACATATTCTTTGCCGATTGTAAGAATTAAGAGCCCCCTCCCCCCAGTCACCAGTAAGCACACAAAGAGAAGCATCTATGGAATTTCAATAAATGTCTAAACTTTGTTTATTTTTGTGATAACTCATGTCCCATATCAATCCAAACAACGCTTGCAAATGTTGACTTAAAACAGCTATTTACATGATTATTTGGAAGACCTCACACCAAAAACGTACTATGATTCAAAATGTGCAATTACCCATAGGTGAAATGATTTAATTCAATTTTGACAAACTTTTACTTTTGAAAACCTGTATCAAAGGAGAGCTGCATGTAATATAGATTACTAACTGAAACAGGATTGGATCTGGCAAAAAAAAAAAAAAAAACCGACAAAAAACAAACAAAAAGACAAAAAAAAAAAAAAACCCAAAGAAAACAAAACAAAACAATTACACCACTATAAACATCTTAATTTACTTTTAAAAAGTTTCATTAAAATGATTTTTGTAACAAATCTCATCAAAAGGATCTATATAAGTAGTTAATGCACCTGTATCATATCTTGTATGAGGCCAGTCACAACTTTTGTTGTTCCACTTGTATCAGTCAGAGCGGCTCGCCTCATCATAGTGATTGTCTGGATAGTGATCAGGTAGACACAAACAATATAAAGGTTACAGGTCATTCCGAATTCTGGTGATGAAGCTGCGTTAACCCATTCATGACAGGAATTATTTGAAGCCTAATTTGATCAGCTTTTTTTCTTCAAATTGGCAACACCAACATTTTTATTTTATTGCTACATTTTTCTTATAAAACATCATGTATCTGAAATAAAAATAAATTGACAAAAAGTATGATAAGAGGTCAAAAAGTTGCCAATTTGCAGGATAAAAGAGTGATTTTAAACTTTCTATCACATTGCCAATTTAAGGATTTTAATGCTTATTTTCCTTTAGAAAATCTTCAGCATCAAACAACAAATACTGACGCAACCAAAATGGGCACAGTTTGTGTAGAATTTTTTGCTCTTTCTGCTCATATATTTGGCATGATTTTTAGAGCTTTGCATCAAAAGTTATTAGGCCAAACCACAAAATGTGGACCTCTGTCACGAATGGGTTAAACACACAGAGGCTGAAATAAATCTGAGAATAATCTGACAACTTCCATGTATGTAAATGTATTTAGAGAGAAAAATGACGGAAACATAAAATCTTGAAATGTAGCAAGAGTTTTCTCCTTCTCTGTATGTACATGTTACAAACTTACAGGTAAAAACTGCGGAGTAGCGCTAAATTTAATGCACTTTCCAATTTGCATTTTTAAAGGCATTCAACAATATGCTAGCCATTTATCTGCCACTCATATTTTTTTCTCTCTTGCATGAACTGTTGTAATGACTGTTTGATTTTACCTGAATATGCTGAGTCGGTTCGAAATTACCAGGAAAGAGTTCTGTGCTGCAACTATGAAATCCTGTCAAAAGAGAACAATCAGTATCAGAGTTTATATCATGACAAAAATTAAAGAAAGAGAAGAAGTAATTGTGTACAGGATGGCTTTCAAAATAAAGGAATATAAAAAACAGGTGTACTAATTCACCTAATTATTTTGATAACTTAGTGAATAAAATTAGTGATATCAGCTTTAAATTCTTCATATTATTTCCCATTGAAAAAAATATGTATAGGATGAATAAAATTGGTATTATGAAAAAATATAAAAAATATTCTGTAAATATGACATGATAGATCTAAGTGTACAATATATCTACGATATCTCTAAAATGCTTTAGGTATAAACTGTGATTTGTTTTTATTCACATATTACATGTACTTACCTTGTGGCAAGGCCTGATCAAAGAGTTCAATTACAGATTCTGTGTCTTCAATATCATCAATCTGTATTAAACAAGAATAAACAATGTGCATGTAGTTTTCATATCACCATTTCAATATCAAAACATACCAAACAAACAAACAAACGAACAAAATAATGATAAAAATGCTATAATAGACATGTAATGGAGTACATTGTAGAAATTAAAGATAATTTCTACTTGACCTCGTACATTTAGAAATAAATCAATATAGGTAATAGACATTCAGGCTTGCTGTTTAAAAAAAAAAAAAAGCAAAACAATCACAGGATTTACATCAGGAATGGACAAATGACGACCAATTAAAATTAATCAAATAAATAGTTTTTCGGGCAAAAGGAGTCAGCCATCTCTCGAAAATAGACCCGTATGCCTCTGGATACCCCATTCAACGTTCCATGCTAACAGCAATGAACAAATCATCCTTTGTCAGTACTAATGAGCGCTCATCCCCCACACAGCTCTTAACCCGTTGACTACTGAATTCTTACATACAGAGGCCATCTGGATCCTGTAGCCAATGGGTTAACTCTTACGGTGCTAAAGGATTATGCTTGTTCCAAGACTTAATCAAAGTATGACCAATGCTTACTTTTCAAATGTTGTACAAAATTCATTACTCTCTCAATGATACCAAAAGTTCCTACTTTCGTGACAGGAATTATTTAAAGCCTAATATGATCAGCTTTTATTCTTCAAATTGACAACACCAACATTTTTATTTTAGTGCTACATTTTTCTTATAAAACGTCATGTATCTGAAATGAATATAAATTGACAGAAATTATGATGAGAAGTCAAAAAGTTGCCAATTTGCAGGGGAAAACGGTGATTTTAAACTTTCTATCACATTGCCAATTTAAGGATTTTAATGCTTATTTTCCTTTAAAAAATTTTCGGCATCAAACAACGAATATTGACGCAACCAAAATGTGCACAGTTTGTGTAGATTTTTTTGCTCTTTCTGCTCATGTATTTGGTATGATTTTTAGGGCTTTGCATCAATAGATATTAGGTCAAACCACAAAATGTGGACCTCTGTCACGAATGGGTTAATGAATGAACATTATTATGAAACAGATCTGTGTCTCCCTCTGGAGCTCTACATGTTTGTTTCTCATTTTTTTGCTATTGTTTTATGCTAAAGGGAGAATGAATCCTTTCCAAAATATGCACTTTTAAAAAAAAAATTGCTATAGTGGCATATAATGACCAATAGATATTTCAAATACTAGATTCATCCTGTAACCTTTGATATATTTGTATCACCATATACGTACATCTTTCTTGGTGGAGTAATGTTTGATTAAACAATGCATGGTCTCTTTGTCACATATACGTGCCTTCGGCACTGTAAGTGTTAAAGAATTGCTGTACTGGATACTAACCTCAATGACAAATGTCTCCTTGTGACCTGAGCTCAACTGAGGGTCAAGCAACTCTTCACTGGGTTGGTTCTGCTGAGTGCCATCTACTTCAACTGTGTTCTCCTGGAAGATACATGTACATGTAAGACAAGATATTCCAAACAGAACTGAGTAATGTCAATGGCTGGAGAGCAGTCATACTACCTCAAGGGTCTTAGTTAATGCAATACTTTTGACGACATATTTACGGGTTTCAGCTGGTGGTTATTAAAATTATTTATTCTCATCCATTTTCTCTGCCATTCACTGCATTTGATTATTTTTTTTTCACTAAAAAGCTAAAAAGGAAACATAGATATACTGTAAATCTATCATCATACAGTGTAAACTGTTTTGCAGTCACTGAAATAATGACCATGTACATCTCCATGCATATCAACTTGAGTCAATCAGTAAGTACAGTCAAAGGCTGTGTATTTTGGTTATCATGAGGGCAAATTTATGGTATGTGGTCTTTAAGGCTGGAATTCACAAAAGAAGTTTAAACCATGGGGTAGTTTAAACCTCTGTAAGTGTACTAAAATAAGCGTAAATTGGAGCATATTGCTCATGCGCACGTTTAAATAAAATAGATAACTGGATCTGATGCTGTGTGCAAGTATGCTTTAAAAAAACCAGGACAGGTTAAACCTCTTCTGTGAATTGTGGTCTAACTGTCCCATATGTTATCAAGAATAAATATCAATTAAAATATTAACAGACTCAAGATTTTTTTTTATATCGTTTGGCTTGATCAAGGCCCTTGTAGGGACGTAAAGTTGATAGAATCAATTTATATCAAAAACTCTCGTGGTGGTGGTCACATGTGGAACAAATTACCTCAGATTTGAACACATCTTTATTAAGATTATCATACTTATTTTCATTTGAATAGTAATTTTCATCCTTTACACAATGTACATGTACCTGTTGGTCTAGCAGGCCATATAACTCTTTGTTTTTGGCTGTAATGCTATCAAGCCTCTCCTGGAACACTTGCAAACGTTTATCCGTCGCTCCACTTGGTCCCTGGCAAGAAAACACACAGCAATTATGAAGGGGACTCTTGCACCTGTAATACTTCAAAGTAAAGCTGAAGAGAAATTTTTACCTTGGACAAATATTACTAACTATCTCTCATAGTGAAAAAGGGCTTCCTGCCCTCAGCCAGTGACTATCTACATGTAGGCATAACTGGCAGATAATGTTCTAAAACAAAATCAATTTCAAGTGCCCTCTGGTAAGACATCAATCCCCTTTTTTACACCAATTCCCCCTTTAAAACTTCAAGGCATAGACACCAGCATGGCTGTACAAAATAAAAAGAATTCAACTTTTCCTTTCTTATGTGCTGTAATACAAATCTATTAATCTACACACACCCTTGGAGACGAAGGGCTGTTTACACATGCAGGTGGGAATATAAAGCAATCTTGAGCAGAATAAAGGCTTGTTCAGATAAGAGAGGGGAAACCCCAGGGGTTTTTATGTAATTTTTTTTGTGTACAAAATGAATAACTATGACACAAAAAAAGATTATGTCTTAAAATGTCTTGCACTCATTCACTTGCATGTTATAAAATGTACTTGAAAACCCCCTCCAATATAACCCCTGCAGTTTCCCCTCCCATATCTGAACAAGCCTTAAAGGGATTACACAATGGTAAATTGTTTTTGGATAAATGATCGAGAATAGTATTCTAAGAAAAATTACATTAAAAATATGACGATTTCCAATCGAAATCAATGCATTTTGGCTAATTTCTCATAAAAAGTCAAGAGCTGACCAAAAAAATGGAGTATGAGGTATGACGTACAAGTGGGTACCCAGCTTCACGCATTGCAGTTGTGCTGCGCGCTAGACTGTACAATATGTATTATACCTTGCGCGCATTTTGCTAGAAGTGCGCGACAAGGTACCCACTTTGACGTCATTTTGACGTAAAAGTGGGTACCCAGTTGAAACTGGGTCACAGCTGAGGGGTCAAAAATATCCTGAAATCTTACCACATTTGGGGTTTCCTTGGCAACACCAATTTTTAAAAAACGTTAGGCGGATGATTTTCTGCTAATGAAATCATGCTCTTTTAAATAAGCTAACATTGTTTCAGCATTGGGTACCCCCTTTAAGAACAAGATGTGTTAACTTACTTGTCTGGACAGTCTCAGTGCTGATGGAGGAGGGAGAGCAGATAGAAATACACCTGTGGCAGTCTGTGAATTATACAAATGTGAACACTGCTTGAACGGTGTACATGTAAATGAAAACAATAAGAACCCTGATTAACAATGTAATCACAACACACCCACACATGACAAAGATACACAAAGCTCAAACAACAGGGGTTGACATCACCACGTTATCTCTTGTTCATCTCACTATTTCATCATTTTCTCAATTTACAAAGCAATGACATATAACTTACTGCTGTTCCAACAAGCAATGTCTCTCCAACTGTGACTTGAACCTTGAGACCAAAGAGGCAGTTCATCCCTTTGACCTTTCAACCAGACACAAAGAGACAAATAATCAATAAAAATGTTGGAAGGTGTGATGGAATCCCTGGAACAACATACATGTGTATATATCTATTTATGAATTTAAGAAAGAGAAGGAGTAGCCCTTACTTACATTTTAATAAATCTTTCAATGCTATTTAAGCCCAAAGTTTCAAAAATGAAAATGTAAAAACATAGATATGGTCTTGCTTAACACTATGAAAATAAAAAAAGGAAAAAAATCAACAACAATCCAAATGAAGGATGTTTAACAACTAAAAATTCTAAAAAATTACAGGAACTTGAAGTTCATTCCTTTCACTGATAAAACTCACCTTTAGTTTATTCATCATTTGTCTGTGGAGTTCATATTCCATGAATGGGAGAGCCTGGCGTATGGAAGAATGATAGATGTCATCACCATCAAAATCATTTCTACAACTGTTACAGCAAGATAATGACTAAACATAATATTTTCATGGCACAATGCCTCCATTTTCATCTGTGCATTTCTGAAATTTAGCAGAAGCTGTCGCGAAAATGTATTTTCTGCAAGCCTGTTTTCTGGAATGAATGGATATTTTCATTTCTTCTAAGCAAAGAAAGCTGCAGGGCTTAATATGAAAATAATAAAAAAAGAGCCATGCAATTATTTTTCAAAGTGACAAAAATCATAAATATGACAAAATGGGAAAAGAAACTCTACTTTTTAGAATGTCCCTATAGGCAACTTACATCACTGATCAATGCTGCATTGGCTTCTCCTTGTGTCTTTTTCTTGCTCCTACATACTCTGAAAACAAATGAGTAACAACAGAAAAAAGGATGCTGACATCTTTTGTATCCACAAGAAATAACCAACAACAACAACAAAAAAAAATGGACTTGAATGTACATATTAAAACCTGCTTTAGCAACCACCTGCATAGGAAGACCACCTGTCTACTAAGACCCCAATTTTGTTACCCATTGAAAACCAGTATTAATGGCATCTGTCTAAAAAGTCCTGCTCATTGAAGACTGCTTTTTATGTCTCCACTGGGCAGTCCTCATGCACAGGTTTCACTATATACATACATACATGTATGGATTATGTACAATCAATATCAAAACAGCAATCCTTCAATAATGGCATACGAAAGCATGGTTAAAGTATAGAGATAAGATGCACTCCACTTATGAGGAATCTTTTGTATAATGTTTACGAACACTATTTGAACATAACTATTTCAGGCACTAGCCATCAGAAATTTCAAAAATATCTACCAATGATAAGAAGAAAAGAAGAATCCTCTTCACTTCTCTGAAGCTTTCTATCAAATTTAAATATACAAATGATACATTTGCAGAGGTGTGGTGGTCTAGTGGGTATGTCTCTGGATTGTGAACCACAAGGTACAGGGTTTGAATTCCTGCTGCAGCGTTAATATCCTCTAGCAAAACATTAATCTGCATTTGCCACACTTAAAGGCATTGGTTAACATTGTTATGATTTTAAAAAATCTCTTTTTGTTACTTGAAAATGGGATAAACATAAGGGTTATAGTGTAAAAATACCAGTCTGAAAGTTTCAAAGTATAATATCCACAGGAAGTATGTTTAAATATCAAAAATGTGAACCAATGTTTGAAAAATATACGAGAGTCGGTTGCACAGAATTAAGGAATGCGCATGAGCGTATGACTCACCTTACCGTACTGTGTGCATGGCGTATCACGCGGCGGGAGGCACATAACGGCATTTTCAAATTCAAGCAAAGCGGTCCTCTTAGTGAGTGTCTCGAGAGACGAAGGATAATAAAATTGCCGTTTGCGTCTAACTTACACTTTTTCATTCCAAATTATGGCTGATTTCAGGGTTTTTGAGTACAAATACAAGTACTCATACACATGTTTCATCTTAGTTTGAGAATTTTTTAAATCCGCTGCTCACAAAGTTAGCCAATGCCTTTAAGTGAGTGGCTACCTGGTAGAATTTATTTCTTGGATGCACAGAGCACCATGGTTGCTATGATATAATTGCAGGGACCTCTGGGAGAACAGTACATAGTACTGAAGAGGCTACTCTGGGTAAACAAGACTTGTAATTATAATTATATCTTCTTATTATCATATACATGCATGTATCACCTTAGGAACATTCAATCTCAAATGTATGTTAGCATGATAGGGTCACTCACCTAGCCTGTATACTGCATCCATGCCCAGTGTATAACAGATGAGGAGGAGGTTCTATCGTGGTGAATAGCACATCTGGAACTTTGCATCGCCTGAAACGAACGAATGGATATTGAAATCTTATTAATGGCTATGATGATTATCAAATAAATGTACAGATAAACTCCCCAAACAGATACAAGGCACAGATATAAATCTAATTCTACTGAATTTTTCACACTTCGTAACTATAGGAAGAGAGAGGTACACTTTGCTTAAGAAAAAAAAGGTTCGAAGGTCAATATAGTCCCATATACTCACTTGCATGTTGCACATTTTGCTAGTTGTACGGGGAAAGGAAGGGCTGTATCATTGTATGGTATGTGGCATAGGGAACAGCGAGATGAAGCTTGGTCTGGGGCTGGGTTCCCACTGTCCATTCTGGGACAAAAAAACAAAAAAACAAAAAAATCAGAAAATTTCATTTTTTATTCAATTTCGTTTTCAGGAACAGAAAAAGACTATACTAGAAAATGATTATCACTGTAAAAAGGGAAGAAAATAGAAACATCAACTAATGCCTGTGGATTACCAAAAAGAAAACAAGTTTCTTTAAAACGCTCTCTTCATTAGGTGAAGTTTCAAAATACAAAAATATATCAATTGCATAAAAACAACGATAATAGAACAAAACATACGAACATGAAGCATATAGGTATAAAAGACAAGTAAATACAAATCAATACAAGTGACAAATGCAGAAAAAGATAATTCATAGGAATAATACACAACCTCTGAATTCAAATTCATATGTATTACTCAAGGATAAATCCAAACTTTATCCTTTTAGATGCTTGAAAGATGGTAAGAGGGATTGCAGAACAGCAGAGAATGGGTAGGTAAAGTTGGGATGAAATAAAACAATCAACTAGTTTGAACAAATTTAAACTTTAACCTTCTGAATCACAATAGAGAGTATGCAAGTTCATCATACTTACAGTTTGATACATTTGTTGTTTTTGCTACTATTGCAAAACCTCGAAAAAGTAAGTCCAAATAAACACTCCTAATCTGAAAGTTAAAGGGCCTTAGTCTAATTTCATTAAATTTGATATGATGCAGTTTGCAATGTATAGTAGCAAAATGCTATAGTAGTTGGTATCATATATGTACGGGATGAAATATCAAAGGCTTGTCTAATACAAGGAAAATATCAAAATTCGGAAGCCTACCTTTCAATTACTGGAGGTGTCATGGCCTGCTGTTCCTTGTGGAACTCTGTTCTATCTAATGACATAGTTAGAATAGGACTGTGCTGTTGCATCAACGCTGCTTGCTGCACGGCTTCAAGACTGACGATGGCCGCTGTTCCTGAGGCCGATAGAAGACATATCTCCGCACTGAAAGATAGAGAAGGTACAGATCGAGTTAGACCAGGGCCCCCTTGCATAAAGCTTACCGTTGATGGCAACTTTGCTATCGATGGTAACTACCGTGGAAACCTTGAATTTGATTGGCTCTTGAGCTCTGTTACCATGGTAGTTACAATTAATGGCAGAGTTACCATTAATGGTAAGGTTTATAAAACAGGGCCCAGGGCTATTTATTAATACAGACTAGAATCAGTACATGTATGTATACATCATGTACCTGCATCAAGCCTGATGGCTGCAAAGTTTCTAGATTATCTACATGTATGGTCTTTGATTTCTAAAGCGGAGAGCTAATGTATCTTCTCAATGCAATAAAAGTTCAAAAGTCACTGTTTACCTAAGAAAGTTGGTAACTTTTCAACTTCTCAACAAACTTCACATCAATTTATATTCCTAACAGATACATGGCTTTTTGTCCTATATGTAGCAATAAAATAAATATAATGATATTGCCAATTTGAAGATGAAAAGCTGATCAAATTAGGCTTTAAATAATTCCTGTCACAAATGGGTTAATTGGAGGAATAATAAGCACTCATTTCACCTGAGAGACATGTATTGGTCATATACATATAAATCGTCAGTTGCCTGGCAGAAGGAGACAAGCGCCGTTGACCCGCAAAAGGGAGCAAAGAAACATGCGGTCAAATATTGAAATATTTAAAGAAATCTTTGAATAATTACTTCAAGAGCATTTCAGGACAGATCTGGTACAAATTTCTTGAAGTAATAATTCATACATTTCTTAAATATCTCAATATTTGATCGCATGTCTCTTCGTTCCCTTTTGCTGGTCATGGGCGCTTGTTCCCTTCTGCCAGGCAACCAACAAAATGAGGATACTCGCCAAATACTGGTTGTCTCTTTGTATCCAACCACCGCATGGCATCCCATAGCTACAGCATGGGAACGGATCTCTGTCCTCAGCTCTCTCCACCAGGCATCTCTTGTCTCAGGTTCATCTAAATTCAATTCAAATAACACACAACAGTGAATAAAATGGATTGGGAACGGATCTCTGTCCTTAGGTCTCTCCACCAGGCATCTCTTGTCTCAGGTTCATCTAAATTCAATTCAAATAACACACAACAGTGAATAAGATGAATTGGGGACGGATCTCTGTCCTTAGGTCTCTCCACCAGGCATCTCTTGTCTCAGGTTCATCTAAATTCAATTCAAATAACACACAACAGTGAATAAGATGAATTGGGGACGGATCTCTGTCCTTAGGTCTCTCCACCAGGCATCTCTTGTCTCAGGTTCATCTAAATTCAATTCAAATAACACACAACAGTGAATAAGATGAATTGGGGACGGATCTCTGTCCTTAGGTCTCTCCACCAGGCATCTCTTGTCTCAGGTTCATCTAAATTCAATACAAATAGCACACAAGAGTGAATAAAATGGATTGGGAACGGATCTCTGTCCTCAGCTCCCTCCACCATACATCTCTCATCTCAGGCTCATCTAAATCAAATCAAAATGAAAATATATCAACATGAATCCATCCTCCACTGGTCCTATGCTCCAACTACTCTTTTCTCATATTAGTTACATCAAAACTGTGAATTAAAGGAGTAATCTAATTATTGGTACAGTGTCCATTAAAAGGAGGAAAAATCTCACAGTACAAACATACGGAGTCCAAAGATCAAAATAAAATACAATGAATGTACATTAGTATTGAATTTGAAACTGGAACTGGAATTTGAAAGACCTGTGAGTTTCTTCAATCAATGTTTTTGTTCAGAGGGCTGTTAATTTGTGATCTAGAGGACTGGCTCATCAAGTTACCATCCAGTATACTGTATTCATTGAATGAACTACAGTAGAGATGAAGTTTGCTCCTGCATATTATCAAGTGGGAAACATGTCTGGGTTAGGGACTTTGTCACCATCATCAAAATCACCATTAGTATCATCACTGTCATCATCACCACCATCATCATTATCATTGCCATCATCATCATCATCATCACCACCATCATCATCATTGTCATTGCCATCATCATCATCATCATTACTATTTTATCACCACCATTACCATAACATCATCAACACCATCACCATTACCAACACTATAACCATAATCGTCCTACTCATCATCATTACCGTCACCATCATCATCATCATTACCATCATCATCATCATCATCATCATCATCATCATCATCATCATCATTACTTTATCACCACCATTACCATAACATCAACACCATCACCATTACAACTTGATGAGCCATAATCATCCTATTCATCATTACCATCATCAGCATCACCATAATCACAATCATCATCATCATCATCATCATCAATCATCATCATCATCATCATCATCATCATCATCATCATCTTCATCATCATCCCCATCATCACCATCATTACCACCAACCACCACCACCACCACCATCATCATCATCTTCATCACAATCACCATTATCACAATACCATTATCTTCCCTTCATCACTATCACCATCATCACTATCACATTACCATTATTTTCTCTTCACCACTATCATCATTATCCTTATGATCATCATCACTATCACTGCATCTGTTTCTCACCTGGATTGTGAATCCTGTCCAGAAGTTTGACTGATCTAGCAGATACCATACCACCAAGATGTACCAAGAAACCATGAGGGAAAGATGTCATGGTGAAGAAAGGGTACTCCTACACATCAAATTAAAAAAATAAAATCAGTAAAAGAACATATTTTATTATTCACAGGACATCTTTTCGATTGTAAATGTATGATTTTCTGGTTATCATTTATTCACTGTTTCAGTTTTTTCCAAGAGCTTTTCCTAAATTTGTTCAAAGCTTCTTATATAGAGCTTAAAAGATTAACACCACTCACTGCTTCTATGTAATGTGAACAAAAAATATTTTGAGCGTATGAAATGATCATTACCAATATTTGACTAGTGGTTTTGACCAGTGGACATTGAAAGTTGCAGAATAATGTACAGAAAGTAGACACTATTAACTCCACACAGACTATTTACAAATAATTGATTCTTGCCACTAAACTGGTTGCAATTCAATAAGTTTCTAGATTTACAGTACATTTTTACTGCATAAACACGAAATACAAAGCACATGCTGACTTCATGTGCAGGAAAATGAACAAATCTGTAATTCATTCCAGAAAACCTGTTTTTACACCTTCAATATAATGTGCAGGATAATATCACATTTGTAAATGTAATCAATTCACCAAAGCCCTTACGGCATATCAACATTATTCTGACCTAATCATAATTAAAAAACAAGAAGAAAAAAACCCAAAACACCACATTTCACATGAAATCAATTGTCCAAGACCCTTACCAGCATATCAATATTATTTTGGGCTAATATAGCTCTTGGTAGCCCAATCCGATGAGGGCCACTGCCACTGCCACTGCTGCCTGCTGTACCGTGGCTCCCTGAAACACAGGTAGAAAAACAGTTCTGGATTACTTCAAAATTTACACTGTATCCAGGGAGCTGAAACTCGTAATTCAGATGGCTCATAACTTCCAAAAATTAGAAAGATTCCCAATGGGGCCAGTCAAAGTTATGCCCGACATGTAATACCAGTATTATGTAATTGTAAACATTTAGACTGATATAATATCATTTTGTCATATTTTATCTAATATAAGCTAAGATGTGGTAGGACTACTAGCATATTGTCATCGGATACACAGTATACTGTAATATGTGATTTGGTTGGTAACATAGGGACAAAGTATCTTGGACTTGCCAATGCTGCATTTCCATATTGAGATCTTTAGAATTATGCATACTGTTGTTGTTATTTAAATTTTAATGGTACTTGTCATTTGGTTTTGAATATTCATTAATTTTTGTTGTAAAAAATGTTAACTGAAATATTTGAGTTTTCCTCTGCAATGGAAATATAAGTACTTCATTTGTATTTTTTATGCAATTTTGTTGGAGATTTACATCAGGCTGTCATTGCAGATTATTAGTTTCGAAGTGATGATAACTATTCTATTTTCATTACTGTGAATCTTCAGTTTATGAAAAACAAGGAGAAAAAAAGCTGAAACTCCCTCTTTAAAATTCCTTTAGAATCCCTCAGACATTCACATATAAGAATTAACATTAAAATGCCTTCACCATTGCCTTCATCCTCTGATAATAGTTACCACCACCATCACCATTGCTATTGTACCTGTTACAAGCCCAACATGCAAGCACCTGTGATATTATAACACAGAATACATGTATTTCCACAACTACAAGTATCAAGTACAACGTCTTTGATTGTTAAACTTGGATCTAATTCAATATAATTAATATTTATACAGTAAATAGTAAAGAGTTGAATAATGCAAAGAATTTGTTGTGAGAAAACTGTGATACAATTATGCATATCACACCTTTAATACTCAAGTTTAGAATTCCTGAAATTCCCTCTATACAAAAGAATTGTGCCAACTATTACATTAAAGGCCACATATAAACATGTTTTATAAACATTTTCATGAATAACCAAGGAAGGACTGTCCACCACAAAGTATAATTTTCTGGACATTTGTTTAACTAATTTAACTAAAATCTAGCAATTGGCAGCACAGAAATCAGTCAAAAGGTGAAAGTAACTGTAAGCAGCACTACTGGTTTACGGTAGAGTGCAGAAATTGAGCTAATTGGCAATCACGTACAAAAAAAGATAGAGAATTAGCCCGCTGCCATACACAGAACATGTAGCATAATATGATTTTATATTAGTAAGAGAATCATTTGCTTATCTTCTACAACTGTAGTGTGTCTCTGTATGCTTGGGTTATAACTGAGGTGAAAACCATAATCTACAACTATCTACACTAACAGTGTATTTCAAAGTAAGAATTTCATATAATGACAAGTCAACAACTAATATACAACTAACTGACTGTTACTTTTCTGTAAAAGAGCATTATTAGAAAAAAAAAGTAGTCTATGATGTATTGTCTACACTACTTTATAGAGCTCTTGCACAAGAATGTGGAATCTGTTCTGCAAAAAAAAAAAAAAAAAAAAGAACAGAGAAAAAGAAGAAGGGAGACTGAAGGAAGAATGAAGAAGAAGTGGGAGGGGGAGGAGAAGACTGAAGAAGATGAAGAGGAAAGAAGACATGAACAAAGAGAAGAAGAACAAGAAGAAGAAGAAGAAAAAGAAGGAGTAGGAAGAAGATGAAAGAAGAAAGAAGAAGATGAAGAAGAAGGCGAAGGAAAGACAAATATGTTATAACTGATGTTGGCAATCTACACTGTATATTCACTGGAAAAATAAAACAAAAAGGGGGGGGGGGAAATAAAACTTTTGGGCATATTTTGGTATTAAAGATATCAAATATTCACAACTTTTTGTATCACAATTTAAAAGCAGAGACACTTGTCAAACAAATTTTAAAAAAAAATCAAAAATATCAGTCACTTTTCTTTTCACTTCCTATTTTCAAATGTAAGTCAATGTACTGTACCAGGCAATGAAATCTGCTAAAGAAAATCTCAGAAACAATTCAAATATCATTTATCAAGCAGCAGATATAAACCTCTGAAGGTATTTCACAACAATCAGCAGCAGCAACAGAATATTGGAGTATTGCTAATATTACATCATAAGAAATTGACCCAGTACTTTAGATAACATACACTGCACCAAATTTTGAAGAGTTATGATATAAAGCAAGAAAACTACACTAAAATAGCCACGGCACAAAAGTCTTTAGCAAAGATTAGGAAAATGTAGGGTGTGAGTCCATGAAAAAGGAAACATACCCTTAAAGTGTGCCAACCAATCACCAGAAAAAAATCATTTGGGTACAGCTAGTAGTACATGTGAAATAACCCCTCAAAACTTTACCCTGCACTCTAGGAACTACCAGTTAACCCATTCGTGACAGAGGTCCACATTTTGTGGTTTGGCCTAATATCTTTTGATGCAAAGCCCTAAAAATCATACCAAATACATGAGCAGAAAGAGCAAAAAATTCTACACAAACTGTGCCCATTTTGGTTGTGTCAATATTCGTTGTTTGATGCTGAAAAATTTTTAAAGGAAAATAAGCATTAAAATCCTTAAATTTGCAATATGATAGAAAGTTTAAAATTACTGTTTTCCCCTGCAAATTGGCAACTTTTTGACTTATCATAATTTCTGTCAATTTATATTAGTTTCAGATACATGACGTTTTATAAGAAAAATGTAGCATTGAAATATAAATGTTGGTGTTGCCAATTTGAAGAATAAAAGCTGATCAAATTAGGCTTTAAATAATTCCTGTCATGAATGGGTTAAGGAATTCAAAAGAAAATAATGGAAAAGGAAAACATATAACACAACAGAGGCATTTATGGATTCAAATGGCAGTTTGATTCTGTAAACGCTTTACTACATGTATTCAACCCGTTGACTGCAGAATTCTCTTATCGCCATAGACTTAACACAACGACCTACAGAACTTTCTAATTCCCATAGACTTAATACAGGAGTCACTCAGTTTCAGTAGCCAGTGTGTTAACACAGCGACCGTCTGGCTTCCATAGGCAGTGCATTATTTGAACTATAAGATTGATCCATCATCCTCATGGTGTCCCTAACAGCAATTACTGACAGAGATTCAAGATACCGGTAATGTGCCACATGAAGAATGAAGTCTACCAGGGAGACACATATGTCGGTTAAGATAATTTGTGCTCAGTAAGGGAGTAAAATACAGATTTAAGATTCAAATCTCTTCAGGAAGGATACCTAACGGTAAACCAATTCATACAGTAATGAATAGTGAATGAATAGTGAACGAATCGTGACTATGCTCTTAATTTTTCACACACCAAGCTGCATACTTATCAGATACAATTTTTTTTCAAGCTAAACTGGACACTCAATAATTTTGTTCACTATCCTCGTTTTACTTTTCAGAAATGATTAATACTGTATCTGATTCTAAAATATGACGGGTCCATTCCCCCCATTCACTACAGTACAGTATACAACTTTTTAATACAACAAAGGAAACATAAATATAAAGGCTGCAAGAATACATTGTTTTATACACCACTCTGAAAGTCAGTATAACTGTAGAGGAAAGTACTCGTGGATGAAATATTAAATATTGCTAGATATAAGCCAACAAATTGTGTTAATGCATGCTAATGACTTTGAATATATGGTTAAAATATTGGACATAACATGGAATGTCAAACCTGGATTTGTTACACCATCTGTATCAATTACAATCTTAGGCAACTGAGCTGAAATGTAAAACATATCAAAATAACAAGTTTTCACGGTGTATTCTATTTGTAATCTCATCTAGCAATAAATAGAAACGAAGCAATCTAAACATTATTAAGATTTCAGCATCATTAGATGGATAAGAAGAGGAAAAGGGGAGGCCAAGTATAGACCGATCCGAAAATCGATTTGTGGGCAGCGCGATTACGGCGGTGTCCCCCATAGTGCATAACTATGTAATCTTTGTGCGCTACATTCATCTGCGCTGCATTGTTGTATTAACTCTATGGCGGGACAACGCAGTAATGGCTGATCATCTGCTGCCCTCAACGATAAGCCGAATCAGTCGACAAAGAGCTAGCAAGCCTAGGAAGTAGAATCAGTTACTGCTATATCAATAATGTTGACTAAAATAGACACTTATAAAAATGTTTTAGTCCTGTTTTAGCTCCTTCTTGAGTTGGCATTATTCAACTTTATTTATCTTCAAATTGGTAAGCTTGCATTTGTAGTACTATTTTTTTCCTCTGGTTAAAGACATTGGTTAATATTGTCATTATTTTAAAAAACCCTCATTTTGCTACTTGAAAATGGGATAAACATATAAAGGGATATAGTGTAAAAATACCAGTCAGAAAGTTTCAAAGTATAATATCTACAGGAACTAGACGTAAGGAGTGCGCATGCGCGCATGGCTCACCAGACCGAACTGTGTGTATTGGCGTATCACGCAAAGGGAGGCAGATAACGATTTTTTTAAAACTCGAGCAAAACGGTCCTCTTATTTATTGTCTCTGAGACCAAAAATAATAGAATCGCGGTTTGTGTCTTACAGTTTTCCATTCCAAATTATGGTTGGTTTCAGGGTTTTTGAGTACAAATACAAGTACTCATATACATGTTTCATCTTCGGATGATGTTTGAAGGTTTGCAAGGTGGTACAGATATTCGTAGAAAGGGTTTACGGTTCACTATGTGGTAAGTCCTAAGGGACTATAGATAAAGTGGATAGAGATGGAGGTGAAATAGAGAGGCGAGAAAGTAGGAAAGTTGGAGGGCAGAGTATCTTTCGAAAACTGGGTGAAGTCCTAAAAACGACTGTAAACCAGTCCACCCAGCTCAGCGACGCCGACCACTGCCACTCCATCGACCCAAGACAAGACCCGCACCGATGCCCATCCCACACAGCCTGCACAGCCTGTCACCTCCACCACCCTCCATCCGCCGCAGAACCAACCCACCACGCCGCCGACACACACACCCCGCTACCACCTCTGCCGACGCAACACCACCGCATCCGGATATCAACCCGCCCACACCTTCCTGCCAAGCCTTCCCGCCGATTCCGCCACCACCGACCCGTCCACACAGAGCGCCACCACCGACAGCCGTCCACCACGCCGCCGACCCCGCCGGCCGTCTCACTCCTCTACGTCCGCATATCCGCCCACACAGAGCGCCATCACTGACAGCCGTTCACCACGCCGCCGACCCCGCTGGCCGTCTCACTCCTCTACGTCCGCATATCCGCCTCAAGTACCCCGACACGCCTAGCGAACACTCACTCCTGAAGACGGACAGTCAAGCTGCCCGAAACGTCGAGTCTTCTCTCCGTAAGTCTTCCTACCTCTCGCCGACTCAAGCCTCCTCATCTCTTCACCAACTCAATCCTCCCACCTCTTCTGGTTTACAGTCCTTTTTAGGACTTCACCCAGTTTTCGAAAGATACTCTGCCCTCCAACTTTCCTACTTTCTCGCCTCTCTATTTCACCTCCTTCTCTATCCACTTTATCTATAGTCCCTTAGGACTTACCACATGGTGAACCGTAAACCCTTTCTACGAATGTTTCATCTTAGTTTGAGAATTTTTTGAATTGGCTGCTCACAAAGTTAGCCAATGCCTTTAAGTCATTCTGAAGAGAATTCACATCCTCAAGGACAGAAACTATGTTGAACAATAGAAATGGAATATGAAAAAAATTAAGAAAAAGTGATTTAGAATCTTACTGTAAACATGGTGAAAATTGGAGGATTTTAGGCTTACCCTGGACTATTAGCAGTCCAAAGCATCAAGTAAGATATAGCACTATAACAAAAAGGCTGAAGACCTGTTCAAATGCCATAGTATAATCATAGAAAGATTTATGAAATCTTTCTGCTAATGCACCTGGGAGCATTTAAAGAACTCTGAATAGAGAGGCTATGCAGTGGCAGATCCAAGAGAGGGCACAAGAGGCGCGCACCTACTCTATTTTTTGAGAATCACACAGTGAACATACTTCTTAATATACTGTAGCTATATCTAAGAAATTTTTGTCTGCACCCCCTCTGTTTTCAAATTTGCCGTTTGTGCCCCCTCTATTTCCAAATCCAGGATCCGCGGCTGCTATGAGCTAAAGCACAGTTACTGTCCTCTATGGGTAACAAACATGCAGAAGGGAAGCTCGAAGTAAAATGCTAGACTACAAACCTTGTCCAGTCAGATCAGAATCTGAGGCATATCTGGGGGTGGGGACATTCTTTGTCGGAGAGGGTGGCATGGCCGTTGGTCTGGCAACATTCATGGCCATTCCCGGAGAGCCGTAGCCGGGCTGACCGTCTATCTGCGTCTGGTCGTCTAATTGATTTACATTGCTGATAAAAATGAAAGACGTAATTTCATGATAATAATTTGCAATTAACATTTCAGATAACAACATGTTGACAAAGAAGATCAAGCAAAATTATGTACATCGATATACAAGATATGTTAACACTTGAGAATTTAACATTTTGGTATACTGCAAAGGGCAAAGTAATTTGACATGCATGTCTATCAAATGTTTTTGATTAATTTTATCTGGAGAAATTGACAGATGTATATCTTTAGCTTTTCACCTTCCATCTACATGGAATTTTTTGTGAAAGAGAGAAGAGATAAGAAGAAAGAAGAAAAGGGAAGAAAAATGCAGCTGCTTTACTGTTTGTTTGTTCTGTTTTGGCAGGAAAAGTGCCATTGTAAACATTAGACAATGCAAGTATCAACAGGAAATTATTGATGGCTAGAAATGCTAGCAAACCCGGTAGATGGCCCCATAATAAATCAAACATATAAGTTCTCTCCAGCTCAAAAATTTCTTTTAGCAAAAAAGCAAAGGAACACACAAATCATATTTCATCATATTTCTTGAAATGGATCAAAATCAGTGAAGCACACACACACACACATGCATAGATTAATATATTTCACAAATAAGTAAAATAACTTTTATCTCACTCTCTGTGGCCATCTTTGGGAGGGCTTATTGGAGGAGGAGGTAGTTTGGCTATTTGTATGGTTGCCATGGTACCAATCCCCCTAACAACAACCCCTGACTCTCCTTCCAGGTCAAAGCACTGCCAATATCTGTAACAGTAAAGATATCTTTTTATTGAAAGAAATAACATAACTACACATCAATTAAAAATTGTTCTTTTCAATATTTTCAATCCCAATAAATTGAATTCAAACAAAAAAATGGACTTATTACGTGCATGAAAAAAGACTCCTGTATTTCGTTCTTCATGTATTTCCTCATAATCTTTACCAATCAAACATGCACAAAAAATTAAATATATTGCTCGAGGATAAACTGTCTGGGTTTCATAACGATTCTGGTGAAATAAACCACTAGGTAAGAAATCAGCTTGCATCTTGATAAATTTTAACTTACATACATGTATGCACATAGCTAGGTTCACCGAAAAAGAAAGTGGCATTTCTGTCGGTTGCCCGGCAGAAGGGAACGAAGAGACATGCGGTCAAATATTGAGATATTCTAAGAAATCTGTGAATAATTACTTCAAGAACATCCCTGAATAGATCTGGTATAAATTTCTTGAAGTAATTATTCACAGATTTCTTAAATATTTCAATATTTGATTGAATGTCTCCTCATTCCCTTTTGCCGGTCAAGGGTGCTCATTCCCTTCTGCCGGGCAACCGATGATTTATGATGTCCCCATCTAAGTTCAATAATATATTTACAAAAATATACATGTACATGTGTCTGAATATTTTTCCCCCTTACCCTAGGACAGCGTTTCCCTCAGATTCCAGGACTTTGAGTCCAATCTTTCTCTGGAGCTCACCAGAAAGTTTGGAGAACAGCCTCTGTCTGGCTTCGTTAGATGCTCTTGGTGATCGGATCATGTCTATCCACTAAAATTATGACAGTATCAAAGATATGATTTAACTTTAATAAAACTATAATTAAGTTTGTTGAAATATGCATCAATTGCTGGAAAAGACATATCAGCTCACAACAAGAGAAATGATCATTTGAATAACATAAATTTATTAAACACCTGGCACAGGAAGAAACTATTTGTAATCTTGTTGCAGAAACGCTGAAGTAATGCAAAAGCTGTTCCCTCATAAATCAAAGAAAGAAAATCTGTCGTAAAACGCTTTCTTCAAAACCTTTCCAGAAGGAATGTAACAGTAACTCCAAAACAATAATCAGAGTGGGTGAATATTAGGGTGAATATTTCTGCCTTCAATTAGAGTAAATGTATATGACAATGAAAAATCTTCTTAGCAGGTCTCAGTAACCAAAGTCTTGCCTACATGTATATCATTGAGGCAATGAACATCAGACTCACAGCTAAAAAGGTTTTAAAGTAAACCCATTGACTACTGAATTCTTATATTCCCATGGACTTAACACAGAAGTCACCTGGTTCCAGTAACCAATGGGTTAAAAAATACCTACTTGATGCTCGGGATCATCATTGACCACTAGTTCCTCCACGAAGCCATGGATGGCAGTAACTATGTATCCAGATGGCATTGTGCTTGCTGTTAAAAAGGAAAAACATATGATTTATTTAGGAAGTTCTGTGGGCATTAAAAGAAAAACAACTAAACACATTATACATTGTATATTTCATACTTCATGATGCACTGATGATACACGTTATCACAATACAATGGCATCTTGTATAGTGCTCAATTCCACAATGCATGGTGCTCAAAGGCCTTAATCATTACATCTGAAAGAACATATGTTGTATCCCTAAAAATCTTCACCTACATTATCTGCTTGACTGATCACAATCTAAAAGAAATTTATTTCTTATCCTTCATCAGATTTTCCTAAGACTTTCACTATGGATGGACTTTCCCTTTAAAGAGGATGATCTGCTACAAATCATCTCACAACTGCCCTTTTTGATGGATTTTATGAAATATGGTATAACAACTGCTCCATGTCCTGCACTGAACATATTCCTCTTCTTCATCCATGGACCACAAATTATACCTGACCCCTAATCCTGACCCTACACCTAAACCTAAATCTCAATTGCAACAGTTTGTAACACTATTCTAAACCTCTAAATATAGCCCTCAACAAATGAAACCAAGATCAACTGCTGAATCACTACTTAACCTGTTGGTCCATGTATTAAGTCAATGGGAGTTTTAGAATGGAGTAGTCAACGGGTTACTGAAATTGCAGACTTACAGTTGAAGAAGTGCACGCCGACCGATGACTGCCTGAATCTGTTGACATCTTCAATCAGGTCCACTTTGACAATGATGTAGATCTCGCCCCTGATGCCATGCATGGTGTCATATATAGGTAGCCATCCAGCGATGTCTGAAACGCTGTCCTTCCATAGCAATGGGTTTAGATCTATGTAAACCTGCAAGTTAAAGGACAATAGGAACAAGAGAAAAAGAAGTATTAGCACAGTAGGTCTACATGGAGTTTAACCCATTCGTGACAGGAATTATTTAGAGCCTAATTTGATCAGCTTTTATTCTTCAAATTGGCAACACCAACATTTTTATTTTATTGCTACATTTTTCTTATAAAACGTCATGTATCTGAAATGAATATAAATTGACAGAAATTATGATGAGAAGTCAAAAAGTTGCCAATTTACAGGGGAAAACGGTGATTTTAAACTTTCTATCACATTGCCAATTTAAGGATTTTAATGCTTATTTTCCTTTAAAAAATTTTCAGCATCAAACAACGAATACTGACGCAACCAAAATGGGCACAGTTTGTGTAGAATTTTTTGCTCTTTCTGCTCATGTATTTGGTATGATTTTTAGGGCTTTGCATCAAAAGATATTAGGCCAAACCACAAAATGTGGACCTCTGTCACAAATGGGTTAAATAGCCATTTGGTCCCGCGACAATTTTTCCTATCCCCATTCTCAGTCAGGTAGATTTCTCCCCTTATGCCATGCATGGGTAGCCAATTAATGAAGTCCGAAACACTGTTGTTGTTCAACAATAGGGAGTTAGATCTAAGTATGTAAACCTATACGTTTACATGTACAATAAGCAAAGGAAAAAAATGAGAAAGTAAGCATTTACCAATTTACCAAACTACCTAAGAAAAATCACCATTGTATTTCTATTCTTGCCCTTGCCTAGTCCCTATCTGATGAACCTCAATTTGTTCCATCACAATAAATGCTGTAAACCCCTGTCTATTCTCCTTGAGGATTCTCAATTTTTTAGTAAGATTTGATAATCATTCTGATGATTCCCAACCTAAAAATCAGCAAATAAAACATCAAAAACCCAATTATCCTGATCTTCAACATATAATGAACCATTTGAAGTAACTTGATAACAATTCCTTTAGCAATGCAATGGCATTAGCCAGTACTGTTGCCTTTTACCCCAATCGAAATAGGAATTATGCCACTCACATTATGCAGAGTAATAAATAACCTCGCACCAATACAGGCCTAGATATGGGTGATTGTAGACAATAGGCAAGTAGTATTCCCGAGCTCACATGTGGGTTTCAGAGGAACACAGGCCAAAACAGATTGAAAATTTCACTTGATCATATTCACTGATATCCACTTGAAGACCTTGTACGCAAAGAAGATTTTTATTATCCTACTTTGAAAAAAGTCTATACAAGTATAATTTCCCAGAATTTTGCTGATTTCTATTTTGATTTTACATCTTCAACTTCGAGGTCGACCAGCACCGATATTCCCTATGAGTGATTATGCTTACCTTTCCTATGGCGTCATGGGCACTGTATGTGTCATGGTCCATTACCCTGCGAAAGACATATCATACATGCAAAATTTGAGTCTCTGAATATGTATGCCAGGATCTATCCTCCCAAGGGATGAGGAAATCAAAATCAAATTGTAAAAGATATTTTCCCTTTAAAAACATTTCTATCAGTCAGAATCATACGTGCATCAACAACAGGAGTAATCAGCAGTGCAACATAGTAGTCACAAGAAGGTACACCTACATCATGGGGTCCATACGGATGTATCTGAATTGATTTCAACATCTCAGAAATTGAAATATCATTTAACTATCATTCAAGTAAAAACAAAATAATGAAAGAAATTAAGAATCAGAATAAACCCCTTTCTTAGCAAGAGTATGATAGGAACACTGTTAAGTGTTAAAAATTTGTAACAGAATATACAAAAAATTACCTTATCTGCAATGGCTCATCTTGAAGTTCTTCATCATCAACCTATTGCAAGAAAAAACAAAGTACAAAAACATAACATGAATGGATTTAAAACACAAATTTTCAAGCTTTGATATCAAACTTAACTGAAAGAACATGGATGTAGAACTATTATGCTGCCCTCAGTGGTCACATCAAATGATATTTTTTTCTTCTTTGGTTTTTTGACAAAATAGAAAATAAGATGAGTATACAATGTATCATGCAAGACATATTTAACAAAATCACCTATTTAGGAATCAAGCATTTAGAATTTGATAGCCAGGAGACAAAAGCACACGAATGATACTGCCGAACAAGTCCCAAAATAATGTGAAACAGCTACAGTCTTTTGCACATATCTCATACATGTAATAAGGTGCCTTCTGACAAACAGTATCAACAAAAAATGTCCAACAAAAAGCTGAATTTAGTTTAAAGCACAATGCTTGAAACATGAAGGTTGATAAAGACCTGTCTTGTTTGGCTTTGCTTTGTTTTGAATGCAGATAAGATATACGATATCATAGCTCCACGAGCTTACAGTAAAGCAGTATAATAGTGATTGGTTTACATACTTCAAATTTAAACCATTCCGAGTTCCATTGAGGATTGAGAGACTTTGGATAGACATCTGTCTTGTATGTGCTTTGACCAAAGCGGACCTGAGGAGAAAAAGACAATGAGTGGTTGGAGATGATGTTTAGAATCTAAAGAATGACATTTTGATAGAAAATAAAGAATCATAGAAGGACTTGGGAGAAACAGGAAAATGAATACATAAAGATGGATATAGTAAACTGAAATGACAGTTTTCAACAGTAGAGCGAAAAATATTTAAATTCACAAGACCAACACTGATAGACTGGGAGGCAATGATTACATTCTGATATAGTCAGAAGAACAGCCTCACATGTGGAAAACACACCTACTCACTGCTATTTCTTATCAACCCCTTGACTACTGAATTCTTTCACTCCCATAGCTTAATACATGGGTCATCCGCTTCCAGTAGGCAATGGGTTAAAGAAGGCTGTCATTCATGGTTTTGAATAAAACTATCTAAAGACAGAGAGGTATCTTAGTAGAGAATGTGAGTAAGGACAATGTGCAAATCAATTTTTTTTTAAAGGGGGATGAATACTGAAACAAACTTCACAAATTTTTAAAATGTCATTTACAAACCTCAGCAAAAGCATCAGCCAGATCACTTGCTCTATCCATGACAGGGAGGTCCCTGGCTGCTATGATTCTCACCCGTAGTTTACCTGGCATCTTTCATCAAATGCCGGTGACTCACAGTAACTGCAAAAAAAGATACAAGAAAACTTGCTCTGTGCCAAGGATTCCATGGTGAGAGAGTACATTGTAATGATCTCCATTCATTGGTACCCAACACTAGCAGGCTGCCTCTACTCATACAAGTTCTTCACCTCAGCATTACATCCAGAAAACGACCCTGTCTTTGCCGAGTACCACTCTGGATTTTGCTAGCATCAACCATCAATGACACCCGCTGAACACTATACCCGAGATAACTCGGGCTGGGGTACGGAAAACCACTGATCAATAAACCTGAGATAACTCGAGCTGGGGTCCATGGAAAATGTGTGCTATACTGAAACTAAATTGTGCTCAACAGGACAATACACCAGCAGGCACCTACATGTAAGTTCAATTCCTTAGCACTACATCCTAACTTATGGATCCTGCCGAGTGTCACTGAAGCAATAGTAGTAGATGTAGATATACATGTATACTCAAACACTCCCTGACTGGAGCAGTGCCCTTTCATCACCCAGTGGTGACTGTGACATCTCATCTGTTTTTGTTGAAGGTCATGGAAAGTGGGCCACACGAGACATCTCTTCTCTTGGGTTTATTTACTTGGCAGAGAATCCATCTTGATGTGATTAGACAGTCATGCTTAATGGTAAAAAAAATCATCTTTTCATAACCTGCATTCTTAGTCTTACACAATTTAATCAGCCTCAGTCTCTGTAAAATGGTCATTTTGTATTTACATTATTTTACAATTTTATGCAAATTTAAACAGTAGGGAAGTAGAGAATTATACAGAGGATGCTCCCAATAAAAATGGCAAAAATCAACCCCCGAACACAGGTGATGACAACGGCTTTTAGCCTCCAGTTCCAGCTCCTTCATAGTTGCATTTTCTAACCTAATATTAATGCAGATGGTGAAATTTCCTGAATAAATCGGAAGGGTTTGACTACCTGTGTTAATGTCGGCCCCAGGTTCGATTGTACTGGATGCTTTTCATTGTCCAGAGAAAAACATAGACAGTGAATTTTCATGACATACACCATCTTTAGGGAAATTTTCCAGTTTAGATTTGAAATGCGATTAAGAAACAGTTGAAAACTAAATCACTGTCAAGAACACAGGGCTGCATTTCATGAAACCGTCATAAGTCTAAATTCATGGACATCCCATTGAAATGTGTGTTAACTCTACAACACACGTTTCAAAGGGATGTCCAAAAAGTTAGACTTATGATGGTTTCATGAAACGCAGCCCAGGTTCCAAGGTTGATTTTTGACATTTTTAATGGCAGCAACCTGTCTTTGGGCTTACATCAAAATACAGAGGCTTTTGGCCAATTCTCTGCTCCTTATTAACTTAAAGTCAAGGCAACTTTTTGCTTTATGGATTTGAGAAAAAACATTACTGGACATATGAATAATTTTTATCTTGTCTATAGGTTAATATATATATATATATATATATATATATCTTTTTTTCAAAATGAGTAATGTTCATGCCAAAAAATGGCACTGACATGCACTGCCATGGCATTACTGGAAATGCCATTATTTAATTTTTCACGCTGAGCGACCTAAGATTGAAGAACATACATGTATTCACATGTTCTTAAATTTGCACTGCACAATTACTCACTCGCAAAAAAAGTGCAAGATTTGATTTGATATTTCAATGCATGACAATTGTTTTTCTGCCCTAGCTATAGCTCAAAATGGTCACATTTGAACATAAATAACCATCATGGCACCATTTATTATTTCACACACGTTGTCCATTCAAATGCATATTGCAGACACAACTACACAAACGCACTCTAAACTGAATTGGATTCAAAATGGGCATGATGAGCATGCAGTATGCAATTGTTGACACAACACTTTATTCGAATTTCTGCAATAAAGGAACAGAACAGGATTTCAGTACCGCATTTATGATCAGATTATCCAACATGCAAACATTAATTGTTGTGGCTTAGCATAACTCGATGAATCGGTGCTCCTACAGTCACAGCTAGCTACCGGCGAAGCGAGAGGTTGATTAGCCGAAACTTCGGGGACCTCCACTCCGTCATGTCCGTCGAGTGCAATCACGTCATATTATTTAGCATGTCAACAGAGACAAATATTTAAGTTTTACTCGAAAAAAGTTATCATTTTGAAAGGTCCTGATATCCACTTAGCAGATTGGATGTATAATTAATACTTACAAATAGTGTTCAGTTATAAATGAGACCCACTCTTCGCTATTTTCATGTCTTTGAACAGAACCTTTTGCCTCTTCGTTGGCAAAATTAATTCCACCGCACCCAAGTTACGGTAGAAAGAAGTTGACAAAGTCTAATGGGAAATTGAAGCTCTGGGACGCATCCCTGGCCTGATACAGAAATAATTTTCTGAACTTGAAGATGTGCCGAAGATGTGCTATTAATATCTTTGAACAATTTTTCATCCATCATGCAATTTTTTAGCAACTAGACACAAATTTGCAAGAAGTTAGACCAATTTTAATCTATATTCATGAGTATTCTGAAAACATGACTGGTTACTCTAGGTCTGATAGTTTTCATTATGTCCATTAAGCTTCTAAGAATATTCATGAGCATTCTGAAAATGGGATTGGTCAATTTGCACTCACAGAGTTTAAGTAATTGCACTAGAATATAGCTCTGAATAGTTTTCACTTTTTTCCTGGGCAGCACTGCGCATATTTACTAATATAATTTCTTCCTGGGCACTACTGAGCATGCTCACTACTCACGGCGGCATTTTTTTTTCAATTCAAATGTGCAGACAATCTGCTGAGTGATTCACAGGTATATACGGGCTGCTTATAAACTTGCTGCCTGTAGTAGCACAAATCACTGGTTAGTGCCGATGCTCGGTCCTGATCAGTTGGGCTAATATAACTATCCGTTCAGAATTAGCTGCAAGCTGAGGAAAAGATGTAAAACAATACCAAGCATTAGTTCGAAAGTAAAGTGGAATTAAAGGCATTGGCTAACTTTGTGAGTAGCTGATTTAAAAAATTCTCAAACTAAGATGAAAAATGTGTATGAGTACTTGTATTTGTACTCAAAAACCCTGAAACCAACCATAATTTGGAATGAAAAAGTGTAAGTTAAACGCAAACATCGATTTTATTATCCTTCGTCTCACGAGACAATCACTAAGAAAACCACTTTGCTTGAATTTGAAAATGCCGTTATGTGCCTCCCGCCGCGTGATTCGCCAGTATACACAGTACGGTAAGGTAAGTCACACGCGCATGCGCACTCCTTACGTCTATTCTGTGCAACCGACCCTCGTATATTTTTCAAACATTGGTTCACATTTTTTATAAATAAAAATACTTCCTGTGGATATTATACTTTGAAACTTTCAGACTGGTATTTTTACACTATAACCCTTATGTTTATCCGATTTTCAAGTAACAAAACAAGATTTTTAAAATCATAACAATGTTAACCAATGTTTGAAAAATATATTTGGAGAGACTGACAACAGTGACTAGTATTTTTTCCCTACTCAGATGAATAATTTCCACTATACTTTCTCACAGCTTGGTATATATTAGTATAATTTTTTTTTTTTAGCTATTACTGATATTTCATATGCCGGTGGAGAAGACCAGTCTGGGCCACATTCTCCATAAGAAAACTAAATCACTTATAAAAAAAAAAATAAAAAAAAACCAGAATTACACAATGTATGACACCATGCAAGAATTCATTAATTGTAAACCTTTTTATTTTTACATGATTTGTCAGAATAATTTACTCATATACACGATTGATATTCTCTTTGTACATATGAAATTCACAGTAGTACACTTTAGACATGTATAATCAAGGTGAAGTGTCTCCGTATAAAGCAGTGAATGATTCCGATGTTATCAATTCACCAGAAATCTAGATATTTGTTCACAAGTAAGTATCAGTGACAAGTAAGCATTAATGACATAGTCAAGCTTACAGCAGAAAAGTTTCACCATTTCACAATCAGTGCACCAAAATGATCTTCAAATATCTACACACCAACAAACACCGTAAGCAAAATTCTGAAGTTTTTCACATGTAAAACACATGGCTTATGAAAGAAAACATGGCACTCAATATGCTTTACAAGGTCAGGATGATAGAGCACACAGAGGTAAAAAGATCTTAACAAGAAACAAACTTGTTTCCCTAAATCAAAGTCATGCTAAATCTAACATCACAAATAAATAAATTTTTGAATGCCCGATTCTGTCTCATGACAGAATTAGTGTGTTTACAATGTGTGACAAATATAGAAATGCTAGGAAAATATTATCAGATATATGTAACATCAGAAATATTATTACAGTGAAATTATCAAAAATGAAAATCTTACTGCATTAGACCATGGCATTTGTGAGTATGCACCTCTTGAAAGAACATAAATACATGTCTCGACAGAATATCACTAATTTTGTATAATAATCCCTCCCAAAAAAACAACACCCACCTTAAAACAAATACAAACCACAACTGACGATTCTCTTTAATTTAGGGCACCTGACTAAATAGAGAATCCTAAAAATATTAAAAGGATAAACTGACAATACCAACATTTCGAAACATGTTTCGTCCTTTTACAAAGCACTACTCCCAAAGGGTAGATGCTAAAATGTTTAAAACAAAGAAAATAAACAGTGAAAATCTTAGACTGGTGATAAAATGAAAACGTTATCATCATTAGTGGCAGATCCGCGGGGGGGGGGGGGAGCAAATCGGTTGCTTTGGTAGACCCTTTTTTCTGCTTATCCCTGCGCAGACATCAACTGTGCCCCCCCCCCCCCTTTGGTTTTGGAGAACCTCTTTGTTTTTTTTTTGGTTTTTTTTTGCTTATCCTTGATGAGCCACCGTGCCTGTGCAGACTTTGGCCCCCTTTTGAAAAATCCTGTTTCTCTTCCGTGAATAGGCAATACATGTTTCTTCTTACTTTTATCTGGTATACTCTATTATACTATTCTTAGAAAAACAACAGACGATACATGTTTCTTCTTACTTTTATCTGGTATACTCTATTACACTATTCTTAGAAAAAAATGTAGCAACAGAAAATATGATCCGTCGTACAAATTTGAACAAGAACAGCTAATGAATCAACCCCTTAAAAAAAATTCAGCAAAAATGAGGCTGATGAAAAATTGCAGTTCCTGCCTCTTTATAAAAAAATAAATTTCAATTCAAATCAACAAGAACCTTATTAAAGTGATAATGCAAAAGTTAAAATTGTCATTAAAAAGGACAATTCATCAAAATAAACAGACATAAAAAATAAATCAACAATCTTTAAAACATGCTATACCTGAGCTTAATGTTTTTAAAAGCTATGAATTCAATAAATGAAATTCAGTGTATAGCTCAGAAAATAGATTTTAAAGTAGAAGCAAAATACAATGTAACCTGTAACATCTTCATTTATTTTATATAAACACCTAGATATATGCAGATATAGTACTGACAAAATTATTTGGTTTGTAAATTTGAAATCTTTGTAAGTAAACCATTTCTCTATTGTCAAAATGGAGTAATGTGTTTCTATAACTGCAATGTAGCAATTGTAATTTACAAAATAACTAGTATACCTCCCAAATTACATTACACTGCAAAAGAACTGGAATTATTTGGTTGTGACTTTTTGCAATAAACAGTTACTAATATGAGAAAAATACAACAGAATGTGACGGTATTTTCACCATGACAGGTAAAAAGTATGAGGAATTTCTGTGTACTGACCTTTTCTGTTTATCCTCAAGTACAAACAATACCATCATTTCATGGCACTTGTAAAAAATTAAAATTCACGGAAAACTGGAACATAAAACAAAAGTATACCATAAGAATACAGGCAGGAAGAACTATTATGTCATCATCTGTAAAAAAATCTGTAAATGAAGTTAGGTATTTGTAATATGTTTTTGCTCATTACAAAAAAGTAATTATGAATACAGAAAGTGAAATTTGGGGGGACAGGGGCAATTGAAAGTACATCATGTATTAACTAAAAAATAAATTTGGGAAGCAAATGAGCAAATGCTGAAAAATATAATGATGATTAAAAAACACAAGCCTAAACAAACAATTCAAATAAAATCAGCCTTACTGCATAATTGCAAACAGTAGAAAATAATAAATAATTAGAAGTTATATATATATACAAATTTCTAACATATATTACAAACACATGCAATATAAATTGCATTCATTTTCAGAGCACATACATGTATGGCATTCTGGTTGCACATTCTATAAACAGACAGGATGAAGTTCATAAACCATCGGACAACAAGTAGGACGATTTCTGGAATGGACATCCTGCAGCATGTTGGCCAATGACTGATTGTCATCTTTGGATCATAATTGTATTAATATGGGCTGTCTAAAAAAGAGACTGGTTCAACTTTAAACTACTAATTTGTAACGTACTATTAAGCATCAACATACATGTGTTTTCATACCACATACAAATAATAGTACTGTAAATTTGTAGCAAAATGAATACATGAAATCAATTCAGTCAATTTATCAATGTGAGAAAATGATTCCAAAACAAGGCATTTTATCTTTATGTCGTTGTGCGAAAGAACGTGTCTGGAACGCAAAATACAAAAATGCAAATATCAAAATGTGTATTTTCATATATTGGATTGGAATTTTGGCATTGATCATACAAGAAGAAGATCATATATGAATTTACAAGGTCTACATGCTACCCGTGAAATTACCAATCATCGTTTGAAAAATTTGATTTTCAATAAATTTTCCATTTTGCATTCCGGACGGGTTCTTTCGCACAACACCATAAAGATAAGACGGCTAATGTAAATTTTTTCTTTTTTTAAAAAATAGTTCATTTAGTTAGAGAATAACAGGAATATCTATGGGGTGAAGCTCTTAAACTTTGATGATCCATAATAACTCGTTGACAAATGAATTCTCTTGTTCCAATAGGCTTAATACAGAGTCCACCCGGTTCCGGTAGCCAACAGGTTAATAGATCCATTTTGGCCACAAATTTGGGGTGAACAATTAAGCATGTGTTAATATCCTTTCACGAATACCGGCTGGATTTGATTGTAAGTTCTGAGCTTGACTTGTTTGTCACAGACGGAAATTTGACAAATTTTGAAAGTTTAAAGGCCTGTAAAAAACAAGCAAGAAAATATGTCGAGCTTTTTCACGTTTCATTGTGAGGGGCATCATTGAAGGAGTTGAAATTCAGTAAAATTTTGTTGCCCTGGTTGTCTACATAAGCCAAAGTCCATAAAATGATGAATGTCACAGACGGACAAAAATGTCACTCTTAACAGTTCATGCTCCTCTACACGACAGGGCAGGTATGGTAATCTTCCACTGAAGATCAGGTTCTACTAGAAACTGGTAAGATCACATGCAGTGTTGTTTTTAAGGTAGAAGATGAGTTGGGAACCACATTCTTCAGCACTTGGTTGTATCACCTGGTGTTTCTGAGTCAAACTGTTTGGAAAGTAATGAAAATAAGACAGATCAGAACTCAATAGAATGTCAATTTAGGTTTACTATTTACTAACATCATATTCTAATGTAAGACAGCTTCTGATACATTAAGTGTTCGCAAAAGCACATTTAGAAGTAAACTTCTTCCACAAGAAGCACTAACTCAATGTATATGCACATACTATTGGGTTGGTATAACCCTTCTTACAGTAAAGGGCAATTTGTTTACCACTTGATACTTGCTCTACATATCAGTCTTTGACACATAACGAAGCATTTCTCGGATGAAAATCTCAGCAAAGCTAACTGACCTTATATCATGTTACAATTTTCCCAGTTATGAGTTATCCAAGGTAAAAGAACCCCAGGTTTATCCCAAGAGCAAATGTCAGATTACCAACTTACCACTACTGAAGACTGCATTCTAACCAGATCAGCCACGCTCTCCGGAGGAGCCTCCTCGTCTCCTTCATCATCGTCCTGTCTTATCGCTGGCAGCACTCCTGGCTTCCCTTTCTGCCTTGCTGACCCCTGACCGGCTGACCCTTGATGCGGTGACCTCTTACCTCCTGACAGGTCTTGGGAGGAGTTCAGCTGGAGCTGAAGGTACTCCTCTCTTTGCTGTCTGAGCTTGCGCTGCCGTTTGCTCTCTTTCTTGAAAGCCTTAATGCTGCAGGATGAAAACATCAAATATGCAGATGATAATCCTTGATCTATGAGTTTTCAATCAATAATTAGGTCAAGTTTATGACATTTTGGTGTAGGAATTCAAAATACCTCAATAATTGTGAAAATTTTGAAAGCTGATTCTCTTATTTTTCGCTTAAGTACACCTTTGTTGATACAGGGCAATAATACATGTCATATGCATGTGCAAATATGCAGTGAGAAATGTAATATTAATTATGGTGCACTAGCTACAGTGCACATTAGCTCAACGCAGAGAATCACCATTCAAAAACAATGCATTCAAAAGTGTACTTATTTCAGACAACAGAAATTGCAACCGCATCTCCTATATGCCTCTGCCTAGATTCATTTAAGTTCACAGTCCAAACGGTTCTTTAAATATTGTATTATTAAAGCAGAATTTTTAAAAAAAAATCAAAGAAACATAATATTGCATATATTTTACATCTAAAGTTTTCAGGCTAATCCATATAAACACATTAAGAATGACAAAAGAGAATCCTCCATATTAATACATGTGAGATATCATTATGCAAGTCAATCATGTCTCACTATTGCTGGTTATACACAGCAAGAGAGAATTCAGTTTTTGTCGCGTCAGACATTACTTAGGAAGGAAATTTCACACAATGTGGATGCTACAAGTTTTTCCAAATTTAAAAATTTCTGAGAAAATAATTAAAGCATACCTTTCTTTATCATTGATACTCAATTCCGGTGTTTGAGACAACGGCAATCTGTTTTGAAGGAAAAAAACACAGAAACAAAATCTTTTTATTCATGAACCCACGGATAAAAAATAGATGTAGAGAAAGACAAGCCAATAGGAAGATTGTGTCTCGCCCACCCGTGGCTAAATAACACGAAAGTTTCCCCAAGTACATCCCTTGCCCTAACCAAGTTTGATGTCACAAGAAAGTCTTGCAGGTCGTAAAGTTTGACCTAAAATGACCTTTCACCTTACCATGTGACCTGACAGCACAATAGCATGAATTTACCCCTAGTGCATCTATCACCCAAATTTGGTTGCTATTGCAGCAACATGTGCCAAGTTATGCGTCATAAGAGAGTCTTGCAGGTAAACTTTAACGTTTGAAATACAAGAAATGACAGAGGAAAAGCAAATTCAAGAATTTGAAAACATCTGTAACATATGACCTCCAATGACCTTTCACCTTATCATGTGAAGTCCAACAGAATGATAACATGCACTTCCCCTTAGTGATCTGCAACCCAAGTTTGACTGAAAAGTGTGACACGGTTGCAGAGTTTTGTGTCATAAGAGAGTCTTGCACGTAAACTTTAACCGTTCAACGTTTGACCTGTAATGACCTTTGACCTGACCATGTGACCTCTGACTGGACCATAACATGCAGGTCCCCTTAGTGCATCTACAACCCAAGTTTGATAGATAAGTGTCACACGGTTGCAGAGTTTTGTGTCATAAGAGAGTCTTGCACGTAAACTTTAACGTTTGACCTCAAATGACCTTTGACCTTACCATGTGACCTATGACTGGACCATAACATGCAGGTCCCCTTAGTGCATCGACAACCCAAGTTTGATAGATAAGTGTCACACGGTTGCAGAGTTTTGAGTCATAAGAGAGTCTTGCACGTAAACTTCAACGTTTGACCTGAAATGACCTTTGACCTTACCATGTGACCTCTGACTGGACCATAACATGCAGGTCCCCTCAGTGCATCTACAACCCAAGTTTGGTTGAAAAGTGAGTCACGGTTGCAAAGTTATGTGTGATAAGAGAGTCTTGCACGTCAACTTTAACATTTGACCTGAAATGACCTTTGACCTTACCATGTGACCTCTGACTGGACAATAAGATGCAGGTCCCCTTAGTGCATCTACAACCCAAGTTTGATTGAACAGTGTCACACAGTTGCAGAGTTTTGTGTCATAAGAGAGTCTTGCACGTAAATTTTAACGTTTGACCTAAAATGACCTTTGACCTTACCATGTGACCTCTGACTAGAGCATAACATGCAGGTCCGCTTAGGGCATCTACAACCCAAGTTTGGTTGAAAAGTGAGTCACGGTTGCAGAGTTTTGTGTCATAAGAGAGTCTTGCACGTAAACTTTAACGTTTGACCTGAAATGACCTTTGACCTTACCATGTGACCTCTGACTGGACCATAACATGCAGGTCCCCTTAGTGCATCTACAACCCAAGTTTGGTTGAAAAGTGAGTCACGGTTGCCAAGTTATCTTTCATAACGTTTGTGACGGACGGACGGACGGACGACGGACGGACGACGGACGGACGACATTTGGATCCCTTAGTCTCGCCTTCACCTCCGGTGGGCGAGACAAAAATGAAGGAGTTCTTGAATTCCTGAGAAATGTTTTGCAATAAAATATACATGGAAGTGGCATTCAAGATGGGCCTTTGTCTGTCAGAGGATGAGTGGGGTACTCCCCTACATATCTGCCAACTTTTGATGAAGAAAACTAGGAATCTACATCATGTTAACCCAGAAGGCATCGTGCCCTCCAAGCGCAGGCAGTGCTAGTGGGGGGGGGGGGGGGGGGGGGGGGTGGAAGGGGGTGTCCCCTTCCCACGATACGGACTTTTTTTTCATTTTGAAAGCTAAAAAGCGGCCATTTCCTGCATACTTACTTTCATTTTCACCACACATGCAAATAAAAAACAAAAACAAAACTAAAGAATCACAGTAAATACCCACTTATTGTCCCATACTTATAAAGTGTGCGTGTGTCCAACATTCACTGTTGCAGCAGTCAAAGACGGACAACAAACTGCTCTAAACAAGATTTAATTTTCTTAAATTTGCTAGACTACCCAATTCAGGGACTCTCCAACTTTACTGTGGCACGAATTTGGGGATTCAGAGTTCAAAGTAAAAATTTTGAATAATTATTTTCCTCTCATGTATGAATGATCTAGCAAGGAAAAACAACCGCTGATACACACCAAAGCTACTACTATGTTTATTTTGTAAATGTCACTCAAGTCCCTGTAATGTTGTAGTATGCGGTGTTCCGTCGGACGTTGACAGATGGAGGCAAATTTTTGAAGCATGAAGATCAATAAAAACATGTATAAGTTTATGCTCACTTAAGCTCAAATGTTATAGTTCCATTATCATTTACAGAAATAAAGGAAGCATGCATAAATACTTCTTTTTATAGTCTTCTTAAAATGACTGTGTAGTTCAACTTCATAAAATTTTGTCAATGGCATTGATAACCACTGCTGATCGAAATGAATATTATTTTTCTCACCACTGCCAGATGTTTCTATATATCTAATATCAGTGAGAATCTTCCAGAGTTAACTTACCCTCTTGAGCCATAATCTATACTGTCTTCAGCCAGCAGGGCAGGCTTGGGGGACCCTGTGTCCCTTCTGCTGATAAAGCGTGGGGTACCAGTGGCCATCATCACCTGGGGCTCGCTGCTTTGGTTGTCAGTGGGAACGCTCCAGGGTGTGCCTTGGGTTGACAGTGTAGGGAGAGTACCTAGAATGAGGAGAAATAATAATATTCCTTTCTTCTATCACGCATATCACGTTATTATCTCTATGCGCTTCCAAAGGACTTTGGATATTATTACCCTGGTTTTAGCCCGGCAGCCTTTTACAGCGCACAAGCATTTCAAGGAATGAATTCCTGCCAGGTACCCATTTACCTCACCTGGGTCGAGGGTGGCAAATGTAGATTAATGTCTAGCCAAAGGACATCAGTGCTGCGGCAGGGATTCAAACCCCGTACCTTGTGGTTCAAAGTCCGGAGACTTATCCACTGGACCACAACACCTCAAAGCCATGAAATAAGCAACCTTAACCCGTTGAACACTAAAGCCCAAGGTAACTGGGGCTAGGGTCTATTGAAAATGTGTGTTATACACTGTACTGAAATCAAAGCACACTCAACGGGTTAACTATTACCCTGTGCATATCAGTAAAAAATTCCAGACAAGGCCTGAGAATGCCTCTCCAGATATTCCATCTTTTAACAGTAAGATTTACAGGAATATACTGATGCCTAGTTTCCAGCACATCCCCAAAATGTCCCCTTGAAATGAACAAACCAAAAAATTTTAACAAATGAATGACTGAAAATATAAATCTCATAAATGAATGCCACGAGCACAAATCTTATTTCAACGATTCTTCAAAGTGCCTAGAAAGAGTGATATTAGTCAGTTTTTGTACAGTGTACATGTGAATGTAGATATTACTCAGCAGCAGCAATAAAGTCTATAATACATTATGGACACAATTTGTCTTTCTTTCAAGCGATTATCATGAAAACTTTATGAAACTTAAAATGATGATGTGCTCAGACCAATTCTTTTGACATAGGCTCTTTGAAATTCTTGTTTCGCTTGAGCAGTGTTTTCTTTTTAAAACAGGGTTTGACGCATTTCAACAAAGCAACAAACTTACGACTGCCTCCATCTCCACCTCCTCCTCCTCGATCTGACCTCTGTTCCAGGACTGCTTTTAAGAGTTCCTGGACCACCTTCAGATCATTGTTGACCTTCTTAAGTTGCTTCTCATGGGTCTGTTTCAGATCTTCTATCTCTGCTCTGAGTTCTGACATGTTACCGTTGTGGGAGTGATGCTGCTCTTCTCTGATGTATACATCAAGTTCTTGAAGAGAGTCCTGCAACAATGGAAATAAAAATTTACAATAAAATGATCAGTGTAAATGTGAACCCCTCTTGAAAACCTTCTTGAATCAACTCTCATGGATCTGCTTAACACCTAATATATCTTTGCCATGAGCTCTGGCATGGTATCATTATGAGTGTGATGTTTGTGCTTCTCTGATGAATTCTGAAAGCTTTTTTCAAGAATTCCTCAGTTGCTTTCCATGAGGAGGCGCGATAGCTTAGTTGGTAGAGCACCGGTTCGTAATCCCGTGAGTAAAAAACAGACCAATACCCAATAACCAAACCAGAGAGTTTGCTGAGATTTTTAATCTTCACCCTAAAATCTGTAATCAACAAGCTCTTAAAAAGGAGTTCCAAAACAAACTGCTGAGTCTGGATCAGAATAGCTCCTAAACAAAGCTAAATCTGGGGTAATAACAACCAAAGGCCTCTGGAAGCACTTAGAGACTTTAGATCATGTGACCAAGTGCTATTCAAGAACAGAATATTATCATTATTATTACTATTATTACCATCATTACATACAAAAAACTCTTTACCCTGATTTGGAAGGTCATCTTCTTCAGGTCATCTCCACCCTCGGATGTCATGTCATCATCATAGTAGAGGCTTTGTGGACTGCAGAATGATCGGATGAAGTCAAAGTACGTCCTCTTGGTCTTCTTTCCCAGGCCATCTTCGATACTCAAGATGATTTTAGTTTGCTGCATGATAGCGATGGCTGTGGCATTGTCATATACCCTGTAGTAATTAACAGAATGAAGGTGGATTTGAAATATATTGTTATTTCTTTTTAAAAATTCATTATTTTGTATGATCTGATCAAAAATAACAAGTCATCAATATCAAGCATCAGTTATAGCATTACTTTTTGTTACCACAATCATCATCATCATAATCATCACCATCATCATCACCATCATAACCATCATCAACCCAACACCATCCCACCATCACTTCAATAATCATCATCACTTCAGTAATTATCACCATCAAAATCCTCCTCATAATCATCTTCATCATCGTCATCATCAGCATTTCGTCATCATAATCAAGAACATTGTAAGAGCCCCACCACTGTCATCATCACCATAACTATCATCTGCACCACTTTCTTCATCATTTTCGGGGGCAGTTGCATCAGTGTCATCGATACCCTATCACCATCATCATCATAAGCATCATCATCATCAGCAGCAGCAGCAGCATCATCATCATCATAAGCATCATGAGAAGCAGCATCATCAAAAACATCATCATCAGCAGCAGCACCTTCATTATCCTCCTCCTCCTCTTCCTCCTCTTTTTTTCTCCTACTCTTCTTCCTCATCCTCATCATCCGCATCAGTGAAACTTGACTTACCTTTGGAACGTGTTAGAGAGCATGGCAATCAGTACATTGATGCAGAGGATAGCAGATATCATGAGAAATGTCACCAGAAGAATGTATGTCATCCAAATGTTTTCCTGTCGCATACCCTGGGGTAGAAAAAAAATTGACTTAAGAATGACTGACAAGATTTTCCTTATAGGGAAACAATTATCTTTGAAAAGGTTCTGAAATCTACAATTTTGTTGTCAGTTTTTACCAGTGGTGCTTTCTTTAAATCCATGCCTGGGAAAGTGAAGGGAAGCCACACAGCAATCATGGCTTTGGTGTGCATGTCATTTTTCTGAATATGCAACCAATTTTCACTATTATACACTGTAGTACTACACCACACAAAATGATAATTGCTTACAGATTTAAAAATATACATATCTGTAGGATACCACTATAAAACAAATATGTGATCAATTAATACATGTGCAGCTTTCCCTTTAAATAATAGACAAAGTGCTCATAAAATCCTGTGTAAAGGTATCTACTAGCTCTTGAGCTCCCTTTTGATCCCTCTGGCAACTGCATCGGGCCCTTGTAAATGTTGTGCCTGTCTATGTCAAACTTATCCATGTATATCCAAGCATAATTAGTAACTATGCTGTTAACCCTTAACAGCTGACTATCGTCACAATCGTACAGTTAAATTTTAAAATCGTAATATTTTTCTGCTTTACAGGTGTAGCAGGTAACCTAGAAATAACTAGGATACTTGAGCGATATCTATGGAATAATTGTCAGCATTAATGACTGCACAAAGGATATCAGAATTTAAAGGAGAAGTCTAGGCAATTTCTGTAAGTATGGATCATAAAGAGAAAAAATTCAGTGGCTAGAAAATGTCTTCCTTTACACAACATACCTTAGGATTACAGAGTAATCAACAATTAACTTTTATAAACAGTAGTTCTAGTACGAGCCAATTTTCATCCACAATACAGTTCGCACCCTAGCCCAGTGACATAGCAGATGCACCGCATCATGCATATGCAGGCATGCATGATGATGCGAGTGCAGTGATAGTAGTATAGTGCATGCATAGTGCGAGAGTGAATCACTGCAGTAGAGGTACACATTGTTTGTTTCGTCATCTCATATCGCGCCGTAGTTCCTTTTTTTTCTTCTGAATTTTGGTAGATCTATAGTCATATCATTTCTGATTTTATTTATGCTTCTTGTGCCTACTTGTTAGCCTCAGAATTTGTAAAGACCCTTAAATTTGACCATTTCAATCGACGGGAAGACATTACAATTTCTCGTGGGCTCGTAGCCCATCACTTTTGAATGCCCACACCCTATCCACCGTCACCTGCCAACATCCCGGCTTGAAGTGGTCTTCGCACACTTTCCACGACTTTCCTAAGCAGGAAATTGTAAATTTCCATGACCATTTTTACATTTTTAAAAGTGTAAACATACATCATTCATGATTGCCAACCTTGTAAAAAACATTGCAGTATTTTGAGGGATGAAAAAGGCATTTTGAGTAGCAGTATTTTCACCTTTTGCAATAGACATGTGTAGTAATATAATTTTGGGAAAAAGTATTTTTTATGAAATCTGCAGTATTTCTTATTTAAAAAAACATTAAAAAATACAGCCAAAAAAAGGAACAGTTGGCATCTCTGATCAATGTAATACTAGCAAGTTCCTCTCATAACTAGTGTGTACGTGGTCAGTCAAACACACTTATACTTGGTTGTGAGGGGAGCTTGCCAGTATTTGTACTACCAGTGTACAAAAATATTATAAGTTATAACAATAAAGGGGTGTAATTGTGGACTTTAATATCAAATGATCCCACACGAAAGCATAAATTTGAAAAATTTTATTCCATCTGTTAATTACACAGATAAATTAAAGGCTATTTAAAAAATATCTTGAACAAATGATTTTCCCTGCCTTCCAGAATAAATTGATGAATTCCCTGACTTTTTGCTTATAAAAAAAGTATTTTTGAATTTCCTGACTTTCCAGAAATTCCCTAACCTGTAATAACCCTGACAGATAATATATTTCAAATTTCAATTTGCCGGTGACTCACATCATAGTCATATTCATCAACCAGAGTGATCCTGAAGAGACTGTACATCATCTGATCAACTGTCTCCATACTCGGGATGGTACCATTGTTACCTCCATACGTCATCCAAAATGCACAAGCTATCATCAAGAAAAGGACATTTTGACAGTTATATTATTTCAAATCTAATAATTGTACAAATAATAATAAAAATTAAGAGTTAAGAGTTAAAACAGAAGATAAAACGGTCTTCAAAATACTGTGTCATTACATATGGTATTTTTTACGTGCTTGAGCACGACTTGCTCCAGGCATGCAAAGTAAAATGAGCGGTTAGAAAGATAAAACAAAAGTTACAAAAAAAGTTACAACAGAGATAAAACGGTGTTTAAAATACCAATTTGTTACCACAGACTTAAAACAGAGTTAAAACAGCCTCAGAATACCACTCCAGGTGTGTTATTCTAAAACTATTTGGTCACCTCTTTTAGTGGAGTCTGAGAGAAACTCAAGAATTCAAAACAAATCTTAACTACAAAAGAGTAATACAATGTAGGTGGTCACAGGCAAGTACAGCTCCACAATGGAACATTGCCCTAGGAAAAAATGATTAGTATATGTAATTTACATGTCTTCATGAGACTTATAGATACCAGCACATCGACGCATGAAATTGAATGCTTAACCCATTCGTGACAGAGGTCCACATTTTGTGGCTTGGCCTAATATCTTTTGATGCAGAGCCTGAAAAATCATACCAAATACATGAGCAGAAAGAGCAAAATATTCTACACAAACTGTGCCCATTTTAGTTGCATCAATATTCATTGTTTGATGCTGAAAATTTTTTAAAGGAAAATAAGCATTAAAATCCTTAAATTGGCAATGTGCTAGAAAGTTTAAAATCATCGTTTTCCCCTGCAAATTGGCAACTTTTTGACTTCTCATCACAATTTCTGTCAATTTATATTCATTTCAGATACATGATGCTTTATAAGAAAAATGTAGCAATAAAATAAAAATGTTGGTGTTGCCAATTTGAAGAATAAAAGCTGATCAAATTAGGCTTTAAATAATTCCTGTCACGAATGGGTTAAAGGAACTTTAACAGCTTTTAACAAAAATAACCAAAAAGTATACATAGTCTCACCATATGGTACGTAGAAGTTTCCATACAGGTACAAGAATGTTCCAAAGTCACTTGCAATAAGGCCCAGCATGACAATGAAAGGTCCTGAAAGAATAAAACAGCAAAATTTGTAACCAATTCTCTCCCTATCCATTCATCTCTCATTCAAAACATGTCAATAAGCAAGTAAACTTAACTATTAATTGTATGGTAAAAGGTGTGTGGATGGATATGGGTTGTTCAAGGAGTAATACATGCACCATTGCTAACTCTTGAAGCATAGTTACATGCATGTTAAAGCACAAAATAAAAAGATTTTACTTTGGTTAGTTATCAAGCAGGTACCTTGGAACTGATACGAAATGGACTCACCAAATCTGACAAAAGCTCGGACACTCTTCATCAGCCTCAGCCAGACAAAGATGATCACGATGGCAAAGATGTTCTGCGTTGCAGTGCTCAAGCCACTGGCGTCGACAAAGATATCAACCACATGAAGGAGAGTCACAATGAGCAAGGAGATGTAGATCAACCAATCAAACAAGTTCCTGTAAAAAATAAAAATTGGAATGATTGTCTGCTTTGATATGCAGTATCATTAAAGGGTCGTAACTCCTTTTGCTATGAATGTACATGTATCAAAACCCAAGACTCTCCTACATGGTGCATACAGACTATACTAGTGACTTGCAACTGTGATGGTCCAGTGCTCATTCCATTAATGATATTTAGTACTTCAATTTTTTAGGCAAAGATAAAACATACAAAGGAAACAAGAAATACCATCTACTATTGCCCAAGGAAACATGTTCGTACTGAAATATTCTGCTTACAACAGACCTAAGCCAGGAAACAATTTGTGGGCTGTTCAGTAAAGCTCATAAGCCCCTAAAGCATTCACTCTTTATAGAAAAGGGAGCAAGTGAGATGCTTCAAAAATATCAAGAAGACTTCAAATTTGCAGAATTAAAAAGACTCAATATTTACACAGTTACATTTATTAATAACTCCCTGTTTATTGTAACTGCATGGAAACTGGAGAATGGAAAGAACATTCATAAAAGTATAAGGTTACCTTTTAACGAAATCTATTTTCATGTTTTTGAGAAATTGAGGTGGTTCCACTGTTTACAAAGCAATGCTATCTGCGCATGTGACTTATGACATATTGATGACTGAGAGCATGAGATGCTAAGGTGTACACATGTGTAGAACATATTAGTCAACCATTCATGACAGGAGTTATCATTTCAAGCCTTTGACCAGTTTTTCTTCTTCAAATGGGCAACACCACTCTTTTTCTTTCATTGCTACATTTTTCTTACTAAAAGTTATGTAACTGTAATGAATACATTAACAAAAAGTATGTTGAGAGGTTAAAAAGTTACCAATTTGCACTTGAAAATAAGCGATTTTGAACTTTCCAACGCATTGCCAATATCAAGATTTCAGTACTTATTTTCCTATGAATATTTTCAGCATTATTGATGCAATCATAATGGGAAGAGTCTACGTAGAATTACTTGCTTTGGTAGCTCAAGTATTTGGTATGTTCATTACAGGGCTTTGCATCGAAAGTTATTGGGCCAAACCGCACAATGTGGACCTCCTGTCACGAATGGGTTAGTGTCCGTCTTGATCTTGCTCTCAGCAAGGACCTTACCATTTATCTGAGAAGTAGCTTGGGGCCTGTTCTTTGATGTCTCCTACCTCTTGGTCCAGGTATTGCCTCTCCTGGGGCCACTGGGGGTGACAGTACTTGAAGTCTTTCTCGATCTCGGTGATGCGCCAGTTCCGCCATGCCTGTCATAAGAAAAAGCATGTTGACCCCTTGACTAATGAATTATCTCATTTTTATTACTGATACAGGAATCATAAAGGTTCCACATTATGCAATCAGATCACTCTCTATGCTACCCCTCTTCCCAATCCCCACCTTTGTGAGCAATTTCAGTTGATCACGCTTGACAACTGGCATGTACTTCATGGTGATGGTGCATAAAAACTGTTGTATTCATATTCAAAATATCAACAAGTGACTTTGTTCAAAGCATCGCTGAATAATCACTATTTCACATGGATGTAACAGGACCGAAAGCAACAGCAGAGCAATTTTTAAAATATGACTACATTATGATAAAATCAGCTTCAATAGCATTATACTTACAATGAACTTCTTCTTTGAATCTGAATACTCCCGAAGTTCCAAAACAATCTGATAAACGGTCAGGACACCACCGCATACCTACCAAAACAGACAAGGATACATGAAATTTAAGAGGCTGTTGATAAAAAAAGCTACTATCAATAAGAACAAAAAAAAAAAAAGGAGAAAACCCCCAGAAAAAAAAGAAAAACACAAGCAATAAAGAGAATTGTAAAGTGAAAAAATAGGTATTCATAAATTTCCTATTTTGAAGGGGGGGGGGATTTACAAATTTGATGGTCTAGGGCTGTTTCATGGAACTGGTGGGCTCCTTTTGCATTTCAGGGGTTATAGTTAACTCTGGCTTTGGTCAACCACTGGAGCAAAATGGAGCAAACAGGGTACTGATACAGTCAACTACATGTATATACATGTACATGTATGATAAACTCCGAACAATGTGGAAGGCCAAGGATCGATCAAAGGGGAATGAAGACTTATCACACTTTAGAATATCTGTCAAACCCTCAGAGCATGGCACACATTGCAAATGTAAAATTTAAGTCCCATGTGACGGCAAACTTTCAAACATATTCAAATGGAATCAGATCATTAAAGTTCTTGCCATTCTGCATAAAAGTGGGAATAAGAATGCACATATCTCTAAAGCTAATAATGAAAATAATGCACATACCTCTAGAATAAGCCTCCAAATGTCCTGGGGAAACTTGTACTCAAAGGGATTCTTGAGACTGCATGCTAGCACCGTCCACATGAGAATAAAAAGAAGGTTGAACGCCAACTGCTTAATGGCTCCCATCCTGCAATGATTACAAAGCATAAAAGGAGAAAACAGAATACATTCAAACCTGTTGAGAAAGGTCACACATTTGAACAAAAAGCATACAGAAATAACTCTACATACAGGAAGAGAAATCAATAAAGGCAGGCTTGACAAAGTACGACCAAAAGAGAAAAAAAAAAAAAAGAAAAGAAAAAAAAAAGAAGAAGGTCATTCATTATAACCTGTTGACAATAATGTGATTTTGGTTTAACCCATTCATTTTGTGGTTTGACCCAATAACTTTTGATGCAGAGCCCTAAAAATTATACCAAATACATGAGCAGAAAGAGCAAAAAATTCTACACAAACTGTGCCCATTTTGGTTGCGTCAATATTCATTGCTTGATGCTGAAATTTTTTTAAAGGAAAATAAACATTAAGTCCTTAAATTGGCAATGTGATAGAAAGTTTAAAATCACCGTTTTCCCCTGCAAATTGGCAACTTTTTGACTTATCATAATTTCTGTCAATTTATATTCATTTCAGATACATGACGTTTTATAAGAAAAATGTAGCACTAAAAAAAAAATGTTTGTGTTGCCGATTTGAAGAATAAAAGCTGATCAAATTAGGCTTTAAATAATTCCTGTCACGAATGGGTTAACACACATTTTCCATACACCCCAGCCTGAGATACATGTATCTCAGGCATTGTGTTCACCAGGTTGATGGCTACTGGGATCAAAGAGGTGGATGAAAGCGTGACTGCTCCTTTCCTGTATTCACACCCATTCATGATGGAGGGTCCACATTTTGTGGTCTGGCTCAGTAAATTTTGATGCAAAGCCATAACAAACTAAACATACATGTACAAGCATACAGAGCGAAAAACTCTGTACATACTGTGTCAATTTGGGTTGCATCATAATTACTTATTTGGTGCTGATTTTTTTTTAAAGGAAGGTATTAGCACTAAAATCCTTAAATTGACAATGAGATTGAAAGTTCAATACGCTGTTTCCATGCAAATTGGCAACTTTTTAACTTCTCAACACAATATCTTCCGACATAAATTCATTTCACATTTATGAATTTTCAGAAGCAAAATGCAGCAATAAAAAGAAAAATACCAGTGTTTTCGATTTGAAGAAGAAAAGTGATTAAATAAGGCTTCAAATAATTCCTGTCATGAATAAGTTAATGCAAAACATTGTTTGGTAATTCTCCTTTTATTTTTCGCTACATAATTAATACGCAATTCAAGTTGATAACGAAAAGCTGACATTGGGATTGAGACTGAGACTGATATTGACATATCTGTGTGCATGGATTTGTATTTACCTTCCAAATTTCTCCCATTTGACCTCAATCAGCTGACGACAGACTGGATGCATGATGAGCTCCAGCTGGTTATAAAGGACTATGCTCTGCAACTGTGTGGAAGAACAAGAATGACAGAAATGGTCGAGTTCTTGCAGAGGTGAAAAATAATGAATCAAGAAAATAATGGAAAAGTCACTGCTCACAAATTGTCTCAAAACAAAACAAAATAAAAATATGGGCCCCTTAACACAAAGCTTTTCGATTGATCGTACAATAAATTTTTGCGATTGATTGCACATAGTGGTCAATGCAATTAATCGCAAAGATCGATTGTACGATCAATTGCTAAGCTTTGTGTTACGGGGCCATGGTCTTCAAAAAAAAATACAATATGCATGAGTACCACACTGCCTCCTTCCTGCATTCCCCCCCCCCCCCCCTCCATGGCAGTGAAATGGTCTGAACAACATAACTCCTGCATGGATTATGTATTTATTTATTAAGGAGCTCTTGCAGTGCAGTGAAATATATACACATAGTTTCTGCACTTAATAAATAATCTATTAGTATTATTATCATTATTATTATCATTATCATTATTATTATTATCATTATTATTCTTATTATTATTACTGTTATTATTATCATTATTCTTATCATTATTATTATCCTTATTATTATTATTACTAAGACTGTTATTATTATCATTATTATTATCATTATCATTATTATCATCATCATTATTATTATTATTACTATTATTATTATTATTATTATTATTATTATCCTTATTACTACTACTATTATCATTACCATTATTATTATTATTATTATCATTATTATTATTATTATTATCATCATCATTATTATTATTAATTATCATTATCATTATTTATATCTATTCAATTATTTATACATTTTGTTTACCCAGGGTGACCATATCAGTGAACAAGACAATATTATGCAACATTTTTAACAGCCTGATCCCTATAACTTTATTTTTTCAATCGTACAAATCATACATCTGACTAAGAAACAGATTTCTTTACAGACATGAAATTTCTAGGGTTAGGTCTTTATGAGAATTTTTCACCTAAAAGAACAAGAAGAGAACCCCTCCCACATGAAAAGAAAAAAAGAAAACTAAATCACAATGTTGCTTACCACAGTGCGTGCAGGGACCTCTATGCCTGAATCCAGTGGTAGCGGTTCTAGGAGGTGGAGATCATAATACTGCTTACGATTGGCTCTGTCACATCGGTAGAGCTGATTGAGACCTTCCTTGGCCTGATGGAATAAGGCATAAAGCACGAGGGAAAAAATGACAGTAACAAAGTACTGCTTCAGTATAAAAACAAATTTCAAGATTCAAGATTCTTTATTGGTCCACGTATATCATTACACAGAAATTTTGTTTCCATTGGCTGTTTAACATAAAACAATAACAATACAGAAAACAAAAACAGTGACAGGACATTAATGAGTAAATAGAAATGCAATTCTTGAAAGCATAACATATACATCATAACATTAAAACCAAGTGTGTTTATTCAATTTGCTGGACAGTAGTACTACAAGTAACTGATTACAGATCGCCTCCCCCAAACTCCTCAATGCACGGACCCATCCCCCACCAACCCCTGAAACCCTCCTTACTTGTGGTAAAGAAGGTGTTTCGGGGTACAGTGTGTACAGACTATGAATTACTTGTATTCTACAGTCTAACGTGGACACTGGGCTGTTGAACAAGTTAGATATTAAGGACTAAGGATGAGTTGCTCACAAAAATTACAGGACGAGGGATGCAGTTACTACTGGTATTTTACAGCAAATGTTTCATTTGTTTATTCATTAATCAAAGCGCATCTAACAGGTAAAGAGGCTATTCCTAGAATCAATACGGAAATTATGAAAGTGGCGCTCAATGGAAATCTGTCCATACGACCACTGATTTCTTTGGATAGCCTTCACACTAATAGGTTTGACCAAGTGTCTTCTGTACTTACAACTGCTGGCATCTTGGTAACCATGACTTGAAGTGCTGTATGTCCAGTACGGTCAACATCTGATGCTCTGGCACCCATCTCTAGTAGGAGGCTGGCAGTCTCGCTACGATCTGAGGAGATGACGAGATATCAAAGATATTTTTGTTTATCATTATGCACGACTGAGCTTTCAGGTTATGTATACTTAAATTACACTCCAATCAATGGTTACCCTTCACAACAAAAATGTTGCTCAAATGCCAAACAATCTAGTGGGGAACACTTTACACAAAAGAGACAGCTGATGCACTAGAAATTGTTAAAATCTGAACATGCAGTTGGTATATATTCATGAAGTAGTTTTATCCACATGTTTTAAGAAAAGAAGCAAATTATTACTTCCCAAAAATAGTACATATGAAATCATTTGGACTATCACAAACAAATTTACAATTAATCAACTTTGGGCAATAAAGGACTGTCTTTCAAGTAATCTTTGCTCTAGACATACCCAACTCAGCAGCCAGAAGGAGGGGTGTTCTACCCTTGTAATCCCGACAGTGGAGTTTGGCCCCTTTCTTCACGAGCAATCTCAGGCTGTCACAGGCATCATTGCGTGCAGCGTAGTGGAGGGGAGTTTGGTTCTCCTTCTCTGTAAGGCTTTCAATGTATGCTGTAAGTGATTCAAAGAAAAAAATAAGGAAAATGGTCTGTTATTTGCTCCAGTGTCATTTGCTTTGGGCTTCATGATGTCATGATGCCATAAGGTTTCATGTTATCATTAGGCCCAGGATTAAAGATTATATAGTTTTTGTAGACCCTCAAACACTATTCATCAACTTTTCTTTTTACGCTTAGATGGTTGGTACCAAGATAACCTGGTAAATAAACAACCAGAGAACCAACAGCTTCAAGTCCTCTATGAGGGCCTTAGCAATGAGGACTTTTGCCTTACCAAAGCACATCAACTTTGTTTCAAGCTTGGGACATCCCAATTACAAGATCATTCCTCTAGTACCGAGCTATCAAGCCTCCTGAAAAAATCATGAGCTTTAAAATAGTTTTCAGGACAAATTTTAAGGGAAAAAATGTAGATTACACATTGTCTTGCCAGTGGCCATTGCTAAGTGCCTACCTCCATTTTCAAGCAAAACTTTGATCATCTCTGGAAAGTCGACAGCCGCTGCAACATGGAGAGGAGTCCTACCATAGAGATCAGCCTGGTCTACCTTACTCCCTCTCTCAATCATAAAGAGAGCAACATCTGGATCCCATGTTCTTGAAATCTGTAAAAAAAAAAAAAAAAAAAAAAAAGAAACTGATATGGCATTCAATCTGTGTAAGAATAAGAGTGTTATAGCATTTGATAATAAAAATTTACAGGAGGAGCGACAATTGTGTTTAACTCAGCTGAGCGCAAAAATTTCCACTTTTGACAGTATGCCACAGTTTATTTTTCAAGGGGTAGATTCACAGTCTTCAGTTTTATTCAAATGTTTCCAATAAACCATTTAATGCATGCAGGCGATGAAGGAGTTAGCTGGACAAGGACCCTGTTTCATAAAACTTGTTATCAATATCATGTTGTAGTAACTGTTATAAGCTATTGAAATCATTGCATCTGATTGACTGAAAGCAAATTTGTCATAGAAATGTAGCAGTTGTTACAGATAACAAGTTTTATGAAATGGGGCCTAGGCTGTGCAGCTCAGACCTGAAGTGGGTTATCATGCAGATCATCTGTAATAGACAGCAGATATCCTTTTGCCAAATGTTTCCTACTACTGTGCCGACTGCCACATGTCGCATACCCGCTACTGTACCAATCTGCACTCATGGCAAATGAAAGGTTAAATACAGGGAACAACCTGGTTATCAATAACAAGTTGCAATAACTGTGATAAGCTATTGAAATCCTTGCAATAACTTACAAAAGCCAATCCTGATTGGCTGAGGGTAAATTTGTCACAGAAATGTGGCAGTTGTTACTGATGACAATTTTTATGAAATGGAGCCCAAATCTTGTTGGAAATAGGTTACTATCTTACCTCATGAAGTGCTGTCTGACCATACTTGTCGGTACAATTGATATCTGCTCCTCTGCTCAGAATTAGTTCCAGGTATTCCAAATCTATCGTCATGTTGGGGTCACTTGAGGTCGCTAGATGTCCAAAATAGCCAATCAGCTCTGCATTGGCAACATTGGCACTGAGCGGGTCTGGTGAAATGCTGGCATCGATGCCCCGGACTAGAGTAAATTTTTTAGCTGGATGAAAGAATAAGAAAATTATTATCACTCATAGCAGTTAGTGGAAGGTTTGTTGTCATTGCCCATGAATAAGGAGGATGTATGCTTATTATTTGCTTATTACAATTTACTTGTAGTGTTCTCCTAGCACAATTTTATTGAATATCATTGAGAAATTTATAGACTGAATCTTTTGCTATGCATCATTAGACATAGAAGGATCTGATGTTCCAACAAAATAGTTTTAGCCTAATGGATATCCATGTGCATTGATTAGATTATAACAGCTCACAGTCATACATGTATCATGCAAAACGAGGAGGAAAGATATGAAATAAAGTGTTTGTGTAGGTCTTGTTAGAAATGTTAAACATTTTAGCTTAAACCAGTGGATGAATTTATTGCGTATACCACCTTTCTTTCTCATTCAATAGGTTATCACCATCCAAATGAAAAAAAGAATGTGGATCACAAAACTGTAAAATAATAAAAATAACCTTATACTTATAATTTGAACCAATAAAGAAGAATTCATGTCTCATTTAAAAAAAGGAAAAGTACATGTATTTTAAGTACATATGTGTAAAGTCTCTATTAAACATTAAGTACTTATTGAGCAATAACAAGTGTAAAATAGATGAAGTATCCTGGCATTAAAAGACAAAAACTATAGTTCTTTATCATAATAATATTCATTTCATATGTGCAGAGGTCCAACTGGATGTGTACATGTATTGCACAAAGTTAAAATGGGAAAATTTAAGAAAACTAGTGTGCTTTTAGATCCAGATGAAAGATAATATGGATGAACCCATCACCTGTGTTAGTTATTTCTCACACTCCAGACTTGTTGAACATTGGGGGTGTTACAAAAAAGTTGAACCCCCCCCCCCCCCCCATCAGTCAAAAGTTGAGTCACTAATTGCAAATTTGCAAATGAATGCAACTGTTTCTTTGTTTATTGATTTTGAATGATATCTATATATGTCATTAAATTTGTAATGTTCCTTGATGTACTGTCTGTAAAGAGAATTGCAGCTGTCTTTCACAAGCCTTTGGCTTTATTTAGCGATTCGCTAAGCACAATTTTCACTCTACTATATGCTTTTGTATTTTTTATGAACTATAATAAATTGAATTGAACTGCATCGAATTGAAAACTTCCAATCAATCCTGTTGCAAGAAAAAGTTCCACCTCACTAACATCACACGCAAGTCAATTGCAAATCAAGCACAACATTACAATCAGTTTCAAAATAAACTGATTTCCAGTTGAATGCAACTCAGCTTTCTTACAGCACCCCCATATACTCAGAGATGGATTAAGAGGCTTCATGTATACATGAAAAATTACTCATGACCTGAATGAAGTCAAAATTACCAATGAAATAACATCTTCCTGCATTTACATATGCACTTAAAACATATTTCTGGGGAGTGTTTCATGAAGAGTTTTGTCGGTGAAAATCACTGACAAATGTTACAAGCTACTGAAAATCCTTCCATCTGATTGGCTGACAGCAAATTAGTCGGTGAAAATCACCGACAAAACTCTTCATGAAATGCTCCCCTGGACTCTGGAAAGAGAAATTAATTAATTACTGTCCAGTGTAAGCATACAACTAGAAGTCCTGCAATACCTTGCCAAACTTTGAATAAGATATTTCTATTCTTTTTTTTAACAAAAAGTTGGTTGAATGAACCATTATGACATCTTAAGCAGAGGGACCTTGCAAAAAGAACCCAATAATTATCAGTTAGTGCCGATGGAAATAGAGATAGGGTTAACAAGAAATTGAAAATGGGAAGTATTATTGAAACAAATATCCATTAAAATGAATTTCTTGTTCGTGACTGCAATGCATTACACCTTGAAAACCCAATTCAGAGCTGGAAATGCCCACATCATATTTACAAATTAGTATACATCTGTAAACAGTAAAGAAAATTTAGTAAACAATGCGTTCCCTGGACAGAGCAAATGGTTTTTGTGAAAATCAAAAACTCTGAAAGAAACAAAAAGGAATTAGTGAACATGTGCATATTATCCCATAGAGGTACAGTGTCACCTTTAGGAGACGCATTTGCAGTATCTGTTGGTCCAGAATGTTGGGCAGTATATATCATACGTGAGCAGAAAGAGAAAAATTCACAGAAAAATTTGAGTCCATTCCCAATGCCATACGGTGTGGCATTCTCGAATCGGAGCAATTCAATTGTAGCTAATCATTCCACTCCCTAAATTGGCAATGCAGAGAATATAACATAATCCCTCTTTCCATGTTCAAATTGGCAATGTTTGATTAAATTTTACAATTATAATTCACTTTGGTTCATGTTATATCCATATTTATTTTTTTCAAACTATGTAGGAGTGGAAGAAAAATTTGTTGCCAATTTGAGGATTGAAAATGATTAATTTAGACCTCAAGAAAGCTCTGTACCTCTATGGGTTATAAAATTGGAAGAGAAATGATACAAGTTGTGAATAAAGTAGAGTGATACGCATGTACTGGGGATATATACTTACGTTGCAGATAATTTGAAGAACAGAAGATGCAGGAGATAAAAGATTTTTTTTTTTCAAGAAAAGGGATAACAAGCATAAAAGATTAAGAATCATAGACAGCAATGCAGACAATGCAGAAAGCTAATTGTAAAGCTTGATAAAAAAAAATAAAAAAACCATCAAATCCACCTGGAAGAAGAAGAAGAAGAAAAGAAAAATGCCACAGCACTCTTATGCATTCCTATTTGAAGATCAGAATTATCTAGTGAGCTGTTACTTTTATCATTAGTTTGATTATCCTACTATTACAGTAAAAGGTAAAATTTTTGTGGTGGTTTAATTTCTGCTAATTTTGCGATTACGTACTTGGTGAAATTTTCACTCAATAAATGAATGCATTCAAGTATAGGAACATTATTCAAAACATGAAAATAATAACTCACTAGTATCCAAATCACTAAAATATTGTACGCTTTATTATGGCTTATACAAAATTGTCATTATGATGATTATTATCCTTAATATCAATATCATTGTTATTATTATTGTTATTATTGTTATTGTTATTATCATTGTTATCATTATCATTATTACTATCATTATCATTATCATCATTATTATTATCATCATTATTATTATCCCCCTTCTCCTCATTGTTGTTTTTACTATTATTATTACCAAAATGTCATAAATTTTGGGTAAATGTTTTGCTACAATTCATTTTTTCCCCTAAATTTTCAAACTCAACAACTGTTAAAAGAGCACTTTTGCCACTGCAGATTTTTAGACATTTTCTTTGAGGTGGTAGAATAATGCACATGCCCTAATTCTGAGCCGAAACATTAAAAAAGTTCTACACTTAGGCTTCAAAATATTCCTTCCATACAGGTAATTAAAAAATCATAATTATGCCTGCGACCACATCATGGCTGAGGCACAGAAAGAAAAAAAATAATGTTAGTTTAACAATCTCTTGTTTAGTTATAAATGAATAATAACCACGACCTACCATTTTCTCTAAGACCGGCTGTCAGTGACAAAACAGAATTTGTGCAAGCAAAGTTAATGGCATATTATAAAGTTCTACTGCACAAATAGTTTGATGCTTACACAAACATATGTGAATCCTCTATAATGGGCATTTTAATTGCACAGTTATGAAAGGAAATGACAGCATATCAACATATTTTTTTGCTAACTGTATCTAATCTTGTTACATACATAGTCAGACTAATTACTATAATCTAAAATATGAAAAGAAATTACAATGCATTCATGACTGTCCATTCCTAGTGCACTGCTTTGGCAACAAGAAAGCAAGTGACAAGTACAAATGCCACAAATGAAGAAAATATGTTTTTGACCAGGCCCAACAACAAGGAAATTGTAATCAGAACTGATGCTTGCTGTACATTGTACATTGTACATTGACGCTTCCTTTTGCCAAAGCAGGTCAGTATACAATTGATGAAAAAGTCTGCAGCAAATAAAGTAGCCACTGAAAATATTCTCAGGGTAAATGCCGGATCATGACACTGAGGCTTATGAATATTAATCACAGCCAAATGATCATACCTGATGCCCCACCACATCGGCTCCTCCTCCCGCATTTTAAGTCCTTGAACTTCTCCACCCCTTTCTTCACCAGTTGGTAATTAGTGACGACATTGGCTGCAGAATTCCTCTTGGTGGTCGTCTCCATGAGGTCCTTTTCTTTTCCCGCCCTCTTGATGAGCTCCTCCTGGTCGCTCCCCTTGTTGACGACAGGATGCATGGGGAAGACCTTGCCCACCTTGCCTTTCCTCTTCTTCTTCTTGCCGTTCCTGGTTTGGCTGTCATCGGCAGAAGAGCTCATGATGAGGATGAGAGACTACTCCTGGGTGCTCTACATGAATGTTCCTACATGTACATGTACTGCTACTGACCCTAGATTAAGAAAGTAGAGGCAGACAGAAAATGGATATAAAATCAGGATTATCTGAATACATTTCTAGTGACTGGAAAGTTAATAATATCTATTTTCATCAGAACCGATTATCATAGGATGGGGGGTTGGGTGTCCGGACACGTAACAAAAATGAAGCCTTCTTTTTTGTTTTGGGATTAAACAAAAACTATGCATTGATTTGTGCTAATCATCATCAATATTTGTCCTCTGTGATATTGTCTAACATTTTGTGCTAAAACATTTAAGAGATTTGCTTGTGAACTTTTTCAATTGGCTGTTTAAAATCGACTGTCCGGATACACAACCTGTCCGGACACCCAACAACAAGGTATAAATGATATTTTGAAATTTGAAGGGAAACCATGCAGGCAAAATCTGATAAGGACAGATTCAGTTTCACAAGGAAAGGTAGCAAAGTCATTTTTTGAATATAAACTTGCTCAAAATTTAAAAAGTATTCTAATAATATATTTAGGCCTACATCATCCAGACTCAGAGGTCTAACGTTAGGCCTACTCTAACGTTACGTCTAAAGTAAAATGTTCTGTGATGGGGGGACCCTTGTCTGCGCACCTAATATTGACAAACTTTCTTTTTTGTATTCCTCTAATGGCTGACCTCACTTTAATCCTCATATCCTAGGGAGTCTGTGCCGAAAATCTCATCGAAATCCGAAAAAGAACAATGTGATTTTCACAAGAAAAGGTGATGGTGTAAATCTGACGCTAACAAGAGGATGGTGCCCTTGTCTGCGCACTCATTCACTTTACACGGAGTTCGGGATTTTTTGCATGAAACTAAAGTGGCATTTTCAAGGCATGTGAGTAAAAATTACATAAAATAGACGCCTTTTGCCCGTTTTTCGTAATTTTTTCAGTGATACATATTGCTAAAATTTTGTGATGTTAGAATCGCGCAGTTACGCGTATGCGCAAACAAGGGGCATCAGACCAAACAAATATTTAGACTCTAGTCGATCTAACAATTATCTAGAACCTACTCAAGTAAGATTATCAAGAGTCAAGACTATAAAATATCCCCCTCCCCCAGTCATACATTTTTGTTCTTTTTTTTCTTCTTTTTCAAAATGAAAAGAAAACCATATTTTACAATGCCTCTATTCACCGGGTTTACCCAACTTTCACTCATCACCTGATAACAATACCAATGCCCTACACAAATATCAGCATATGGGGACGGGCTTTGTTGAATTGCAATGCATACGCAGGAGTGCAGTGGAGGGATAGCAGACCCTGGAGCAGACCATATTCCGTCGACAGATTTCACGTTAAATCAAACATCTACATACCTGCAATCAACCGACGTTGAACCTAAAAATTCCTAGGAAGCATATAATATCATCATAATGCTCAGGTAAACACACGCTAAATGACAAATGGTGATTTTTTATATTACCTTGTTGATCTTCAATCAATTAATTAAAACGCTTTGATTTAGCGCTTCCATGGAAACTGAAAAGCGCCATCTGTCGAATTGACATTATCAATCCTCGCCTAGCGCCTCGCCATCCTCTCTAGCTCAGCTCAGGAATCGGTTTGGGTATGCTGCTGTAATGGGTAGTGTTTTTTTTTTTTTTTTTTTCAAAAAAATCCCTAAAGCACGGGTTTTGGTTTTGTGCCGGAAAATACCTAAGCATGTCCTCACTTAACATGGGTAACTTTATTACTGGCGTAAATCTGTTTTCAGGAGTGGGGGGGGGGGGGGGGGGGGGGGGGGGGGGGAGGAGGATCGACATTTTTTTTTTTTTGCCGAAATTTCTTGCGTGAACTCACACTTAAGTATACACACACACACACACACACACCCTTACCCTTAGGGTCGCACGCCTATAAATATTTCCCCATAGGCCCCTGTGTTAAGAACGGAATTTGATAAATTCATGAAAAAAAAAGTGTTCATAATGAAACCATTGAAACTTTTGTCTTTAAGAGTTCATACATTATTCTTTAATTGCTGAAAATATGAAGGGGTGTTTTTCAGCATTTTTTTGCGGTAGAGGGCTGAATCTCAGACTAACAAAAAGTTGGTCAAAGCTCCAGTAGTTGTAAGGCTTTTTGCCACACTAATAAAGGCCCTTAGAATCCACCTGGAACCAACTGATGCTCTCTCATGGGACTGATCTAAACCAGTAATTATCCCTCTCTGTGGACATATGAAACACAGTGTTCAACTATGTATCTCTGATTTTATATGAATATTTTTTCAACTATGATGTCATCTGTGGTACGGGTTGGAGGAGTCTCTGAAAATGGCCGGAGCTATTTACAGGCGTGCGACCTTAGCAGTTCCCACACACATAAAATTCTTTTATTACGCGAACGAGAGAAGCAGGCTAAAAACAGCCACTTTTTCGCTGTAAATTAAGGTCATGCTCCTTGTAGTGAGCATGTTGCACAGAGTACTTGGGGCAGACACACCCAGCCTTCGAAGGAAGAAGGGCCTGTCTGGCAGAGTTTCTGTTATTAAGCTTTTATCATTTGTCTGCAGTTGTAAACAATAGTCTTATACCATTCCAGCAGTTTTATTTCACTGAAGTTTGTAAAACCAGGTAGCATCTCTGGACAGAACATTTTAAGCATTATTTTTATATCACCACCGGTGAGTTGACCTTGTAGTCAATGTTGCACTTTATTATCTCAAATTAATGTATGATATTTCATGAACAATGTTTGTATATGTTTGTTCAATCACTGATTGCATTTTTGCTCTGACATTTTAAGAAATCCAGCTTTTCAGAATATTTAGGGAGATTTAAGATGTAAAGAGTGGTGGAGAATGATATCTAGAATAAGAAAGGTTCTTTATTATAGCTTTATAGTTTTGCTTCTGTATTGTTTCTGAGCAGATGAATGTTTTTAGAGTAATGAAAGAACCGTTTAGTAGAGAGTGTTTTTGAACTTATTTCAAATTTAGATGGCACCTAATTTGGGGCAGGATGCTCCCCCACCCCGAATCTCATCCCGGTAAATATTCAGCGACGGCGAGGTTTTGTTGCGGTGTTGACTCCGTTTTAATCGTCTAGGAAGTTTGAGATTTTGAGATACAGAGAACTTCAAACGCAGTCTGTGATGAATAAATTGAGAGAATGAAAACTTGTGAAAATTATTTTGACGACCAGCTTTGAGTTGTTTACACCAATGATGAACGGTGTGTTTCTTTAACTGAGATTATCATTGAAGTTGTAGAATTATAAGAAACTGGAATATGAGGTAGTTTGAGAAACTAGAAGTTGTATTACTAAGAAACTGGAAATTGAAGTAGTGCGAGAAATTAGAAGTTGTAATATTTTTGGAAGTTGTAATATTGTGAGAAATTGAAAGTTAGTAGTATTGGTGATAAGATGGATCTTGATAAATAAAGAGATTGTTTGAATTGCTAAATGGCATGATACTTGTGGAACTTGTATTTATTTGCAACCATGTGACACCATACCCCCCCCCCCCCCCCCCCCCCCCCCCCTCCCTCCGTGATTTACGCCAATGATATGTTCTCGCCCATGCATACTATCGCTAAAGTACTGCAATAATGGGTATAGACCAATTTCACGGCCGGTTTATGTATTTGGCCCTCTATCGGCGACGCCATTGCTGCTGTGGGCAAGCGCGCTGACCGCGATTGGCTCTGTGTACAAAATGAATGTAAGATATGAGATATGCCCCGATATTATTCCATTTACTTTATTCTAGATCAATAAAATAAAGCATGGATACATGGGTACATGAGAGGTAAGACAACGGTCATATCTGACGGATGAAGGTATGATGTATTTTTGTAATTTCGATGGTTTTTCAACTTAGTTTTGTCAGTAAAAGTTCGATTGCAGCATAGAAGCCGTAGTAAACGGGAACCCTAAATCTTACTCTGTTTACACAGTCAAGTTTTCACTCATTAAATTTTACGCCAAAGTACATAATGATAATGTTTCTTGACTTAAAAGTCCCTTCTGTTGATGTTTTTACCCACTGGCAACGAATTCCTTCACATTGCTTACGGAAACCTGTGTAGGGAGTACGGCTTCTCACACAAACAGGCTTCATGAGTCAAAAGCGACTCAGTTAGCTTCCAATTTTCAAACTTTCTCTAATTCTTGTGGTATTTGAGCACCGCACAGCTGCGACCTGAACTTCCCTGGCAATTTCTCATTGCAAATATTAAAATAAATCTGCATATACTGGTCAAAATAAACAAAAAATCGAACGAATGTACATGACGCGCTATTGACTTGTGTACTATAAAAGTTGGAGCGCCCACCCCACTATGTCGAACTGTGTCGAACAGTCTGCTGCCCTCTTGCGTTGTGAAATTGGTCTATACTTTTGGGTCTTTTCTGTCATGACCCTTCAAAATTGGTCCATTTATGGTGGCCTCAGCGGCACATCCCCATCCGAACAAAGTCTCAGTACCCCCCCCCCCCCCGGCTTCCTACTCCTCCTCGATCTTTTTCTTCTTCCTTCTCCTCCTCTTGTAGGCTCCTCTTAAGTTATGTTTTTTCTTCTTCTTCTCCTCCTCTTTCTACTCCTTTATTCTTCTTTTTCTTTTTCTTTTTCTCCTTCTTCCTTTTCTTTTCCTCTTCTTCTCCTCCTCTTCCTCCTTCTTCTTCAATTTGTTCTTTCTTTCTTTTTTTTCCTTCCTTTTGTCTGTCATTTAATGCTTTTAAAAATTCATTCAGTCTACAATCTTGTTTCTTTTAACCGTTCATGTGGATTTTTAGAAATGTGATCACTGTACATTATGTCTGAATACGAAAAATTAGAGGGGAGAGAGAGAGAAAGGGGGAAAAAAAGAGAAAGAGAAGTAGGACGTCTACACAATGATGCAGACATAAGCCTATGTATTTGATTGAATCATATATATGACCTGCTTAAAATAATCCGTCTCAGAACACACATATCGGATCATATTCATCAAAGAGATGCAGGGAAATGGGGAACGAGAGTGAAAGGAGTCCGTGTAGATGCGTGTGTGTATGTATTTGAGGGATATGGAGAGAGAGGGATATGGAGAGAGAGATAGAGAGAAAGAGAGAGAGATGGATAGATGAGAGCATATATAGAGATCAAAAGAAAATACAACGCTCAGATAGAAAAGAGCACCAACGAACAAATAAATTGAACGGATATTAGTTGCAATTTCGAAATATATTTTCGCGTATCTGTGAAATAAAATCGATCAGATATGGGTCCATGCCACTGGAGTACGAGCAATAAATAGGTCTTGGCCAGCCTACTTATGAGTTACATGGTAGTATAAAAGGGTTTCGGTGACAAAATGGACTGCCATCAGAAGAAGCTTTTTAGTCGCACAAACGAAGAAGAAGAAGAAGAAGAAGAAGAAGAAGAAGAAGAAGAAGAAGAAGAAGAAGAAGATACAGAAGGAAGAGAGAGTGAGAGAGAGAGAGAGAGAGAGAGAGAGAGAGAGAGCAGATCGATGGCGAAAAAAAGGTACAATATTTTTGTAGTCCGTTTTAATATTATTCATTCTTCCGTTGAACATGCTTTATTATTGAAAAAATAACGACTGTTTGACATTTTGTACTCTTTTGGAAAGTGATGCCCCGATGGCCGGATCACTCACGATAAATTTCAACAGTGGCGGAAACCCAGTCGTGATGAAATACTCTTGGCCCGAAAGGAAGGCAGGATCACTGTGTCCAAGAAATTACAGAATGTATTACGCAAGTTTTGGTAAGTAAATTATTGCTTTTTGCGAAATTCTAATTATAGGCTTTCAAACATGGCTGTTTACACGCCAACTGCCTGAACAATATTGTTCTAACAGTCGTTATAAAACTGAAGGCAACGGAATCCATCGATCGTTAAGATTGACTGGAAATTTGCTAGAACTGAAGGAATCGAGGATTGCAGCAATTTGATAAATTCATCTCAGACAATAAAGTCTAAAATCGGTTGGGTAAAATTTTCATCCTTTTTGATACAAAAAGGTAAATATATGTTTCTTAGGAAATTTTTCATCCAATATTCGTACAATGCATGTTTAATTGTAACCCAACATCGGATGATATTTTTCCAGTATTTGGTAAAAAATTTTACTTACAAAAAATATTATGCCTGTTACCCCCTTTCAAAACCAGAAATGGGTAATTTTTTACCCTTCAACCTATTTTAGAGTGCTATTCTTGATTTTTCATAATTAATTTCATAATTATGAAAAATTGCGTCAAGTTTCAAATTTCAAATGATCTATCCTCATGAATAAGGATAAGGTTAAGGTCCTTGACTGTTTTGATGCAACAAAAGAGTTGTATTATTGAATACCTCGACTTGATTTGCATAAAAAAGTAATTCCATTATTAAAGATAGTGTGGTAGAAGAAGATAAGGTAATGAAAAAAAAACTAGTTAATGATAATAAAATGAACCATGTTTCCACAAATTGGCATTGCACAAAAGGTGAATTTATTTTCTGAAAAAGCATGCATACGTACTAAACAATAATAAAAGGGGTTTATTGTATAACGCTCAAGTCTGTCAGAATTGACGCTCCTGGCGCACACCACCCCGGCTTTAGCATGGCTGCCATAATAGAATTTCAAGGAAGTTCCTGCTATATACCTGGTACCCATTTACTGCACCTGGGTCGAGAGTGACAATTTTAGATTAATGTCTTGCCACAAGGCATTGGTTTTGTGCCACGGTGGGACTCGAACCGCCAACCTTGTGATTTACAGTCCGGCGACGTATAGACCACGACACCTCTACATCATGTTACAGAAATAAGGCGCATACTTCAGTGATTACGATGATGACTCACACCATTAAAAAGATTATTGGCTCTGTTTTCTCTCAACAGCATTTAAAGGAGGATGCTCCTTCAGTAATAAGGTCAAAATAGCTGCCGAAATAGGTAAGTTTTGATCCAGGGTTTTAATCCAGGGCTCTGTTTTCTCTCAACAGCATTTAAAGGAGGATGCTCCTTCAGTAATGCAAAATAGCTGCCGAAATAGGTAAGTTTTGATCCAGGGTTTTAATCCAGGGAGGTTTATCGTTTCAGATCAGCGGTAAGCAAGAGGTATTTTCAGTTTTTTTCTTAAAAAAAAACAAACAATCCTGATAATTATGCCACTTTCCAAAATCAGCCTTCAAGGCTTAAGAAAGCATGACCCATTGCAGTACATGGTGCAAGGATCACTACTAATGATGACATAATTTGATATTATTAGTAATTCACGGCTTATCAGGCGAATTTATTCTACTATTTTTTCTCGTGTGTATATATATATATTGCATTAAGATGATTTCTTTTCAACCAAATTAATTTTTGTATGGATTGAGAATTCAGGCTCGGTTCTACAGCAAAAAGTTTTTTTTTTTTTTTTGGGGGGGGGGGGGGCTACTGGGGGCTTTGATGAGTGTAATGTATATTAGAATCTATATGAAATTGAAACTGCACCTATATGGTCCAATTTTTTAAATTTTTTGAGGGGACTTGAGTAATTCTTGGCGGGGGCTTGAGCCCCAAAGCTCCCCCAGTGGAACCGCGCCTCCTTGAGATACACTAAAAGAGGAACGAAAGTCCCCTCGAGGCCACTTATGACTGTCTTATTAGGCGGCGAAATCATTTTTCAAGCCCCAAATAAATTGAGAAATATCATAACTGTTTGATATTTTGTTACATGACTTTAATTCAAATGCAATTTTGCCGAATCACTGTCGTCAGAATGAGAAAAAAAATCGAAGCCCCATTTTCGGAAAGCATTGTTAAAACCAGACCCAATTACTTTTTCCTTTCGTAATTAACGAGACCCCATTATCATATCGATTTCCTATATTAGAACAACAACTAACAATCTTGTTTTTCCACTACATGCTCTAATTTTTTAAATACTTTGAGCGAATTATCATGCACACTAATGTATTTGCAGTTTGATAACAACTTCAGTTCTTATGTCTTTTCTTTACACGCCGACTCAGCGACTTGGAGCACAATTTTTGGATTTTTTTGTTTCATCTATGCATTTGTTTCTAATTTATTATGCACTTTCGTTTTGTTAATTCCTATCGAGTTCATAAACATGTTGTTGCATTCAAAGATTTCGCCCTAATGAAGTGAATGAACATCTGACATACTTTCTTCGCTTAAAGCTTTTTTTTTTTAACCCAAATTTTATTTTGGAAAAAAATATAATTTTTTTTTTCATCTTTTAGATTTTATAACGTGTATGCATATTGATTACTGCATAATGGGGGGGGGGGGGTGGAATCGGGTTTTTTGGTTGTTGTTGTTGTTGATGCTTTTTATTCATATGAAAATTATGTTTATTTATTTATTTATTTATTTATTTATTTATTTATTTCTAACCTTTTGTCAGGGTAGCCCATTCACCAATAATTAGTGGTCTTCCATGGGGCCCTGAATGAACATATTTACACCAAAATGCATAACGTATATACAGAATAGTTAAGAATAAAATTCCATAAGATAGATATACAAAGAAATAATAGATGGGGCACAAACGAATGCTTCTTTTGTAGAATAAACATAATCAGTAACTTAGTTCAGTTGCAAAACCAAAGAGGGAAATATTGATTAGCCCCATTGTGCATAAATCATGTAAATATGTTAATATGTTATCATGTTATGTTATGTGCACGGAATGATGTTATGTAACAGTGGTGAACAGGTGTGCAATAATGATCCTTTTTCATGCATAGGTAATTTTGTTTGAATGTATCAGGTAGTTTGTATATGTTGTTGTACAAACTATTTAAAAAAAGGTGTTTGTTGATCTCCCTGTCAGTATCCCATGTCTCTAGAGATGAAAGAGGGGTGATAAAGAAGTTATAGGAGAAAGAGAGAAGAGAGAGGGACAGAGAGAGAGAGAGAGAGACAGAATGTCATTGACTTCTAATCCTCTTAATAGAATTATTTGAGATGGCGAAAGAATTAATACTCTGCAATTTAATGTTAGCACTGCATTGTTCCCCCTTTTCTCTTTTAAAAAGGTATAGCGGTAAGTTTATCAGAGACTCATCCTTTCATGATCTGCATTTAATTTGCTATATTATCGAATCAAATGTACTTAACCAAGCGAAAGATTATGTGACATGGTATGTAATAACAATATATTAATAATAACATTTTTTTCTCTTTGTTGCCTTCTTTTCTATGTTGATCCACACTCATTTGATTTTTTTTTTAAATTCCATTCACTTTGAATTCACTTTGTTCATTTCTCAACCTAACTCAGTCATCCGTAATTTCTTTCTGATCTGCGTCATCTTCGGTTACAGATAACATTATTTGTGTATTCGTTCATTCTGTGGGAGCATATGCAGTGGATCTGAATCGGTATATTACATGACTGATAATCACCTTTTCATTATCATGATGATTTACATTTCCTTAATTGCCTCATAAATTTTGGTTTTTAGTCATACCCTAGTCTTTTTTAACGTAATATAAGACATGAAACATAAATACTGTGTCTTTTCTCCTGTTATGCCATAATGTTATATATAACTCACTTCGCGATAATGAATATGCATTTCAAAATAGATTGTAATCATTTCTCGAACCTTTCTCTTGCAATAGACCCTGTCTTGGATTTCCAATATCTTGCAACGGTAAGAATTTATTTATATATGTAACACTGGTTGTCCTTAAATAAAATTATTAAAAGACACCGCTTCCCCCCCAAAAAAAAACAAAAAAAAAAACAACAACAACAAAAAAACCAAAAACAAACCAAAAACAAACAAACAACAAAAAAGAATCGTCCCTTATTTTATACTTGCCCATTTAAGCCAAAACAAAAAGGCGCACCATGGATCTTTTGCATTCGCTGAAAAATCCTTCTTTTTTCAGGTTTTGAGTGACTAACCAATTTTACTACATCTGTTGGGTGATCATCATTTTAACGCAAATTTACACCAGCAGAAACAGAAGTTTTTTGCACTACCATTATCCCTCGTCAACCACAGGGCAAGGATTGAGAGTATTCCTATCATGGAATAAAGAAGTATCGTAAACAACAGAAACTAACAAAACAAAACAAAAACAAAACATTGAAAAAACATCACATCACCGTAGTACATTATCAAAACATGACATAAAGAAACAGAACACCCACAAAAAAACAAAAATGAAAGAAAACTAGCTAACCCAAACAGTCTGCATAAAAAAAACCTTTTAAATTCATTTTTGTCAACATTCAGTACACCGCGATGAGAGGCGTCACCCATGCCGATCTCTTGCACGTGACCGCATCGGTTCTGACCAATCAGCACACGAGCTCGCTGACTGACGAGGAACTGTCCATTGCCATAACGGCAATGGAGAAACTGGCCTCCGTCGCCCCGAATTTTCAGAACCTGCAAGTCAGCGAGGCAGTAGAGGTAAGGTTTTTTTTTTAATCATAAGTCTGAGCCCAATTTGGAGCGGCAGCCTTTAGCGTCTTTCCCGCTCAGCGTCTTTTGACCCCCCCCCCCCCCGGTTCCTCCATAGACAAAACAACAGGGGGTCGGGAAAGACGATTTGAAATATCGGGCGTGGGAAAGACAATTAAAAGCGATCGATGGGCACGGATCGGGGATACAGAGTGTAGGAGGCCGGGTGGTGGTGGGGGAGGGGGGAGGTTTTACGGGCGTGCCTTTTGGATTTACTTTCTTTTGAGATTTAAGTAGAAGGGCAGGGCTGGGCGCGGTTGCCTTGAGAATAGTTGGACCTAAAAAGGAGAATGCTCTGTTCATTCCAAAGGTGACCATGGTGACACAGGATAATAAAATCACTTCTTTGCAGATTTTAATGCGCTATCCTTACAATAACTTTCTATATATATGACGACATGTATTTTCTCAGTCTGAAGAATGTTACAAAAGCAAACAAACATACAAACAAAGAAATCTCGTAACCAAAGTGTTATTGTATTAGAAATCAGAAAGAAATTATACATGTAGTTAGGTAGAGAAGTGTAAGAGAGAGAGAGATAACAACAGTAAGCAATAAAGGGCAGGGGAAAAATATGCATGGAGGAGGGAAAGAAAGAAAGAGAGAGAGAGAGAGAGAGAAAGAGGGTGAGAGAGATGGGGTGACCATTCAAGCCGTTTTTATCATCATCATTATTATCACTAATATCATTATCATCATCATCATGATCATGGTAACTTAACTGCGATTATTATGACAGTGACTCCTTTATGTTCCTGTTGTAGAAACTACTTGGAATCAACAAGTTGCTGGAGCATTTTCTGAACGGTCAGGTAAAGCTATAAGTTTTGTTCATTGCAACTTGGGTTACAGATGGTAGTCTTCCATTTTCTAAAAGTATGAAGAACATAATTATAGAACTATTAGTTACTGCGATTAGTTTTAGGAAACCGTATAAATAACAACAATTACCAGAATAACAGTAATGGCAGCACCAGCAGCATCAGAAACAGTAGTAGTATACTGACGTTACATTGACATCAACACATAAACCATTCCTTACGCAAATACTAACAGTAAAACGCTAAGCAAAAAAAAATGTTATAGGATAAATATCATTTGTCTTTGAAAAATAGAGCTTTGTGTGAAAATGTACTAACAATCATTTTTCAGACTCTGGATGTTGTCATGGAGATAACTGTACTCAGTGAGAGAATAACTACGATGTATGCACAGCAAACGACATCGAACCAAACTGCCTCTACATCACTCGCTGGAAGTGGTAAAAAATCAAATTCAAAGGTTGTATCTGATGTGTTTAAGCAAAATTCATGCAAATCCAGAAAAAAAGTATGGCATGAAATTCATGATGGTCATGATGGAGGTCCAGCCAAAAAGCGAAAAAATAATGACGCAATAATTGTAAGCTACAACAGTGGCGGATCCAGGATCCGGATCCTCTATTATTATTATTTTTTTTTTAGAATCACACACTGAACTGTTGAACATACATGTTAACATAGCTATATCTAAGAAAACTGTCATCTGCGCCCCCGCTATTAAAAAAAAAGAAAAGAATGGCCGTTTGCGCCGCGGCGCGCCAACTCTTATTTCCGAATTCTGGATCCGCGTCTGAGCTGTACACTGAGAAATAAACTTTGAAATTTGCATTCCGATTTATTAGTACACACATGAAACACCTTGCTGGGTGTAGATAGAAATTTAAAACTGATCATTGCACCTTTTGAAGTTCAAATTTGAACCTATTTTTAAGGATACTTTTTTGTTTGGGTGCAAATTTGAACCATTATTGTAACCCTATAAGTGTATAGACCGTTATGTGATTTAAATATTAACCTCATTTTTAAAAAAGTGGTGAAAATTAAAATGCACTGACCAAAATCCTGCCCCGCCCCATCTCTCTCTCTCGTCCCCTCTCATTCCATCTCCTGCCTCTCTCCATTTAAATCCTACGCCCCTGCTTGACCACTCCATAGTCATCTTCGTAGAAAACATTGACCGAGCTTCGACAGCAACCTGGTTCACCATCGGAGGCGAAGGCGACGTCCAGAGAAAAGCGACCTCACTCCAAGACGACTTTACAGATGTAAGTGCAGCAATACATTGCGACGTGGAGAACATTGACGATGTCGAAGGTGAGTTGATATTATCATAACCAGTAAGCCTTTCTATTCCCCGCCAGAATTCCAAAGAGAAATGAAATTATTTCATTACAGGTATAATTTAAATCATTTTCACGTTCTGTCTCTCTCTATCTTCACTTCTTTTATTTTGTTTCTAAACCCGAAAGACACATTAAATGGAAGAGGATCAGGGAGATTCCCCCTCTCATGAAAACTGATAACCTTACTTGGGGGCACATTTTGTCGGCATGTTCATCATTCTGTAGGTATATGTATTTACGCATTCGCTGGGATTACCGCTCATAAAGAAAATGTTCCATGAAATAGTGTGGTGAAGGGGATCTACTCTTCACCAACCCCATTAGATGCAGAACTAAATATACAGATAATCAAAGAGCAACAAAGATTTGGGCTCGATAAATTTTATAATTAATCGTGTCATCAACCTGGTCATGAAAGTTTCCCGGCATGGTCCATGGTTCCAGAAAGTGTAAAGTTTCTATATGAAACTAGAACCTTCTGTAAAGTTCGAACTTCTACCCGTTCACATCTGTTCCAACCGGGCATGAACGAGAGGTCGTGGGTTCGATCTCCGGCCGATTCATACCAAAGACTTTAAAAAATGGGACGTTCTGCCTTCTAGCCAGGCGCCCGGCATACAAGAATGGAGACGGGTAATGATAACATATTATGTTATGCAGGGCCCGCTGGAAGAACAGTTGATATTACTGAAGTGGCTACCCTGGGAAAGATAAGACGTTATCTGTATGGTAAACATTACAGGTACCCTATCCGTTGCTGTAGTGTACAACGACGCTTTCTCGGTGGGTGATGGCGGCTTGAACGACGAATTTACGGAGTAAGTGACATAAAATACAAGTTTGAGTTAATCATCGAAATAGTAAGCACGAAACGAGTAAACGTTAAAGTCGGTAAAAGGTTGGATGTTTACTATTGTTCTCGACAAAATTCTTTGTTATCTGTTGTCACTTGGCAAAGCTCTTGGTTGCCCGAACAGTATTGTTACCGATTTGATCAAATCATAGAAAGATAATTTTCTAAATTGAAATGATGCCATAATGATAAGCAATGCATATTACAAACTAGTACATTGAAGGAGAGCCCAACTGAAAATGGTTAGGTTTTTCTTTTATGCCTATACTAGGGTAGGTTTACTTTGAAAAAACTAGCCAAGATTTGATTCTCCCCCTTTCTCTTTGAAGGTTGCATGATAAAAAAAATGTATCTATTTTTCTTCACCACTGTCCCTAATAATTATGTGTCCTCTTTTCTAGGTTGGCCTTAGAAGGGAATATCACTGTCCTCGAACAATCACTAATAAGCGGGATTTTAAGCTTCTCGGTGACGGATGACTTGAAGAAACATTCAGTCCCGGTCACTTTTACATTGCAACATATGGAGGTAAAATACATGTTCCACAGATTATAGTATTAAATGCAAAATGTGCTGCAAATCATTTAAATCACAATTCTTGGTCAAAATGCGAAGCTTATGTCCTCTCTTTTTTTTTTAAATTTCGTTTTGTTACATTTTAATGTTGACGTTCATTAATTTCCTTTTCCACGTCAACACTACAAAAATGATTTATACATTTTTTTCTTATCAACTATATAAAGAGATACATGGACCAGTATAAACAATACGATCATTTATGAGATGAAGCAAAATATTATTATGTCATATCCCGAATGATAAATTTTACAGTTAGAAATTTGCCACCTTGAGGACAATAATATGTCCGATATTCTATTGGATAGAATGATATGATTTTTAGTTCAGTTCTTAAAAGTTGAAAATGAGATGAGACAAACATCCACATATCCACATAATTTTTTATGTCGACTCATATCATTTGCCCTGTTTTGGGGAAAACCTTGCAACCAGCATTTTCAAAACTTTGGGGAATATATTTTCATATATGTCTTGCACACAGTTCATAATACTACTAGTAAACATCACGTATCACTATGGCTTTAAACAAAATTAATCAGTATCACTTACTCATCGAATCACAGGAGCTTGATAATGAGGAACAGACGATCTTGGTCAACGGAAAGACCCGAAGGAGACGAACTAGGGCCATGTGTGTATTTTGGCGGGAATCTCGAAGGTGAGATTTTATGTTGTCAGTAATGCTAAATATAGGGCAGCTACTCCTTAACCATGATGACTTCACGCCTTGGAGTATGGTGGCCCTGAAGTACGCTTGACGACAGGTCATGTTCGCCGTGAATTTCGCATTTTTTGTCGCAAAATTCGCGACCTCTAGACGCGAACTTTACGACTTATGGTTGCGAATTTGACGATTTTGGTAGCGAACTTTGCGACTTTTTGGTCGCGAATTCACGGCAACATGACCTGACACTAGTCGAGCGTACTTCAGGGCCACCGTACTGGAGAGATAGAGAGAGAGAGAGAGAGAGAGAGAGAGAGAGAGAGAGAGAAGTTAGGTACACGTATATAAATATATATATGGTCGGCTCTACCTCTGGGTAAGATTCAATCTCAATCCTTTTCGTATTCTTCGACCTTCTTCATGTTCATCTTTCTCCTTTCTTTTTTTCCTACTTTCCCTCTTTTCTTCTTCCTCCACGTTTTTTTTTTCTTTATTTCGTCACCTGCATAGTCTAGCTTTTTTCCCTCTTTTCTTCTTAAATCTATTGTATCCTTCTTTATATTTGTTATGCCTTTTTCCGTAGCTTATAAAGTACATTTAATTCAAATTACCCGTTTTTTCAGAATTTGGTCCGATGATGGATGCAGTCTCATCTCAGACTCATCAACGACACATCGGTCCTCATGCCGTTGTGATCACACAACTTCCTTCGCCATCCTCATGCAAGTCACCGAGTACGAGGTCTGTGCTGCGGTGATATTTTTAAAAATAGGATTTTAAAAGTTAGATTATAGCCATATGGATTTTAGTATAAGGTCATAAATTTCTTTTTCATTATGCTTTTACAAATATCTTCAATGACTTCAAAGTTTTTTTGGCTGAAAGATTATTCTGGCGATCCTGGGTGATTATGGTAACAACACGGTCATGAAAATCATTATCTTGAATGGCCACATCTCCTAACTTTAAGCATTCTTCCATATTCGATCCTCCTTTTTTGAAGGGTAATTCCCCATTTAAGGCTAAATTTCTTCAAGCATCTTTAAACGTTGAATGAATCAGGTATTTGTCGAAAAAAAAAAGCTGAATAATTCACTTAGTATGAAATTGGCTAAAACAAAACAAACAAACAAACAAACAAAAAGAAGTCCTTTGAAAATTATGGGGTTTGACCATGCATAAAGCAGTTTTCACATCGGATATATTATTTCATTCCTCTAACTTTCTTATATTATAGGTTCCGGAAGTCCACAAAACAGCCCTGAAATGGCTAACCTATATAGGATGCAGTATTTCCCTCGTGGCATTGGTACTCACCATTTTCATCTTCACTTACCTCGGGTAAGTTGCTTAAGACGTCTGTCTTTCCAACATGTCACTGTCTGCTGCTTGTAATTAGACATGAAAAGAGTTTCTGAATGTTAATGATGAGTCCAAAAATTTGAGGAGGCTGACATGTCTTGCCCTATATACATGTACATAGATCTTATACATGTACATGTACTTGGAAAAGAGTGAAAATTTTCACCCTTTCTATATCGAAAGTAAGTTTTTCACGTTGATACTTTCATTTTTTCATTCCCTCTTTTGCTTTTCCCTGTCTTTATTTGGCTTGGAACTTTTTAAGACGGGGACGGGGGTGCTGCAGCCCCCAAGCCCCCACCAGTATGTCACTGGTTCTTAAGTGTGGAGACTGTGTGTTTTGACTTTAAAGGGTGTGTGTGAATATGTGTGTTCCGGGGAGGGGGACGAGGTTAAGTAAATTTGTTGAGATGGCACCACAATGCCGCACTGCCGCAGGTGTCCAGCAATCATATGATACTGTTTTCGCTCTCAGTTTTATTTTCGATATTGAATTTGAATTCACTTATGTCATAAGGTTTGAGATATTTCGACATGGTTAGGCCTAGTGGACGTTGAATTTGACCCTTTAAAAAAATAACTATTGAGTTGTTTACGTCTCTTGTGAAGGGTTCCGTCGTGAATATTATACGGCCTCAAATGTGACTTACAATGACTATTTAAAGCGTTCTGTCTTGTCATTACTTCCCTGTGTTGTGCAGATCTCTTCGTTCGGATCGTACGTTTATTCACAAGAATCTAGTGGTAGCCCTCATGATATCCGATCTCTTGTTCATTGCTGGAGTTGGAGAAACGGAGATAAAGGTGGGTGCTGGTTCCCGTTCTTTTAAAACCCGTTCTCCTTCTGTTTTGGCAAGGCCCCAAACTTAACCAGATATCTTTGCTTTTAGTTCACATATAGTAAGAAAAGTTAACTGTAAGATTTTCCTAAATGTGAAAATCAATTTACGTTCCTGACCCGCTACATGAATTCTCTCGTCCGACGGTCAGCATGGTCAGTCGTGAATCCAGATGTGAAGGAAGATCTACGAACTACTGCGGTGTGCCCCTGAGCAGTCAGCGAATGACTGGTGGCATCAGTTCAGCGTTTCCTCTACATATTTATTTGCAAAAATGAGGGCATTCAACATATTTCACAATGATATCGTTTCACGTATATTTATCGGAACGAGATTTGAACTTAACTGTGTTACCCTTATTAGAATAACTGATGTGTCAATATACACTGCTATTAAAAGAATTACTCACGCAATGCTTCAGTTAGTGTCCTTGCTCTGTTGCTACAGATTGCATGCAAAGTGATCGCTATTCTACTCCATCTGTTCTACCTCTCCGTCTTCTCATGGATGTTGGTAGAGGGACTGCATCTTTACAACATGGTAGTGAGGGTCTTTGGGTCAGAGACCAGTCGCTGGAAGCTCTACTGCCTGGTCGGATGGGGACTCCCCGTCTTTGTGGTTGGCGTAACGACGGCAGTTGACCATGATGGTTACGGTTCAGATAGCGGGTTGGTGAAGCTCTTCTAATTTGCTTATCGCTGTAGAACAGTTAAATGCAGTCAGATTTGGTATGCTGTTTCAGTAGGCCTATATCTTGTTGATTATGAACGTGCCTGTAAGAGGAGATGTGTATGTACTTCAAAAAGATGACAAACTGATGGAGAAAATTATAAATACTATCATAACAAAGATACAGTGGTAAGTGGGCGATCTGTGTGTGCGCCACATGTGTGGGTGCATGTGTGTGTTTTTTGAACGCGCGTTTTAGAGAGGGAAAGTTAGAGAAAAGGTAGATACGCGCTAAGAATAAAATGCAACAAATGGGAGCTCCTTTATGGGTAAGCCTTTGCACCCATGGAAGCATTATGCAACATTAAGCATGTTTAGGGTGCAGAGTTAGTTGTACCCTTTACTAAGGTGCAAATTTGCACCCCTTTAAATGAAAAAAATTCTACACCCTTAAAGGTGCATAGTTGCACCTTTAAGGATGCAGACGGGCATTTCCGGGTGTAAACGTTGTTGATGTCATTTATCTAATATTAGAGAAAAGTAGAATAAAAATATAGAACGTAAACATAGTAGAATCAATTCAATATAGTTTGGCAAAAGGGTGTATTTTTGCACCTTTTTCATGTAGGGTGCAAGATTGCACCCTAAAAGGTGCTGCCATTATTGCATTTGTGGTGCAAAATTGAACCTTTCATTCTAAGTGTAGAGAGGGTGGGAAGAGAAGGAGAAAGGGGTGTTTCGGATAGGACACGGTCTAAATGTCCGTGTGAAGAAGCAGCTAGGCAACGCATCAATCTCCAGTAACAAGATTAAAGTCTTCCTAGGCAACTCTGTATGTACCTTCTCCACCTTAAGACTAGTAATTATTTTGTTTGCTAGATGTTGGCTAATTGTGGAGCGTGGATTCGTTTGGGCTTTTGTTGGTCCAGCTATTGGAATCATAGTGGTAAGTTCGTGATCCTTTTTTCTTCCCATCTTACTTTTCTAACAGAGGTATGCCTGCATCTAGCATAATTACATAACTCTATTTCAACATGTTCAATGCCCCTCCCCCGGCCCCCAAAACAAAACAAAAACAAAACAGATTGCAGTGCATGGCGTTGTACCTTTTAATTTCTGGTTGTGCTATAGAGTCAGATATAACCAGACATAGCTCTTCTGAGATGAAATCATATTCAAAGCTGATAATCAGGTCTAAATGTAAGATCGGGAGGAGCGACCCAAGGGTTACAATGATTCCGTCCGCTTTTCACCTCCCAGGCACACGTGACGCCAAACAAATAATGGTAATAATAAAAAAAAATAAATAAATAAAAATCAGCTATTTCACTGATTTGTATTTGGACCTAAATGAGGAGGTATGCAAAATAAAAAGATCTACATTAACCCTCTCTTCGAAATCTTACTAATCAACGTTGTCCAAATTAAATGATGTGCATGTTCCTCACTTTTACTCTTATAATGTGCATTAAAGGATTACCTTTAATCTAAACCCGCATTTTCCCCAAATAAATTTTCGATTGTAATATAGAGCCAACTGTTTTCTGTTTTCCCCTTGTAGGTGAATATGGCTGTGATGTGCATGGTGGTTAGAATCATCGTTCAGTCAGCAAGTACCACATCTGGTAGCAGGAAAGAGCAAGCAAAGTGAATATAACGATATTATGAGACTTTTTTTTTTAATATTGGGAGGCCAGTTTCGGTGTCTGTTGGCTCTTTCGAACATGTCCAGTGATATAGTTTCTTGCTCGTTATGCGTTTTTTTTTTTTTTTTTTTTTTTTTTTTTTGTGGGGGGGGGGGGGGTGGGGGGGAGGGTTAAATATTTGATATTACTTTTTTGTATTATGAATTCTCGGAGTATGGAGACTGTTGTAAATTCCAATGGTAGGCCTTAAGCAGGTAACGATAAAAACCCCGAAATTATTAATCTTGTTGCCTTTTTTCAGTGAGATCTATCTCCTCACTTTCCTTTTTAATTTTTATGCGTCTCTATTTCTCTCTTCCTCTTTCCTCCACTCGCCTCTCTATCTCTCCTTTCCCCAACCTATCTCTTTTGCTTCCTCCACCTTTCTCCCCCCCCCCCATTCATTGGCCCTTTTGGCTCGAATAGATTGAATTCCGTATTTATGCGCATTTTAAAACCTTAACTATCAAATTTATAAAAACATTTTGATATTTTATACAGGGTTGGTGTCAAAGGCGCCATTTTACTTTTGCCACTTCTTGGGCTGACCTGGGCATTTGGTCTGATGGCTACCAACTCAGACACTATCGTCTTTCAGTACCTCTTCACCATCTTCAACTCTCTCCAAGGACTGTTCTTTTTCACTTTCCATTGTCTAATGAATTCAGAGGTACGTGGTTGTAGTTTTCAAAACCTTTTCTAGCCGCTGTTTTGAAACTATTATCAGTGATTATCCTGATTATGATGGTCTATAGAGATATTGCCTGCTATTTTAATTCACCTTACTCTCCTTATTCATTCATTGATCATTTGTGTTCATTCCTTCATTGTATCATAAATTCTGAGATAGTTATAGTCTTTCCAAACCCTGTTATGTGTATGATATGGTGCACATGGTGTTATGGCATTTTGCTTAATTAACTTGACGGTCAATCATGAGGTCGAAGGTTCGAGTCCAAGCCGAGCACTATAACATCCTTTCTTCTTGCCACTTGTTTTTTGTTTTTGTTTTTGTTTTGTTTTGTTTTTGTTTTTTTTGGGGGGGGGGTTGGCATTTTCCTATTTCTCACTATTTGCAATTCCTCAGCAAGTAATTCATGTTTATTTCAAACATGCATTGCATTGCAAATTTGCGAGGTATTATATTCCTGATTACATGTAGATTTGATCAAGGAAAAATCATCTTCAGCTAAAAGCTGCTTCTCTGCAAGGAACTTCACACCTAATGGTACATAAATACAAAACAGTATACAACGGAATAAAAAGAATTATTATGATAGAAATCATGTGACAGATATCTAATGAAAAACACCCTTCGGTATTTCTACAGGTTCGCCAGGCTTGGCGCCTAAAGCGAAAACAGATTATGCTTTCAAGAGGTGAATTCATCGATTCTAACTCCATCTCAGCTCTCGGTCTCAACGCCACAGGCGTATGTATAATAGTTTCCAAAATCTAAACTTTGAAGTCAAAGGTTCGTCTTGAAGATTCCGTGCATGATTTGCAAGATGCAGGAATACGAACTATAGAAATCATGTGACAGATATCTAATGAAAAACACCCTTCGGTATTTCTACAGGTTCGCCAGGCTTGGCGCCTAAAGCGAAAACAGATTATGCTTTCAAGAGGTGAATTCATCGATTCTAACTCCATCTCAGCTCTCGGTCTCAACGCCACAGGCGTATGTATAATAGTTTCCAAAATCTAAACTTTGAAGTCAAAGGTTCGTCTTGAAGATTCCGTGCATGATTTGCAAGATGCAGGAATACGAACTATTATTTCTTTCAGTATACACACTGAGAAAAAAAGGTTCAGTTTTGCACCCTTCAAATGCGACACTGGGAGCTCCTTTATAGGTACAATTTTTCACACCCTAAGAAGCATTTTGTACCTTTAAGGGTGCAGTGAGCTACATTTTGCACCCTTGAGGGTGCAGAGTTGTACCCTTTAGGGAAGGTGCAAATTTGTACCCTTTTGAATGCAAAAATTTCTGCACCCTTCAAGGTGCAAAGTTGCAGCTTTGAGGGGGCAGAAGAGCATTTCCGGGTACAAACAAGTACAAAAGGGTGCACCTTTGCACCTTTTTCGTGTAAGGTGCAAGATTGCACCCAAAAAGGTGCTGCCAGCGTTGCATTTGGGGTGCGAAATTGAACATTTTTTTTTCTTCGTGTGATGGGGTCAGGGGTAACAGAACATTAGAGCTTTGGCTGTCCTAGCTTAATGTTCTACTTCTCAGTGTTGAATCCAGCATGTTCAAGGTGTTATCCTACCATTTTGAAAATGTAGTCACTCCTTGGCCTTTTTTAAAAGCATGTTTAAATGGTGATTTAACATTTTAGTTTTTAGAGTGTACATAAATCTATTCACAGGCATAAAGTTGTCTTTCTCTCTCTCCCCCCCCCCCCTCTCTCTCTCTCCCCTGACGAATATCGTGAACGGCATTCAAAAAGAAACGTTGGTAACTATGACTCAAAGTGGAAGTTATCCTTTTCAACCCTGGGTTTTCAAAACAGTTATCTTTCTTGAAATATTCCAAACTCATAATGAGAGAAGGAATCAGGTGAAACATCGATCACTACGTATGTTCTTAGTGCTTTATCTTAACTCGGTCATGTGGCCAGGAGACATACAAATTGTTCGTTAGTGCTCTTCTAATTATATATATATTTATTATATATATATTGTATATATATATATATATATATATATATATATATATATATATATATATATATATATATATATATATATATATATATATATATATATAGATACATATATATATATATATATATATATATATATATATATATCTAGTATACGTATATATATATATATATATATATATATATATATACGTATATATATATATATATATATATATATATATATATATATATATATACAGGGTTTTTAGTGTTTTATTGGTTTACGTTTATCATGTTAATGATTTGTGACAAATAACTTTCGAGATTATAATGAAGCCTTTCTGGTAACTGACTTTCAGCTTGTATGGATTATTTTCTCTTTCCTCCTTCAACCGCAGTCTTCAAAGCAATCTGACCTCACTTGTAACGAGTACATTGCTGACCCGGAAGAGATTCGCACGTCTAACCTGAGTACCATTCATGGAAGTTCTTTCACTGACAAAGGAAATTACTCTGGCACTAATGTACAAGACATTAGGTTGGAAGGTGAAGTTAATTGAATACTTAAATATTGGTCATTTTCCAATTCCAATTCAAAATTCATATTCGGTTTTATTTCCACAAAAGATCTATATGTAATCAATATACAAATCAATATACAAAATGTATATCAATAAATAATATTATCAGATACAATCAAATCTGTGATCTTACTACAACAACATAGGATATAAGAGAAATCATAGTAATTCGATATCACTGCACTCATATTGTGGAGGGGCCTAAAGTGAAGCATGGCTTGTTGTGGTTAGCCCCAATGAATAACTAAGGACATAGAGGAAAGATACAGAATAGTAAGAACAGGAAGAAAGAATTGGGAGAGGAGGGAGAATATTGGTAGAAAGAGACAGAAGAGAGAGGGGGAGAGAGAGAATAAGAGTATAGAACATAGATATGGAGAGAAAGAAAAGGGGGAAGAGATAGATAGATAGATAGAGAGAGATAGATGAAAAATAAGAGGAGAGTGAGTGAACGTAAACAGTACAAGACAAAACTTTAAAAAATATTTTAAAAAGAAAATAATGTTTTTTTTGTGGATGGGCGTAGAAGGACGAGGAGGCAGAGACTAGGATCTATGGGATGTATTGTTCATTGCAAAAAAATAATGTATGCCCTCTGACTCTGCGCATTTGTTAAATCTTAATTTTGTATTCATTACATGATATCGGTTATAGAATGATGATGTTCAGGTGAAGCTACTACAAGTAACCTTTACTCTCTTCCATATTGTCTAGGTGGCCCCGTGACACGCCCCAGGAAGCGTCGTCTGCAACCAGTAAGTGACACTGTTTCTATATTCTATTCAAAGAAATTATCACCAAAGATAAATTGACAATTATATTCTAATTAAATTCCATAAACTTGTCATTTTTGTGACCCTGTGCTGCTAGTCTGCATTCACGAAAGCTTCTTGGTTACAAGGAGAAAAATATCCGAGTTCTGGAGAGCTAGGACCTTTAAAACAGTGATATTCCCTAAAATAATAGTTTATGAAAAATTCGGAAGTTCGATCTGTGGCAAAAGATTCCATATCACGTTCTGTGTGTGAACTCAGTTTTATTCCTCTCTGTAATAGGTCCTCCGAAGTGAAACCCCGATTGAGGAGAGCATCCCAGGCGCCATTTTGGAAGACACCGATTTGATGGAAGAGGTAACATTACAAACTTTAGCAGGGCTTTATAGTAACGATTATAATCGTTTTAAACCATAACAGTACGTAGTTTTCCTACGGTATATTAGCCGGCTTTGCCTCCTCAAACATGCCCACAATTTTTCTTTCCATTCTTCGATGCATTATTTGAAAAAAAAAGTTTATGAATGAAGCAGTATAAATGGAAACTGCAAAAACTAACATAAAATCACTAATTTGTACACACAAGAAATGATCATATATATTTCACCGCGTTGCCGTTTTAGAGGCTTTTAATGATTAGTGACATTTAAATCGCTTGTGTTCGAGAACTGTATTTAGCGTTATAAATACGGCCCAATAATCATCCCATTCGGAATTTTAAAGTAATTAACATTTCAAGGTGTACCAGTATTCAGCAAGGTAGATCCACCCATTCCTTGTAATCATGGTAATACAAACATGCTTTCAAAATACACACAATCGCTATGACTGGTTCAATATTGCAACAACAGAGAGAGAGGATTGCTGCGGACAAGTTGTAATACATATTCCGATCTTTTTCCACATTATCAAAACATTGACAAGCTTTTTTTCTTTTTTTTTTAAGCAGGTTAGAGTCACACATCGCATCATTGAGAATGACGATTGGACCGTGGAAGAAAAGCGTCACGTGACCCGTAAGCTGATGAAGAAGAAGCGCTCAACCGACCAATCAGAACCAACAGATGACGCTTCGTACGGCAACGCCGCTTCAACCGGCTACGCTGGACCGGCCCCACCACCTTACGCCCCTCAGTATTCTGCTGCGGCCCGAGGCGCCGAAGGGGGAGCGGCTACAAACGGCAACAAGAAAGATGATTCGTCCAGCATGTCCAGAGGCAGCATCGATTTGGCAATCCAGAACGCCCTCTTTAACGGAGGGTGCTATCCTCAATACTCAAAGGATGCCGGAAAAGGAAACCTTCCTGTTCCTCGAGGAAAAGGAAATTGGCCTGTGCCACAAGGAGCCAAATCCAAAGTGGACCTGCCCACTTCATCGGGATCCAGCGCAATGGAAAATTCGTCTGTTCCATCCTGCAATGAGGAAGCAACCGTTGACCTTACAGATTACGATTCTGATACCTTTGATATTTCGTCGTCGAACATCGACTAAGAAAAGATATTTGGGCAAATTAAATATAAAACAATTAAAAGGTTTTTGCGAGCATTTACTTATGTCAAATAAAAACTGAAATTTAACAATGATTCACTCTATCAGCTCCCGTCAAACATCGTATTTCTGTGGGATTTTTTGTCAAATGTCAAATAAATGAATAAATACACGAATAAATAATCTTAGTCATAATGATAATGATGATAATAATATTAATAATGATGATGATGAAAATAATAATAATAATAATAATAATAATAATAATAATAATAATAATAATAATAATAACAATAAGAAGAAGAAGAAGAAGATTGATAATAATGCCATAAACAATTAATAATGATAGTAATGAGGGGAAACAGTCAATAATATCTAACACGTCATCAGGAATTTCGAGCTTCTTCATTATTTGGTAATTTGATTTAATTCTGAATGTACAGGCTTATCGAGAGACGTAATAAGTGATTGTTGTAGAAAATAGAAAAATAATAACTTTGAATTCTAAAGACTTTCCAATATTCTTCTTTAGATCGTATCATTAAGAGATAATGTGAATATAGTGAATTGTGTAAAAAAAATCAAGTACTGTGCAGGATAAATGGTATAAATGTATTAGGGTGTTAAGAATCTGTAGCATAATCGATAGACATTAGTGCTGAGTGTGTTCAGTATTTAATTTAAATAAATCTCGAACTGCTTCTAACAGTTTATAAGAATAGTTTTAAGGATATATCAAGAATATATTGAATCTTGATCACGAAACACATGCCCTTTTATCATCCACTAAATGATAAAATGGCATTAGTCAAAGTAGGAAAAATAGACGTACTGTGTGCCGTTGTTTGTGTTAATTGTTGAGTAGGAGTAAATTAAAATAATGTTTAATCAACATTCCCATGACTGTGGGAACCTTGTATTTATTTTCTTCTTCAGACTGTTTACCTTGATAAAAGTCTTGCCTTTTGCTAGAATTTGATAAGCTATTACCTACGTCATGAAGCTCAAGTTCGGCACTGAGTGAAACAAGAACAAGAACAAAAACCGAAACAAAAAAAACTCCAACAAAACAAACCCTGATACAATTCATTTTCCTTATTTGTTTAAAACAGCTAAATGGTAGAGATCGCGTGTCATTTTCAATGGGTTCGTGGTGTATTTTCATAGTCTTGTTGTCTGTCCAATAAAAGTGATTGTGTGCATAATCATCCGGTTTCCTGTAAATCATGTAAATAGTTTTGTTGAAGAATGATTGTAGGAAGTCGAGTTTATTTGAAAAGTGAAAATCCTCTCCCACACCCCGTAAATTCCGTAAATGATAAAGTAAAATATCTTTTTACAGTTTTACCGTACAGAATAAACAGTACAATACTGTAAAAAAAAAAAGGACAATAAATTACTGGCAGCAGAGTTTTTGCCAGTATTTTATACTGTAAATTCTACAGTTTTTTTTTTTACAGTGCGCATCTTATTTGATCGGCTCTCTCTCTCTCTTACAGTTCCTTTCTCTGATTCTCTTTCAATTTCACCGTCTCTCTTTCTCTCTATCTCTCTCTTACACTACTCCATTCCGCCCTCTTCTCTTTCTAGCCTATTCTCTTGTACATGTTGTAAGGTATCTTTCAATTCATTGCATTTATTTCTACAGTAGCCATGGTAGCAGTAAATAGATTTACAAAGAAAATACTACTCCATTCCCCCTTCTCTTTCTTCTCTCTCTCTCTCTCTCTCTCTCACTATCTCTATTTTTCTTTTGTATAAGGTATATGAAGATATGCCTATTTTTCATTTCGTTAATTATTTCAACAGATCAGTAAATAAATTCACAAAGAATTCCTTTTTATTAAATCAATATAGACATGGAAAAACCAGCAATTAAAGAACGACACAAATTCTGTTTAAAATACTATCATTTACATGTAAATGGTGAGTGATAAATGATGAAATTCACATTTATTTCCTTCTGAGATAGTAAAATAATGTACTTAATTCCAATATAATGATACGGAGAAGGTGACGAATAACGAAAAGCGGAGCTTGTATTGGAACGCCGAAGACATAACGGCAGTACTTATATACATGATAAAACATGTAATATACGAGTAGCATTGCCGTTATACATAGTAAAGGAAATCTGACTGAGGGTAAAAATGGAAAAGATTACAAAGAAAAGCGAAAGCTAGGTGGCATTTGCGTCATATCATTAAATGTTACCGAGTAACAGACCAAATCATCGTAAATTCATAACTTTTTAAGAGTAAAATGATATAACAAGACACCGAGTTGGTTGGACTTAAACTTGTTAAAACCACTTAACAAAGACAAAGCAGCGTAAATCTGAATTTTTGACCCAGTATTAAAAAGAGAGGTAAAAATGCATGGGCAAACAGCTAAATTATTCATTCACATATTTATGGAAAATTCATATACGAGGTGATTAGACATAATCATCAATGACATCGATGGTGACTAATTATATGTGAACGTGACATATATTATTAGAAAAAATTGTATTTTGGAGGAAACAGAAAGCAAAGCTTGTAATCAAGGCTCCCTGATATAAACAGGGCCGGCGTTACGGGGGGGGGGGGTCGGGAGGGCGGCTGCCCCTATGATTTTTCAAGTGATAAAAAGATAAAAAATAGAGGAGGAAAAAGAAGAAAAAGAGGAGGAAGAAGAAAGAAAGTATTGGGTAAAGAGACGGCTTGGACATGAAAATATATAATACTCCTATTAAAACGTAAATAAACACAACAAAGGGTCATCTTGCCCCTCCCCCATCGAAATACCCTAGCGTCTCCCCACGATATAAATATCACATAGTTTCACTTGATAATTAGTCGTGATATAGAAAGGGCAGAGAAAGGATAAAAAATCGACATGAAAGGATAAAAAACACAACCAAACAAACAAACTTGCAAACAAAGGCTCCGAAAGGGCATTTTTTATGGCCGAAAGTGAAATATATTCTTAAATACCGTATATGTTTACAATTCTAAAAAGATATAATAGGCCTTTTTACAACTTCCGCAAAATTGAAGACTCCTCTCACCATGCTCACAAGAGACAGCGAAGTGAAGGGGGAAAACCCACCGAAAGTGACATGAGCAAATGCACGTTGTCGATCTTTACAATGAAAGCATAATTACGTGTGAATGTCTCTAATTGCCAAGTGAACAATTTCAGGGCTTTTTTTTACTCGTTTCGTTTGTTGATATCGAAAGTTGCGTAGGTTAAGAGAGAGAGAGAGAGAAAGAGAATCCCCATAAGTATATAGCCCATTACTTCTCATTTTCCGTAATGCCGCACAACTATGCCGCACAACTATTAAAACTAAAGAAACGTAGACCTATACAACTAAATTATCTGAATGTATCAACATTTCTTCTCACTTCTTCAACCACTGCAGTAAAATTATTCATCATATTCATTTCATCGGTCTTCAGTTCAATATCTGGTGTATTTTTCAATGGTGAGTACTTAATATCTGACACATTTTTTACCACAGACCTACTGCTCCCCAAAATAATTGAAAACATTTTCGATTGTTCTATATTGTCATAATGTTCAGCTCAGCGTATTACGATAATGTGGTTATGACATGTGGATTCAATATTGCGGACGAAAAGAATTTCATGTTTAATTTCGTAAATTTTGCATACGATGTTATTCAAGAGCTCGTGGGGGAAAAAACACAAAGAGTTACTCCTACTGCTAAAGCACTGTGGGTAAATTTTAAGTTAGACATGTTAGAACTATGTCGATATTTGAGTTGTAGATTTATTCGTAAACACCATCATTCAAAGGCAACTGACATGCTGCAGTCTCTTTGATTTTATTGCCATCACTACAGGGATTTGAGATATTTTGGTAATGTACATGATATGACAATATCTATTATTAATAAATTAATAAGTTCCTCGTATGCGCATGCGTATGCTAAAGCCGGGGTAATGATATGCAGCGCTTAGAAACATTTGTATTAAGCGCTATATAAATGTTGCATATTATTATTATTATTATTATTATTATTATTATTATTATTATTATTATTATTATTATTATTATTATTGTTATTATTATCATTATTATTATTATACTGCATTATGCTCCAGCGGCATTAGCTTATGGTTCTCTTAGTCGAAGACATAGGGACGGGGTTAACGTTGCAATTTAGTTTTATGTCTTTTTATTATTTTAATCATCAGCATCGATCATCACCACCACCATCACCACCATCATCATCCTCGTCATATTCATCCTGCTGTCCTTTACAGATCCGAACAAAGAACTGAAGATGGCCAACCTGGACATCCAGAAGCAGCGATGGACAGGATTGTCCACGTTCATTTTCATATTTTTTATCATCACTGCTTTTGTTCCTATTGATTCAGAAACGAGGGATTTGAATGATGAATACCTGAGTTCACTTCCTCTAAATAACAGAAGAAACATAAGCGTTAACAATAAGAATATAGAAATGATAACGTCCAATGCTTTCACGGATTTCAGAGATGTTATAAGTCTTGATCTCAGCCGAAACAAAATCAGCTTCATTAAGAATGGAACGTTTCAAGGGCTACGGCAGCTGACAAGCTTGGACCTACATCACAACATGATACGCACCATTAGGTCGGGAGCTTTTTCAGCTCTATCGAAATTAAAAACTCTAAATCTAAGGAAGAATGAACTGACATCATTGTCTGAATGGTTGCCGGGATCGCGTCTGGAAAACCTCGAAGAGTTGTATCTTGATTTCAATAAGATACCTCTGCTTGAGAGTGGGGACTTCAAGGGGTTGTCTGAAATCCGGTATCTTCACCTTTCATGGAATGGTATCAGGGTGGTAGGAAATGGCGCCTTCTCAGAACTAAACTTGTCCCATAAACTTGATCTTAGTCATAATCATATCAAGGAGTTGAGCGGAAACCAATTTCTTGGACTTCACACCTTGAAAATACTTGATCTTCAACATAACAACATCAGTTCTTTTGCGGAAAGCGCCTGGGCAGGTCTGGTCAGCCTGTTTGAAATGCGTCTTTGTTACAACAGGATCAGCGTTCTAAATAGTTCTTCCTTCTCTGGTTTGGGTATGGTGCGTGAACTGGATATTCGTTACAATACCATAGCCATGCTCAGAGCAGGCTCGTTTAATGGCTTGAACAGTTTAGAAAAGCTCTATTTGTCAAACAATCGAATCCATGCTTTATCAGTTTTCCAGGGTATGAACAAACTGAGATTCATTCACCTAGAGTATAACTCCATACGGAGTCTTTCATCTAATGCATTTTCCGGTTTGACAAAGCTAGAGAGATTGCATCTAAACGACAATGGACTGTTCATCATTTCCTCTCACACATTTTCGGTATTAAGAGAACTAAAATTCCTTAACGTGTCAGGAAACTCATTGGTAGATTTACCGCATGACATATTTCATTCTTCACGGAAAGTTGAAGTTGTTGACTTATCAAGGAATAAGCTGACAGCATTACCCACAGCACTTTTCTCGGAAACGTCGCGACTCAGAAGGTTGGATCTGAGGAATAACTCTGTGAGGACTATTTCGAAAAGTACCTTTGCATCAGGTGAAATCGACGGTTTTGAAATTGCCATTGATTTACAGCTAAACGGCAATGGCCTCGACTGCAACTGCACACTGGAGTGGCTCCGACTAAGCATTCTATCGAGTGAAACAGGTACTGTAGCCAGGGAAGGGACCATTTGCGAGTCACCACCCAGCCTCCATGGAAGGATGCTCGCTGAGATAACTGAACCTTTGTCTTGCACTCCGGAGTATAATATTACCAACGTGACCCCTATTCTGCCGCCAGATCAGTCTCATAATAAAACATCCTTAAACTTACCCCAGAAGAAGTTGAACGTCACCCAGGAAACTGTTCTGTACGGAACACTGACTACACTGCTGGTTGTTGTCATGGGGGTGAGCGTTTATTGTGGCATCGTAAGATCGAGACGTCCCCAGACGGCACCCCATGATGAAAGGGAACATCGGTTATCAGACACAATTGCCCAAGGTGTAAGATCTTCCCTTGTTGACTCCACCTTTGTCAGGTTCAGCGACAGTGCTGGCGCAATGTCGAACAGTTCGTCAATTGGAGATTCTTTCAGCACCTTTCAACAGGGAGAAGAGTTCTCTAATGATCCTACCAATGACAGGATTAGAAACGATGCTTACACGGTCAGAGATGGTGCACAAGCAAGGGCCCTGCCGTTATTACATGAGCCAAGAAGTAGTTGGCCTCTATACCATACTTCTGATTCACAGGTGGAACGGCATTCACCGAGACCGACTATAACACGAACATACTTCGATGTCGATCGGGTCTAAATGATATTCCGTTGGGTAGTGTCCACAAAGAGTATATGGGGAATCAATTTGGATATAATCAAGTGGTAAATTCCTTGTAACTTCTTAGCTGCATGTAGACATATTTGTCAATGTGGTATAGGCTAGAAGCCTTTGCGCAGATGTTCCCTGCCCCTGCCTGCAATGTGTACCTCCAAACAAAGTATAGAATTTTTCCAGTGTTAAAGAAACAGTATTTGACTAAGTTTGACATCATGTGGCCACAGTGTACATATCTTTATGTCACAGACCACAGTGTGGCCACATAAGGTACAGAAGTGTGCGTATCTAGGCACATCAGCACATTGTACACTTCGCAAATTTATCAAAGAGTGTGTACATCACAGTGGCAAATGAGTGTACATACCAAATTATAACCATGGTAACTACAAAGTGTTTGGATAAAAGTGTGGCCGGTTGACCCAGAACCATGTGGCCCCAAAGTGTACATATAAATATGTGGTGACGGTATTGTGTGACACACAATAAGAATGTACATATTTACTATAAAAAATCATATGAGTGTATAGTTCATGCAGGTCTTTCATTTGAATAACTCTTCTATTCATAACATTCGTGTGGATCTATATCTTTATTAAGTACAACTGTATGTTGAATAATTTGTATTTTAAAGGGGATAGCAAGTGAGAAATCATGGGGAAAGGTAGGGTGATCTCGGATGAGAGTGGGGGAATGCAGTCGGCCGCTCGAGTTTCAAGAAAAGGGATAATCCATTCTAAACAGCTGTGATTTATTGCCGTACGTGTTTCAAATTTCGCGCAGTGAAAAAGCTAATAAATAGCTAGTCATATGGAAAAACAATTACATGGCCAGCTCCCCGGGAGAGCCTAAGGGGTGTTACGTAATCCGCGGCGACGAGGGTCGGGGAAAGGCAATGGAGTTTAATGGCTAGACTAAAACCAGAAGTAAACTATATTTTGTATTTTGAAATGTTTGAGCATTATACAAGACGTTTCTTCAAGTGAACACAATGAGACCCGTTAAGGGTCTAAACACTTAGAGTTGCTGAGAAATGTGAGAACCCGAAGTGTATGACTAGGTTGAGTTCGGTAAACTTCGTGCTGTCCCAATTTTTATGGCATTAGTCCGACGGGTTCGCATAACGGACGGATTATAGTGTACAAGTAAACAAGCCTTTTGCAAATTCGTTTTCCCCATGATTTCCCATTGGCTGGCCTCTTTAACATGTCTCTTTTCTGCTTTTAAGACCTTATCGTCCTTTTATTTAGCTAAGCACTGCTTTTCATTATATCGATAATTTCATCGGGTCAATTATTACAAAGAAATGATAGCCACCATAAGTTCCACAATTTTACCCTATTCGTGACAGAGGTCCACATTTTGTGGTTTGACCTAATAACTTTTGATGCAGAGCCCTAAAAATTATACCAAATACATGAGCAGAAAGAGCAAAAAATTCTACACAAACTGTGCCCATTTTGGTTGCGCCAATATTCGTTGTTTGATGCTGAAAATGTTTTAAAGGAAAATAAGCATTTAAAATCCTAAAATTGACAATGTGATAGAAAGTTTAAAATCACCGTATTCCCCTGCAAATTGGCAACTTTTTGACTTCTCATCATAATTTCTGTCAATTTATATTCATTTAAGATACATGACGTTTTATAAGAAAAATGTAGCACTAAAATAAAAATGGTGGTGATTTGAAGAATTAAAGCTGATGAAATTAGGCTCTAAATAATTCCTGTCACAAATGGGTTAATAAATTTCACTTAGAGCAGTACAGTATTTCCTATTTAACAGTAACACTCTTGCATTATCTCTTGATCCCGTATGCTAGGAATTACGTATTGTATATACAAGAACAGAAATTTTAAAAAATGAGCCCATTTCCAATGCAGTATTTAAAGTGCCGTTCTACAATAAAAGTAAATTAACTGCAGTTTGAATTATACAAAGTGAATCCAATATTTTTGAAAGATATTGGCTATTTTTATATCAAATTTTCCAGTTTTCATAACACTTTTTTTTGTTCGAAACATGAAGAGTGAAAATTAAACATAGCCGTTTTCCAATTTGAGGAAGGAAAACTGACTGATTTCGCCCTAAAGAAAACTCTGCACTGATATGGATACTTTACTGATATGCTAATATATTCATACTTTGTAGAAAAAAAATTCTATCAAGCATCAGCACACACTTAACATTTCTCACCTGTAAAAATGAGGCAAGCAAGATAATTCATATAGAAAATAGCACTGATAATACATAAATAATTTCGGGAAAAAAATAAATGTTTCACTTGAACATGTCAGCTAAGTTATGTTTCTTCTCGTCATTTTCATTTTTCATTTTTCATTTTTGACTTGTGCGTGCATGTTACCCCCGCCCCCCCCCCCCCCCCCCCCATCAATCAATTCCCAGTCCTTTTGCATGATTGATTCTCACACTTCATTGTATATAAATATTATCAGGATGATACCATCTCCTATTTGCCATCGGAAAGGTTTTAGTAAAAAAAAAAATAATAATAATGATAATAAGTTAAATTGTTAAATGAAAAATGGTCTATTAATTTGTCCCTTGATTTTATGTAACCATGAAAAGATGGTCCACAAAAGCTGATATATAAATTCATTTGCAAGAGCTACTTTTCGAAGGCATGTAACATACATCAGTTTATATCCTCGTTTGAAAACAATGCAGCGGCTGATACGAAAATTACAAGAATTGCAGTTTTATTAACCCACATACAGGCCACGCATGTAGGTTCCGGAGGAAAAAAATCCATTGTATGGATATCTCTCTAAACTAAGGATTGTATTTCTCATTTTCAGATGTTAGAATTTAGTTCCCCGTGCACATAAATAGAATGACAGCCAGTGATACAGCTACGTTGGAGGAGTTTCAAGGAAGTCAGCAATCAAAACCTATTCATACACTTTCAAAACTCTTTGAGGGTAATTGATCACATAAGTGTGAAAGTTGTGCGTCATTGGCAAACAGCACAGTACCGCCCTGCTTTGGCAAATGGAAGGAAGGGTTTTTGTGCTGTAATTTCCTTCCTTTTGCCACAAAAATATTTCAGAAGTGGGTTGACTTTGTGACTAAAGGTTTTGTCAGTTACACATTACTATCATTATCATTTGGCGAAAGCACATAATATATAAAATACAAAATGAAAAAAAAATTGCAGATCACAGAAGAGTACATGAACACTGGATGCACCTAACTGTGCTGTCAGGATTTGGGCAAAGTTAACCAAATGATGTAGTCCGCAGACCGCCCTCTCCTATATCCCAACCAGGTGCATCCAGCGTTTTAGTGTTATGTGATAATAAGACCAATTTACTATTTTCTATAATTTATCAATACTTAATCAATACTTCTACAGGAAGTAAAACAGGAAGTTAAATGTTTACAAACTTCACTCTTCTTCAGAAAGTATTACTCATACATCTTCCAACTAAAGCTATGACGCACTGGTCACTTCATGGTCTTCTTATCCACTACATCACTTTTTCCAGATAACTGACCCACTCCCCCAATACTGAGTAAAAGTTATGACGTACATTAGGCCTTTGGTCAAGAGCTCAAGGTTGACCAACTCCCAGTAGAGGGTTTACCCATTATAAAAGGGGTTCACTTCAGGACTCCAATCAGAGAGAGAACCAGAATACTTGAGAATACTTCAGACTACATCAGAGTACAGTCACCATCAGACTTACTCTAGACTTCTGTTCATATTTTTGATCTTCAACTGAATAAATGTTAACTTCATAATTTAACTGACTTTGAGTCTTCGTGCATTATGTGTTCTTTATGCTGGAAGAGAACACATAGAGAACGCATAATGCACGTGTTATGTGATAACAAGACCAATTTACTATTTTCTATAATTTATCAATACTTAATCAATACTTCTACAGGAAGTAAAACAGGAAGTTAAATGTTAACAAACTTCACTCTTCTTCAGAAAGTATTACTCATACATCTTCCAACTAATAAAGCTATGACGCACGAAACAGTTAAATTTTGTTCCCAAAACACGACATTAGGGTTGTGTAACAAAAACAATTTAAGAAAATCACATTCATAATAAAAAATACACAAACACAAAACTTATATTGATATCAAAACACCAATTGCATCAATTACACTAGGCCTACACAATTTCACAGGTGTTAATTCACACTCCGAAGACTCAAGAGTCAAGACCATTGGCGTAAATCCCGGGGGGGGGGGAATACATCCCCCCCCCCCCACTTTTTCGAGAAGGGGATGGCGTGTACAAATATCGCCCGCTTTTTAAGAAATGATTTTGCATTAATCAGTAAAATTTTTGATAATCTGTCATAAACAACCATCATTTCTATTCAAAAGTTCGCAGAATAAAAATAAAATATGTGTAAGGGATCTGCACGAGTGGGTGAGGGTGGGTGTTTATAGTAAGTGTGAGTTTGACTGAAAAAAAAAATGGCAAAAAAGTCGATTATCCCCCCCACCCCCCCTAAGTGGATTTACGCCGGTGTTTAAGACCGCAAAAGATGGAATAAAATGTGGCACAAATCAAAATTATAAAACAATTTCCTCTTCCCACCCCCCTCCGATTCTGAATCCAGTCGCGAAGGGACAATAGTAGCCCCAGCCCCTGCATCCTCAATGAAATTACCTTTGGAGAAAAAAAAATCACTGAATCTAGGCCTACACATGCACATGTAAATATATGAAGCATGCGCAAATGTGCCAAAACAATGAAAAGGTCAATTTCCATGAAGAAGTCACTGGCTGGAGTACCATTCTACAATTGAAATGACATATCACGAGTACTCTCTGCGGAAACCAAATTTTTCTTTCACCTTGCTTGTACTTGCAGATGACTGCATCTATGTCGACAGATATCATATTACACAATACACGTATCTCTGCTGTATCAGCAGAGATGCTAACCTTTTATCAAATTTTGCAGTATTTTTATGTCTGAAAAAAAAAGTACCCCGGTATTATGAGTCGGGATTATGAGTGGGAAAAGAGTACGTGTATATCCCACTTTCCAGCCATAAAACTGTAAAGAAACCAAAGATCATGAAAAAAAAAACAACCCAAAACAAAACAAACAAGCAAACAGTATTTTGCTTCAAACCTGGGGATTGTTTCAAAAAGAGTTAAAAATTGATCTAACATTGATCCAATCAGGTTTAAGTAACTTAAAATTGATATGAAGAAACAGGATATCAGGAATCAATTTTAAGCTGTATAAAGAAATATTACATCAATCCCTGCTTAAAATTAATCCTAAATCTAAAATCGATTTAATTTTTATGAAACATCCCCCAAAACAGCATAATATACTACAAGAAAAGGAACAGTTGACTTCCTTGATAATCAGGGATGCCTCTAACAAGCTATGAGATCAGAAAGCAAAGTTTTTGTTTAGGAGCCGACAGATTAAACTGTCCTTTTTTTCATGAAAAATGGAAAACCGTGTCATTTTCTTGATGCACAACTAGCTACATCTAATAAAGTCAGCCCTTAACTCCTCCTTCTACCTCTCTTTTATCCACTCCCACTCTCTCCCTCTTCCTCCCACCTTCTTTCAATCAGCTACAACTATCGTTACCATGCTCGGTGCCATCTTCAAAATTACACCATCTCACAAAATGCTGGATATGATATTCCTACTGAATTCGTTGTATATCTCTGCACTTCAGACAATTCCACACCCTCTTGCTAAAATCAAATACATGTACAAATATGCAAATCAGACGCAGTGTAAATTAATATAGCTCACAAAACTATGATAAAATTATGCCATACTTTAATATATTTTAGGTTTTATAATATACAATAAAATCTACTGCAAATAGCCATCATGATTTTATAATCATCCATAACAATAACAAAAATAAAATCAATTTTCAAATGGCAGTGCGATTTTGAATAAACCCCATTTCGCTCTGATGAAAACTCCTAAAATGCTAACCCGATATTTACACAACTGACCTCTTCCTCCCACCTTCTTTCAATCAGCTACAACTATCGTTACCATGCTCGGTGCCATCTTCAAAATTACACCATCTCACAAAATGCTGGATATGATATTCCTACTGAATTCGTTGTATATCTCTGCACTTCAGACAATTCCACACCCTCTTGCTAAAATCAAATACATGTACAAATATGCAAATCAGACGCAGTGTAAATTAATATAGCTCACAAAACTATGATAAAATTATGCCATACTTTAATATATTTTAGGTTTTATAATATACAATAAAATCTACTGCAAATAGCCATCATGATTTTATAATCATCCATAACAATAACAAAAATAAAATCAATTTTCAAATGGCAGTGCGATTTTGAATAAACCCCATTTCGCTCTGATGAAAACTCCTAAAATGCTAACCCGATATTTACACAACTGACCTTTTCAAAGGTTTCTGAAAACAAGTGGGTGAAACAGATGAGAGATTGTGCTTTCCTTATTACAAGTGGAAGGTGGTTCCTGCGCACTGGAGCAGCGCAACTAAAAAGCAAAATCATTGTGCTTGGGTTAAGTGGAGTAAAAAATATCAATGAACGTGTATTTGCTTCAGTCTCTTTTAACACTGCCATTTTATGTCATGTGTGATCACGGGAGACACACACAAACAAAAAGAAAATGTCTCAAAGAATAGGTTACATGGGCAATACAATAATCATATAATATTAACTGGCATTAACGATATACCAACCTATATTACATAGGGTATATAGATTCGAATCAGTGATTGGTCAAAATACCATCACATGACCAGAGCAGCAAGGATCGCAATGGTTACATTTTGGTTTTGACGTCACCTCGGTCAATATAACACAGTTATATTGACCATGGTATGATATTGACTGCTGCCAAATCAAAGAATGCAAAATATGGGAAATCACTGCCATGGAAAAAAAATTTGTATAGATAATAATAAATGTTCCGTTATATAAATGTTATTTCTATAGAATTATTTCTAATACAAAAGAATGCTAAATGTATTTTCAAAAATAAAGATGAAGATTTCAATACAACCAGAAGAGACTATTAAACCAGTACAGCAAATTTCCAATATATTTTAAGAATTTTAAATACTCTATGCTCAAAAATTAACTTTAGTCGTAATATGATTTCACTTGATAATTTCTTTAAAAATCACTGCCCTAAACAAGGATTTTACACTCTCAAAATATACATAATGTACTACTCAATGATTAAACTTTTATTCAAACAATGAATAATTGTAACTTGACAGGAATTCAAGACATAAGACCCTCATGTTAGTTTCACTGCAGGAAAATCCTCATTATTTTATAACAAGCTTCAAATATAAGTAAATTATACAAATGATGTGAAATGATACTCAAATGTTCAATTGTAGAATCAAATACCTGAATTTATATCAACTCTATCAACTGGCACCTTAAAAAATTTTGAAAGAAAAATCTCTCTCTCTCTAAAAAAGAAGAATTATTGCTTCTAAAAATACTAGGATGTAGTTCCTTTATACTAGCAATTGGTGGAGATATACCATGTGACAGACGGATGCAATTTGAATGGCAAATATGGGTCACTAATCTTGTTTCCCTTACACTGTATCACATAACTTAACAATATATCAAAAGGGATTCTGTTTTTCATGCATCTGATTTATTTATGCATCAGTGTGCATTGCCTGTAATAAAAATGGAGCAATTTTCATGTTTGACAACATTAAAGGAGAATGCAACCCAGGCATCAGTGTGCTCTTAGTGAATGGAGATGACCAAGAAGAGTAAACAGTGAAAGTTTGAGCAAAATCGGACAATCTATTCAAAAGTTAGGAATTTTGAAAGTTTCAATAAATCCCTAGGACCCTATTACTGGGATCCTTGGGTTGGCAACTTTGCCAGCATCTATGATGTCATCAAGAAACTAGATGAATCTTCGACCACTCGTGGTCGAACTTTATGCCTCCGCCATTACCAGATCAGAAATAAATGGCACTTCATGTTGCTTTATTTTCATTTATACAATGACCTTGACCTTGACCTTTGACCTTGTGACCCCAAATCTAATGAGAGTATTGCCCTTTCCATATGCATACATGAGCCAAGTTGTTCAACCGTCAAATGGTTACTGAGTTATCACAAGAGCGAACCATTTCTATGTACATAATGACCTCTAAGACCTTTGACCTTTGACCTTGAGACCCTAATCAGATCATTGTCCCTTCCATATGCATACCTGTGCCACGTTTGAGGTTGATCGGTCAAATGGTTGTTGAGTTATGGTGAAAACAAACCATTTCTATGTATATAATGACCTCTATGACCTTGGAATTTTGACCTTGTGACCCCAAAATCTAATCAGATCATTGTCCCTTCCATGTGCATACATGAGCCAAGTTTGAAGCCAATCTGTCAAATGGTTCTTAAGTTATCGCGAGAACGAGCCATTTTAAGTGTATTTTTACCTCTATGACCTTGACCTTTGACCTTGAGACTCCAAAATCTAATCAGACAATTGTCCCTCCCATATGCATACCTGTGCCAAGTTTGAGGTTGATCGGTCAAATGGTTGTGAGTTATGCTGAAAACGAACCATTTCTATGTACATAATGACCTCTAAGACCTTTGACCTTTGACCTTGTGACCCCAAAATCTAATCAGATCATTGTCCCTTCCATGTGCATACATGAGCCAAGTTTGAAGCCAATCTGTCATATGGTTCTTAAGTTATCGCGAGAACGAGCCATTTTTATGTGTATTATTAGCTCTATGACCTTGACCTTCGACCTTGAGACTCCAAAATCTAATCAGATCATTGTCCCTCCCATATGCATACACGAACCAAGTTTGAAGTTGATCCGTCAAACGGTTCTTAAGTTATCGCGAGAACGAAAACGGGACGGACGGACGGACGGACGGACGGACGGACGACCCGAAAACATAATGCCTCCGGCAACCACCTACGGTGGGCGGAGGCATAAAAATCTCTATTCATTTTGTGCATAAATCTTAAAAGAAAAAAAGAAAGATTTTTATGAAATTTTAAGTCAGGAATCAACATAATTCTTCCCAAAATGCTTGCAGATTCGATGTAGCCATGTCATACACAAACAATAAATCAAACAAATTTCTATTTTTCTTGAAAATTAAGAAAATGTGAAATTCTGTGTACAAAATGAATGGAGAGTTGTCCACGATGACATCACAAATGCTGGTGGAGTTGCCAATTCAAGGATCCCCATAATAAGGATTAACTTAAACTTTCAAAGTTCATAACTCTTGTACACATTGTCCAATTTCCTTCAAACTTTCACTGTTTACTCTTCTTGTTCTTCTTCATTCACTGGAAGCACACTGATGTCCGGGTTTCATTCTCCTTGAATACAATACAGAGCATCATCTGAAGACTTCCACAGCCTACAGATATATATTCTGTGTTTAGGGGAAAATGAACAACGAATGAAAGATTCACTTTCATAATTTCTATTTTTAGTAATGACACTCATAACACATAAGTGAAAAGTAAACATTTATCTGAGAAGATAATACACGTTTACACCTTGAAGTACTGTGGAAAACAGTTTTAAAGGCTACAATATAATGAGATTCTTGATATAACAAAGCAATTTTGCTAGTCTAGGTACATGTATTTATGTTCTTTTGAAAAATATTTATTCAATAAGATTCCTCAATTAACAAGTTAATTTTGCTGGTTGATGTAGTGATGTTCTTTTTTTTTTTTTTTTTATGTTTCTTTGTTTTATTCACAGAAAAAGGTTCTGATAAAACCATGTAAATTTTGCTGGTCTAGTCTTTATGTCATTTTTTTTTTTTTTTTTCCTGTTATAACAAGATCTCTGGTACAACCAGGTAAACTTCCATGGACCCAAGGTCTTAAATATTGTGAGTTTCCACTGTATAGCTCAAAGATGAGTGTTGATGAGTTCAACACGAGGTACAGAAGTAGATTACTTCCACGACTTTGGGAAAGTTACTAAATACTGATTGAACAGTTATACAGGTTTTGTGGTCTAGACGATAAGCCTAATGCTCTGAAAAAAATCTTAAGGTTGGTTAAAATATGAACTTACCAACTGTTGGTTAAAATTATTTGTATGTAAAACATATGGAATTATTTTTCTCCTTTTTTTTTCCACCAAAAGTTGGTTGGTTCATATTTTAACCAACCCAATTATTTTTAACCCAACCTTTTTTTTTTTTACACAGTAGGTTTAAATCAACTTTTCTTCATGATTGTGGCCACACACACGACTGAAAATAGTTCTTCGGCAAAAGGTATTTGGTATTCATAGCTTAGATGCAGGTAATCTAGTGAGTTCTTTCTGCACCAGCTTGGCTGCATCCTGTGCACAACCCCAGTGCAGAGTTATTCCACATCCCCCATGACCATAGTTATGCACCACCTAATGAAAGAAACAAAGGGGAAAATAAAAACAGATATAAAAAGACCCCCCCCCCCAAAAAAAAAAAAAAAAAAAAAAAAAAAAAGGAAAAAAAAATTATAGAAAAGGAAAAAAAAATGGTAGACAAATCAGGGCTTAACCCTCTTGTAGCAAATCTCCCCCAAGAGTTGGAATGTTGAACAACAGGAGTGGACTAAGATTAATATGAAGTTAGGCTTCCTGAAAAAAAAAGAAACATTCGGTGTGGACTTTCCATGTCTATCTAGGAAAGATATTTTATGCCTAATTTATGGATTGAAAATGAAATGAAACAAAGTATCTAACAGAGTTGAATAATTATTCTAACCAAAGACATAAAAGTTAAAGTTCATGTTCGACAACAGTAAAAAATTACCTACATATTTATTATAAATGAAAAGATTCAAAATAAAAAGCAGTTGTAAATTTTGACTGCTGTAACAGACAAGTAGTGGATCCAGGATTTTGGACAGGGAGAGGGGCATCCAAAATATTAAAAACAAAAAACAAAAAAACAAAAATAAACCAAGGAAAAATGTCATCTTGTGTAGTAACAAAATTTACAACATACCACACTGGTTCAAACTTAAAAGGGTGTCTGTGTCTGCGTGTTTTTTTTTGGGGGGGAGGGGGGGTGGGGAGATGGTAGCATACATGGCGGTTGAGCCCCACCCCCTTTTCTGTCACTCCCTATACCCTTACCTTGACCTTTTCAGAGCCGTAGGTCATCGTTTCTGCTTCAACCCTCACACCTTTGGAGCGTTGGGGTCTGAGTCCTACCCAGTGCTTCATGATCTTGGCACTCTGAGAAAAAAGAAAAAAAAAGGAGAAAAAAGAGACAAAAGTGAATTACTTCAAATTTACTGCAGTATAATATAACATTTTCTTTTTTTATTAGAAAACAAAGTGGTAAACTTCAACAATTTACAATGTACATGTAGAAGTAAAAGGATCTTAAATTGCCTGATGAAAGTTAATAAAACGCTTTTAGTTTAAAAAAAAAAAATTGATAAACACCATGTTTGAATGAAAATTTACCTCTTCTGCACTGCTTTGCTAGCTATTTTGTATGGAATATCTTTCATCTCAGGAAGTACATGTATACTAACACAAATAAATTCAGAAGACTTACTGGTGGTGGTCTTGAATGAACGGGTGAAAAATAGTGAGACTACCATACAACCTTAATTACATGGAATACCTTGAGACTAGGAATGATACGACATGCTCTCTCCCATATCTGTTTGGTATCTTCAGGATCGACTTCAGTGTCCCACCTCCCAACCTGTGCTGTTCCTCCTACAGTCACATCTTCTTGCCTGTCAATAAAGAAAAAAAAAAAAGGTTTAAAAGTTAGGATGTGATAGGGGGACCACTGCTCTGCCTGCATAGATGTACCAAGGAGATGCATCCTTGGATATCATCTGTTCAGAGTCAGCTGGGTGTCAGCTCATATCAATTTATACAACTTATACTGCCGTCCTGTGACATAAGGAAGCAACTCTTTTCTTGATGTGGGGTACTTTCTTTAATGCTCTACATAACGGTGAAGAAATAAAGGTCATATGATCCCAATCTGTGAAATATTGGCATATCAAATGCAAGCAACTCCATAGATTTGCTAAAATAACGACACACATTTTTATTCTTCTTACTTTACTTAAAAAATCATTCTACAGAGGTGCTTCCTTTTGTTATTGGATGGCGGTACATATCAGAAGCCCTTCTGGCACTACGAAGATGATATAATGTAAATGTACACTGTAGGCAGACTTCTACTTAAAGCAGAATCCACTAGGTGATAGTACCATCGTTGAGGAACCACAATATAGGCTTTAAAAGTTTAAATTGGACCAATGAATTACTGAATACTATCTGCTTTGAAACATGTCTGCATTTCTTGCAAATCTCAAACTGTTCACTAGATATCGTGTTAACAATGCTAATTCCTAAGGTGATACATACTAGCACCAAGTTTGAAGTTCATACCACGTTAACCAGGCTAAAACCTGAAATTTCGGAAATGACCTCTGTGACCTTTGACCGATCTATCCCAAAATATCCAGTGGTGCTGCATCCACCAACAAGTTTGAAGTTCAAACCTCAAATGGTTCTTGAGATATCAGGTTAACAGGAAAGTGGGATGGACAGCCACACAGACACCCCCCAAAACATAATGCCTCCAAATCAGTGGGCGGATGCATAAAAACTATAATTTTAGGCACCTTATAAAAAGTCAGAGCCAATTTGGGATGCGATTTTTAGCATCTTTCCAGCTCAGCATCTTTTACCCTCTGATCCTCCCGTTTCTCCATAGACAAAACAACGGGGGATTGGGAAAGCCGATGTAAAAGAAAGGTCGCGGAGAAGACGATGAAAGATGCGGGACGAGACTTTTGATAAGCAGCCTCAATGCAAAGTTTCAGGCCTTGGCCTTAAATACAGCTGTATGGCCTTGTGGGTTCATGCCTTGGTATTGGGGGTTTGGGCCTTGACTACAACACTGCTTATAAGTGGACCAGCATGAATCATGTTTTAGCATGTAATGGAAATCCTTGTGTCGAAAGTGACACAACATAGCTCGAAGTACAATGTTCCTCTCTCATCTGAATGTGCTCATGCAGGCCGCCTTCAGATCATGTTATTGATAAACTGAAATATATACACATATATTTTCATGCTTGTTTTTCTTTCCAACTTTGCACTGCCCCTTTTCACAATTACATGCTCAAAGAATGTGGTTCTTGCCCAACATAGCAGTAAATCATAAATTTTAACAGAGCAAAAAATGCAATGAATTGGTTGCTTGATACTTTATGCTTATTTTTCTGTCTGATGTATGAAATGCACCATGTTTGGCAACAAAACAGACTTCCACTCTCCCTTGCTATTTGTTGATATTTTTTTAAACTGTTCGGGCATGTTGTACCATTTAGAACGATCAAATAATAAAACCCATGTGTACCCAACTAAAAAGCAGTTACTATAATGAGCAAAGCATCAATATATATCCCCCCCCCCCAAAAAAAAAGGAAATGCACAGCAATCCTGGTATCAGCACATGGCCGCTAAGCAAGTGAATTACGGATAAAATAGCATATACATTGAAAGAGCTCATGAAAATTTGGTGTATAATGTTTCAGATCTCCCAACCTGTCTAACTGAAAAATAGGGATGGTTTTGCTCAAAAATAGGAAAGAAACAGCATTTCCCGTAAGAGTGAGTAGTAAACTTATCAAGAAAAATAAGAAAATCATATCGAAACAAGAGCGCGGAATGGTCAAAATTCAGATTCTTTCCTCCAAATTCAGAATGGTTGGGAGGTTTGATGTTTAGGTTTGAAGCTGGAATACTGGGGTGGTATTCTGAACACCGTTTTAACTGTGTTTTAAGTTCTGTTGTAACTTCTGTTTGAAGTCAACGACTTACAACACCACTAAAACAGTCTTTAAACGGTATTCTGGAAACTGTTTTAATGGTGTTGTAAGTCATCAAAGCCACACCCACCACAAAAACATCATCCAATAGGGAAAGTCGTAAGAGAGGGGTCTAAGATGATTCGGCCAATAAGATCACCCCCTGGGGAAGGGGTGCGTTGTAAATGAGCGCATTAATTTGCGCTTAGTTTCTTGCTTGATTTAACTTGATTGAATGATGCGATGATGTGACAGAATTAGTTGTGCAAATCATCTCTGATACTAGCGCAGACAATTGCCAAATTTCTCCACGTGAGGCAAAAATTCTCTCGAAATGTTGTTTTGGAATATCAGCAAGGTTTACTAGATCTCGTTATCCCCCTCATTTCAACCAAAAACACAATGAGCGAAAAAAATTGCCGCCATGACATACCACATACAAAGTTAAACACCTTAAAACAGAGTTGAAACAGTCTCAGAATTCCACCCCTGGTTAAGAGTAAGGAATAGGCACAGAGCACTGCTTGCTGAAGCATATGAGGTAAAACTGTCTTATGAGCTCTGCCTAGCTACTTTGGCAAAAGGAAGCAAGTGGCAATGAGTACAAAGACCACAAAGAAAAAAAGTGTTTTTGACCATGTCCTACCACATGGCATTTGTGATCAGAAATAATCAGTGCTTTTTGCGGTAATTTGCTTCCTTTTGCCAAAGTCTTTCAGGCAATTCAGTTGTTTCCTTATGCCAGAAATATATTGCAGAAATGGGTTGAATTTGTGACTTATGACTTTGTCGATTATAAGAAGTATGCCTCAAATATGCTAAAACAACAAAAAGGTCAATTTCCATGAAAAGTCACTTGCTCCCTTCGCCAAAGTAGGACATGGCTGTCAAGTCTTTGATTTTGTGATCTACTGATCTAGTAGATGGTCCCAAAGACAACTTACCTCACCATCATGTGAAAAAGAGATTCTCCAGAGGACTCCATAGTTATAACTCTTGAGTGAGACAATTTCCTTTGCCATGACAACTAGGCATAAATTTGAACACCAGGATATGCAGATTATTTTTATGTTATTCACCTTCATGTTAAAGATAATAATCAAAGTCCTACGCTCCCAAAATTGCTGATCAGTAACATATTTGATATCACTAGACTAGCACTGTGAAGGGGGGGGGGGGGGGGGGGCAGTTGCCCCAAATAAACTTCAGTGTGGTTTATTTCTAATTCAATACCACTGATTTCCAAATGTTACTGAAGCCACATGATTTGCAGGGCTTTTTTTTTCCTTCTCTTTTTGTAACTTGTACTTTTCCGCCCCCTAAAATGTTTTACTCATTATGCTACTATCGGATATCATGCCGAATTCACCGTAACAAGACTGTGCAGACACTTCACTTCAGTGTACTGCACTTGAGACATTGAAACCTAACCCATTGGCTACTGAATTCTTTCACTCACACAGGCTTAAGTTTGCATATTACGAATCGAGTGAAAGCTGGTGATATTAAGTATTCAACATCTCAACGAGGGAAATATCCTTAGGTCTTCATAATTACTTGCAGTAAAAAACAAAATGTGGGCTGCATAAAAGAAAAGTCGTAGGCCTACTGGTAAGAATTTGGGTTTGACTGATTACAAATAGCACTGAAACAAAATAATGAGGGACTATTTACAATGATTTTTTTATGTACTAATACAGACATTCATTGGCACATCAGTCACTAATGCTGCAAAAGCATAAGCAGTATCATTGACATTGGAATGGCAACTATGCACTGGATGTCTTATTTCCACAAAGACAATGTACATGTATATGAACTTCCCTGTAAAGGTTCATGTAAATTGATGGCAAATTTGCAATCCTGTAGGTTTTGATTGATAATAAAAATATATCACCTTTCACGTAATGCATACCTATTCAAGAAATGTACATGCAGATACACACGTATTCATTTGAAAGTCTGTGGTTACTACATGTATGCACTGGATGTCTTATTTCCACAAAGACAATGTACATGTATATGAACTTCCCTGTAAGGGTTCATGTAAACTGATGGCAAATTTGCAATCCTGTAGCTTTTGATTGATAATAAAAATATATCACCTTTCATGTAATGCATGCCTATTCAAGAAATGTACATGCAGTTATACACGTATTCATTTGAAAGTCTGTGAAGCCCATACTAGATGCCACCCCATCCCCCCCCCCCCCCACACACACACACACACAAATACCTTCCTGCATGCTAACACCAACATCCAGGTTATTTGAATGAATGCAGAAAAATGAGAGAACCAAACATTAAAATTTAAAGAAAATAACAAGAGACATGCAACTTAGTAAAGGTGAAGTTTTGAAAATACCAACAAACATTGGCAAATTGGTTTCTTTTGCATGAATTTGCTCCATATGGACAATGTGGGATACTAATTAATCCATGAATAAGTGGTGTTCACTTCATGATCCTAAAAACAGAAAAGTAAACATATACATGTATGTAGATTTGATTACAAGAGTTTTTATTACTCTGTTCATTAAAGGTGGTGCTGGAGACATTGTGTTTTGGTGTTGTCTGTCTGTCCACTTGTCCGCTTTTGTGTTAGCACAATATCTCAAGAACTTTTGAGGTATGAACTTCATATTTGGTGTAAGATGTTAGTATGTACATGTATCACCATAGCAAAAAATCTGATTAGATTTGGGGGTACATACACTGGTATAGGTCAAAGCTCATGGAGGTCAATTTCTGAAATTTCAGATGTTAGCCTTGTTAACAGGATACATGTATCTCATGAACCATTTGAGGATTGAATTTCAAACTTGGTGCTATTTGTAGTATGCATCACCATAAGGAGACAATGGGTGATTTCAGGTTCGGTGTTGGTGCTGCTGTTGGCGTTAGAAGCACAATTTTGATTGCTTTTCATAGTTCCAACACCTAATTTGAGTTTACAAATTGTGGTTCAAATGACATTAATGACTGCTCAACTCCAAGTGACAGTTGTCCCAAGACATTTGGAGCTGCATTGATGTAGAAATCAGCCTAACATTAACACCAAAAGGTCAACACCAAACTTGAAATCACCCACTTTGCATGGAAGTTAAAAGCCAAAGGTCAAAGAGGTCAATATACATGACAATGAGGAGACAAGTGATCAGACTTTTGGTTAGTGAAATCAAAGGTCAATGATCAAGAAGGTCAATGAAAGTATAATTATAGGGGTTTTTTTTTAATCTGGTTATCACAATATAACAAGTTTGAGCCATGAAATTGAATGAATATACAGGTGCAGGCATGCAGGAGTCAGAGTTGCATTCATCTTGTTTTCTGCTATCTAAACGATATGAAAAAATTATTATCAAAGAAAATGTGCAGGTCTGTGAAACAGAAATAGGTTGAGCATAATAATACATTGTAAAAAAAAAAGAGCACAGAGCAAATTTGATATGGTGTGCTCTAAATGAGTATTGAACGAAAAATTCATTTTTTTTTTTTGGTGCAACAGTAACAATTGCTGGTGGGTACACATGGCTGTGCATTTACCGTGGAAAAAAGTAACCTTCGGAACCATCCCTATTCTCGAAGACATAGGATTGTTGGAGATGGGGGGCCTTTATCTAGGGGCAAAAACAAAGAAAAAGACAAAATGGGTTGCCTTTATGCCACAGAGTCATGCAAGAGAAATAGGAAGATTTTGCAAGATAATCTATATAGCGCAGTCATTATGTAAATATACTCTACTGCCCTGTAGTGTAACAGAGCTCCCAACAATGCTACTGCTCAAACGAATCAAACATATGCATATAATACAATTAACCAAAAACTTCTGAAAAAGATGGGTCTTCAATAAATGTTTGAAGATGGTAACAGTTGGTGCTTTTCGTATTTCCAGTGGTAATTTGTTCCAAAGCTTTGGAGCAGCGCAACTGAAAGCACGATCCCCAAGAGTTACTTGTGTTCTTAAGTGAGGTAGCTTTAGAAGCAGCTTATCCTGTGTACTTCGTAAGTTATGTGCTTATGAATGTGACCTAAATAATATCAATTCAGACTAGTAATTAGGAGCTTGACCATTCAGTGCTTTGTAAACAAGCAAAAGTATCTTAAATGCAATTCTCTGCCTTATTAGCAACCAATTTAATTGAATCAGAACAAGTGTAATATGGGAAAACTTTGAGGAAATGGACAGAGCATATCTTTCACAGCTAACACATGCTGTGAATAACCTTTAAAGGTGAAATTTAAAGAAAGTCACGGAATATGGTTAATTACATATGAATGGAAACAGGGAAGTATGTAGAAGACAATGGTGTTCATTATTGATCCTCTAGATTCCAAAAAATGATCTAAAAACACATTTTCCCAGAACGCCTCTCTGATTCTCAGAACCCGGAAATGGCTGGGAGCAAAACGGGTCCCCAATGATGACGTATGCAAATGGACGATCTGCAGCGAGCTAAGAACTTGCACATAACAAAACATTGTGCATTGAAATTTTGATGGATTTTAGAGAGAAGGCAAAACTGCAGCGGCTGAATATTTACGTTACTTCATTGACGAGTCGATTTTCCTTTTTTTTTTTTTTTGGTCAAAGCAGAATTTTAGGTAGGAAACTGACATGAAAATGACAAAGAAAACCCCGTGAGAGAAACAAGCCCAGCCGGGACGCAAACTAATGTCACACTACGTCCTGAAACGAAGCTGCATCAAATTCTCAGAGACAGAACTAATTAAGAGACGCGCTCGACAAATCATGATTGTATGTAAAAGTTAGCATGATAATAGTTATCTGAGGAAAATTGATGCTTCTTGTAGAAACTATCTTGATCTACAAACTTCCTCTTTACTAAAATCTCATATTTATTATGATAGGAATGGCTAGCTAGCATACAGGGACGTCACACATGTATTGCATTACAGCGTAGCTTCAAGTCTGTATCGAGGGATTTTTTCCAGTAATGCTCTGATTAAACGTGATTTCGATAAGGGATTTCATTTTAAAAATATATTTCACGGAATTTATTTTTTTAGTGGAGGTTATGATGATTTTCAAGCAATCAAAATGTAAAAATAACCCAGATAAGAAATGGGCTACGGCTATCACCAAAGACCTAATTGAAATACAAGACAAATTACTCTCTTCTACTTCCGTAGTACATTTTGGCAAGAGCAAATGCTGTGTTTAAAACGGACTCAATGAGTTCGCCATTGGTATAATGAGTGAAAAGATGGGTCCTTTTTTCTTGATATTTCATATCTAAAACTTTGCTTTTGAAACCTGATTTTTGCACGAGTGGAAGGGTGGATAATTAAAAAAACATTTCTTGAATCTTTATTTTCAATCTCGAGCTCCATGCATCTCCACCGCCTCTTGCCACTGGCTCTGGCTCATGCAGGTATACGCTCTACCCAATTCTTTGGGGTCGACTGAATATAGATATGTACATAAATGTAGCATGGAGGGATGAATGAATGAGTGAATTAAATAATGTGTACATGTATGACTACATGAGAGGAAATACATCTAGTGCCAAACTCAATCTAACCTGTTTCTAGTTCATTATGAAAACCAGTTTTATGACACATCTATTAAGAGGCAGAATATTTTATTCACATTTTACATAAAAATACCAATATTGTTTTATCAACAAAGTGAAAAAAATGATTTGATGGAGCCAGGCTTTTTTTTTCCTGTTATTCACAACTGAAAGGTTAAAGTTTGTAGACATGTGCAAGCAAGCACAAGGACACGAAAAAGGTCACCAAGATGAACCAAAACAGCTAAGTATATTCAGTTAATTTTCAATAGTGAACAGCAGTGACACAATACACCCACCCCCCTCCATAAAACAAGGTGATAGCCATATTATGTCTCGCCAAGTTCGTGTGCAATCATGCTTGCAGGTAAACTGTCTCATATTTGACCTTATTTGACCTTTGACTTAAATGTACATGACCTTTAACCCCAAATAACATTGAGGTCCCTGTAAGGCATCTACCATCCAAGTCTGGTTACATGCAGGCTAGGGGTTCAAAAGTTACTATTCCTAGTAGAAACTTTGAGGTAAATTTTAACTTTTGACCTCATTTGACCTTATTTGACCTTTGACCCACTTACATGACCTTTGACCCCCAAATAACATTTAACACTAAAAAGTTTAGAAGATGACTTGGACAGCAAGATTACCAAATATAAGAAAAGATATGTAAACATCATCTGCTGAGGAAAAGGGATCAACTCATATGACCATCGCCAAAAAAAAAGAAAAGAAAAGAAAAGAAAAACAGAAAGGACACTATGGTATTCATAGTTACGATCTTCAAATAAATATTTAATATGAAATTATTTGTTCATATGTCAAAATAAACAAAAATTAATCTTTTTAAAGATCATATGCAAATGGTTTCATGCAAAAGTGGGCAATAGTCATTTGAAAATAAATGTCTGAAAGAAAATTGCGAAAATAGGCATCTGGGAACTGAAATGTTAATCAACATTTCCATTGTGTCAAATTAAAGCAATGAAAGAAAAAAATGAGAAACACTTGGATGTTCTAACGTTTAAATGAATTCCTTTGTCCGAGCATGAAAGTTGTTTTTTTTTGTTTTGTTTTTTTTTTGGGGGGGGGGAGTGGGTATGTGTCATTTACGCTTGTGAATCATTCACATACTTACTTTCTGAAAACCACGCTAAACAAGGATTGATCATTGAAGTAGGGGTGGTTCTGATAGCAATTTATGATTATATTATATTGCTTATGGTTTACATGAAAATCGTAAATAATAAAGAGTCTCAACTTTCTTTTCTTTTCCTTTTCTTTCTTTTTCTTTTTTTTTTTTTTTGGGGGGGGGGTCACTGACTGTATTTTACACAAAGTAAAGGTCCTGGGGCTTCCAACAGATGATATGCTGAAAGCAAAAAAAAAAAAAAAAAAAAGGCAAAATTTAAAAAGTGCAGATTTCGACTGTGAAAATGGAATCTCACCGGGCATAGATATGATGCTTGTCTTTTCCAGTGCCCGCATCTCCTTGGTAACGATTATTACCCAGGATCCACGGCGCATGTACCTGTGAACAATCACAGTCATATTTGCACGTCTAAATGTGGTGACGCGACATATGCTCCGGCGACAATTGTTCCAGTCTTTATTTCATCACACATACCTGGGGGTGTTTCATAAAGCTGCTTGTAAAGTTACGCGTGACTTTACAAACCACTTGAAAATTGTGTGCCAAAATGGGATACTCTAAGTTTTTCCAGACCTTTTAACAATGTGTGACTGCATTTCCCATAATCCCAATCACATTGTGGCAAAAAATATACTTCACAATGAAAACGTTTGTAATCAATCTATGTCTGCATATTTCACCTCTAAATAGCTGATTCAATGCACAATGAGTGAGAATCCTATTTGGCTTGCTATAGACAAGCCCTTCGTAAAGTCATTCATAACTTTACGAACAGCTTTATGACACCCCCCCCCCCCCCCCCCCCCCCCCCCCGTTAGGATCTGCATTTAAAAACTTACCATTAAAGGTGACATTGATGGTAACTCTGCCATCAATGGTAACTAAACTACCATGGTAACATTGCTCAACAGCCAATCGAATTCAAGGTTTCCATGGAAGTTACCATTGATGGCAAAGTTAAGTTACCATCAATGGTAAGTTTTATGCAATGGGGCTCAGAGTTCTAATGGGGTTTCAGGTCAGGCTTAGGCTTAAGGTTAGGGTCAAGGTTTAGCATAGCACTTAGTCCTGGGTCAAAGTTTAGTATATGGTTAGTGTATGAATTGACACAGAGTAATTGTTGCCTGAGCATGTGTCGTGAATTCATCTAAACAGGCAATGAAAGCTTTCAAAACAGTAGACACAAATAAGAATATGAAACAGAGGAATGCACTCACAAACCAATCACTGTAATAAATGAATTTAAAAAAACAGAAACTGAAAAAAAAAGAATCATGGATGCATATAAGAATAGGAAACAAGGGGCAGCATTCTGATGAACCATCATTAGGTTAATGTTTCAAGCAACCCATCATTTTCTCCAAGCTACATTTTGCGGAAAACATAGAATAAGGGTAAGGGCTGCAAATTGGGTTTTAGGAAACGTTGTAGAGCTAGGGTTGGACCAGAGATAAGTCAGATAATTCAGTTATTAAATTGCACTGATCATCATTATACAACAGATCTTACTGCAATCTTTGCTACATTGTGACAACTGACAAAGCATTCCTAATATATACTTGCCAACTCGACTGATTTAGGCGGTAGACTACCGTTTTCATGAAATTTAACCACCTACAGACTTTGAAACCTCTAATTTTCAGTAGAAACTCCCGCTTTTTGATTATTTAATGGACCAAAAGTTTATTATGATACAATTTCATTAACTACTTGCTCTATCACCCATTATTTATCACACTTATTTTATTAAAGAATAAGCAGTTTCATAATCAATCATCTTTCACAGGCAATATTTTAATGTGCATCATGATGCCTTATTATTAGTTTCCAACAATCGAACATTTTTTCTAAAGGGCGAAATACCTTTCACCCAGTCTCACCCAGTGAGAATATTCACTTACAATACCTTTGAAGATTTCAAAGCTGAAAAGGGAGAGCAGTGTCATATCAATCGCATTTCATAGGCAAGAATTTAATGTGCATCTTGATATCCATCATCAGTTTCCAATCAATATTTTTAAAGGAGGAAGGGAGAAACAAATGCTTTTGGAAACTGTGTTTTCAGTTCTCTCGGAAAAGTGAGAATATTCACCTACAATAGCCTTTAAGATTTCAAAGCTGAAAAGGGAGAACAGGAAATGGTAGCTTTTAGTTTCAGTGCTCCAGTAATCAATAACCAAAACATTATATGGAATTGATATATATATTTTTTCAAATGAAACAGTGCCAGAAAATAGTTCAAAATGAGAAAATATGATCCGCTGACAAAGGTGGGTGCTGAGGGGATCCCCCAGATATTTTGCAGAGGATTGTCCAACAGGAAATTTGGAACAAAAGTGTGGAAAATGATGAGTGAAGGCCACAACAGGCTGTAGGGATCTTGCCTCAAATACTCTACAATACATTGTTTGACAATTCAAAAAACATATTTTCTGCTCGGTTGCTACGCTCTTTGCATATAATGACAGAAGGTAATCGGTTAATTTCCAGGTATAGGATATGCAAAAGCATAAATTCCATATTTAGTCAAGGCTAGAAAAGGTAGAATTCTCAGGACCTGCACAATGAATTGTGGGGTCAATTCAAGGGAAGCGGTATCCCTAGAGTATTCAAGGGTCCCCCCTCCCCCTCTGCATGAAAAGAAAAGGGAAAAAAAAATTTACAAGCAAACAGAAATGTTTATAAAAGATGATAACACAGTTACACTTATCAATATATAACCCCTAATAATACAAACAGGGGAAAAAAGGTGGATTCTTAGATCAGACTGTGAACAATTGCTTTAAATGTAAGGTAAAAAAGAAATGCAACTTTTTCTCCCAGTGTAATCCTCATGAAAGTAATTTTCTGAGAGAGTCAATAAAATGCCAAATTTCCATTATTGAAATTACAAAATCATCTCATTCAGAGTGAAGGTTTTTGCTCTTGACTTCCTTACATTGTAGGTATTGCCCCCCCCCCCCCTTGTGAAAAAAAGCCTCCCCTGATACCCTTCCAGATCCCTGCCCCTGCACCACATAAACAGAATCTACCACCTTTCATTCGTCTGTGTTGGCAAGTATGCTAATATAATGGAATGTACAGGAATAAGTCTGACTGAGTGAAGACACATTACAATTGACAATAATGTACATGTCCACAAATGTATAATGGTGTCATAATCAAATTCATCTAAAAAAACCCAAAAAGAAAACAAAACCCCCAGAGTAGTGACTCACAAAACGGTGTCTAAGTCAATACATTTTTGGACATGCCCATGATTATCCATAATGACTGCAGTGTGACGGTATGTACATGAACGGATATATACATGTATGCATGCTTCATGTACATGTATGAAATACATGTATCATGTCATATGTCTGATGATATACATGTATGCATGCTTCATGTACATGTATGAAATACATGTATCATGTCATATGTCTGATGACTTCATCCTCAAAAGGCCTGAAAAAAATACAAGACTAGGTAAAGACAGAAAATCAGAAGATAAGGCGTCTTATCTTCATGTCGTTGTGCGAAAAGAAAGCGTCCAGAATGTAAAATGGAAAATTATTGAAAATCAAATTTTTCCAACAATGATTGATAATTTCACAGGTAGCATGCAGACCTTGCAGATTGATATACAATCTTCTTGTGGCATGATCTTTGCTAAAAATTCTATTCCAATATGTCAAAATAGACATTTGATTTTGCATTCCGGATGCATTCTTACGCACAATGACATAAAGATAAAACGCCTAAATTAAAAAGGAGAGAAATAGAAAAAGAAGAAAACTGATGGAAAGTGGAATAGCGAGCAGGGAAGAAAGGAAAGAGAACAGGAGGCGGTGTACGTACATGTATTTGTGTGCATGCATGTTTGTGGGGAGGGGGGGGAGAGAGTGAAGGAGAGATACAGAGACACTGAGAATTAAATATTTTTAGGACTTTCCTGTTTCTCCAATCATCCATAATTATAATTATCATGAGACATCATAGTAAATAAACTTCACTTTATGTGCAAGTACCAATTATCAATTCAAACGGTCTATTCCTAAATTTGTTACTTTGACAAATGCTATATACATGTACATGTTTGTATCATAAATGTCAGTGGTTTTCACTCCAGGGACATACATTTTCATCTGAAGGCATAGAGACTGGGGGGGGGGGGGGGAACAGCGAGATTGAGGGGATGGGGAGGGGAACTGAGATCTAAAGAGGTTGGGAAAATCAGTCAAAAAAAAAAGGAGAGGAAGGAGAAAAGAAATAGACAGAAATGGCGATACAGAAATAAAGAGTGAAAGAGTGAAAGGTATACATTTGTTTACAGGGCCCCCTGAAAAAAATAATGATCATTGACGGGGCCACCCTGTGTAAATAAAATAAAATAAATAAATAAATATATAAATAAATAAAAGAGAGGAGAGAAAAGGGAAGAAAAAGTGGTTGGCAGTATGCCGGTTGGAGAGACTGATAGAGAATATGTTGAAAGAAAGAGTGAGAGATAGAATAAGGTACAAGAGAGGTACATAAGAGTGAAAAAAAGGGAGAAACAAGGGGAGACAGGGGAGAGATTGGAAAGGAAAGACTTTAATACTGAGATAGAGAGACAGCTCTACATAAATTTTGAAATACCGAGAGAGATTACAGAAAGCAAGGCTGAGAGAGAGGAAGAGAAGAAAAGAGGAGGGGAGAAAGGGAGGAAGTTCATGACTAACCCCCCCCCAAAAAAAAAAAAAGAAGTAAGGATGTTTACATACTCTCATGACTTGTCCTCTGACAGGCTCTACTGAATCATCATTAGCTAAGAATCTGGATGAGATCCCCGTGCAGTTGACAATGATATCATAATGACTGCTCAGCTGCAAAATAAAGGGAGAAAGCATGTCGCTAATGTGCATATTTCATTATTCTTTTACAATGAATATGTAGCATCAAAATTTGCTTCATGCTCATTTCACCAAATGTATTGGACGACAGCTTGGGATGTGATGTGATCTTTAGACCCGTTGGCTACTGGAAAGGAGTGCCCTTGCATGAAGTCTGTAATATATAGCATTTTAAGTACGCCTTCTATCTAGTTACATATTCAGGGGTGCAGACTCGGAGGGATATATAACAGGGGGGGAGGGGAATCATTTTAAATATGACAAGAACAAATATGTTTTAAGACCAGACTTGAATGATTATACAGACTTTCCATTACGTTCATTTGAAGGAAGTGCATTCCAGAGAACAGGAGCACTAGCAGCAATTGCTTTTTCACTAAATGAACATTTGACTCGTCATGTCCCGGTCCCTGATGATCTCAGATTTCTAGTGGGAACATATTCCGAAACCAGATCATCAAAACAGTGAGGAGCACAACCATTGAAAATTTTCCATGTAAGCATCAAAATCATGAATTAAATTAAAAATGTAGGCATATGAGATTTCAGCAGTGAACGGGTTCAAGCACTAGCCTATTTGAAAGACAGGCAGAGGAGGGGAACTTTCCCCCTTCTGAAAAGTTTCTTACAGCCAAGAAAAAAAAAGGCAGCAACATTTTTTTTTTATAAATATATGTACAAGTCTTTGGCCAGTTCAGGAATTATTACAAGTCTAAATCTGTAAGACTGCTCTAGGAAACCCATGGAGTACAGATAAAAAAGGGTTCCTAGCTTTAAAGTGTACGGATCACAACAAACTCGTACATGTATCTTCAGCCCCTCCTGAGCATCGTTGTCACCAGGGACTTTTAAGTGATGGTTGACGAGTTAGTTAAGGGCGAGGTGTTTGAAATAGTGAACATGTGTAAATCAGCTGATTGCGATGCCCCGGCCTGCAGGCCAGGCTTAAACCACAACTGCATATTTTGTAGGTCAAAATTGTAGTATTTTTTCTTTGTCAATGGGAAAATTAGTGCCAGGCTGGCGGGTGTGATAATGGGTTGAGTGCCGGTCGCAATTTTTGAGTGGTGGAAGGTTCTGACTGGCGCCGACCACCGTAGGCCAAAGGCCGGATACACCAAATGTTTCAAGGTTGGATTTGGGTTGAAATTAGGGTTCAAGTACATTATGTACACTGTATGATGTTGGACCTAGGGGTGAAGTTAGTAATACAATTTATGCTGGAAAATGAATCAACAATGAGGCTGGCTTTGAGGCAATTGTCAGGATTCATTTACCATGATTGCAAAAGTTACAAATTATTGCATTTTGAATATGAAATTGTAAAATTCCATCAAAAACAATATAATACTTGTACAGGTACATGTGAAGGAAAAATTCAACTGCCTCAATAATATTTCCTGGATATCACGGTTTTTGAAAATGTTAAAATTGGAGGAAAATTACAGCACATGTACAATGCAAAGCAACTTGGAGTATTCACCTCAGCAAAACTGTTAACTCTTCTCTGTATCACTTGTCCACCATTTCTTAGAAATCTGAAAGATGCAAAATTGGAGAAGGAAAACATCAAATATTCTGCATAACAACAGAAGAACCAGTAACAAGATCCAGTATTATACAACTAGCAAATACATTAATAAACCATATTCTTTGAAGAATTCAACATTGATGAACTTGATGACTACAATGCTACTTGTCTTGCAATCCTGTATCTTCCCCTCTACTTATTTCTGTCCTTTTATCTTTCCAAAACACACTTCACTTCTTTCATTCTTCCCTAATGACATTCATCTTGGCTTTTATTACCCTTTCATCTTTCACAAAATATAGAATTCAAGTTGTAGTAAAACATTTGCTTCATTAAATGCAAATCAAATTTAACCAATTGAATGCCAGGCCCTGATGCAGCTGGGGTCTTTGGGAAATGCATGTTATACTGAAATCATATCGCGCTCAAGTGGTAAATATCAGAAGACATGTTTTAAAACCAAAATATGTTTTCTATAATGCGTAATACTTCAATGAATACGAATATTTTCAAGAAATAACAGTGTGGCTTTGGTGTCCAAGCAATTCAGGAAGCATCGGCTAATTTTCGGGTGATCAATCACTCTATACATGTATGCAACTGTGTGAACCTCTTGCAACTTTTGTCCTGGTCAATACTTTCTAACATTTTTTCCAGGATTAAAAAAAACCACATACTTACTTTTCAGTCATGAAAGGTATGTATCTGTGACTCTCACAAATTATTGAAGTGAAGAACCATCCATGCCTGTTTAGAAAGAAACAAAAGGCAGGTAATCAAAATGAAATTCAACAAGGTCAATTACTGCTTAGTGCTAGCTGTAATAAGCAACTTTCTCCAAATTTCAAACATCAGAGTTTTGTTGTTGTTTTTTTCTCAAAATCTAAAAGACCTGCTGTAACATTCTTCTTTCAAACAAGGAAGCCTTGCCAACATTAAGTGTAAATGTAAATTTAATTTTCTCCTTTCACCATAAGTTGACAAAGGGCCAGCTGACAATATTCCAAACAATATTACTGAAGCCGCTTATCAAAAGTCTCATCCCATGTCTTTCATCATCTTTTCCGTGACCTTTCTTTACATCAGCTTTCCTGATCCCCTGTTGTTTTGTCTACGGAGAAACAGGAGGATCGGAGGGGAAAAGATACTGAGTGGAAAAGACACTAAAGGCCCCGTCCCAAATTGGCTCTGACTTTTGATAAGGTGCCTAGTAACCAAATGCAACTTACTTAAAATCTGGAAAGAGTTCCTTGAGTTCACTCTGAGTTACATGCCTGAAGCCTAGCACCTTGTCTTTCCATTCAGGATCAGGCTATATGAAGAAAACAATACAATAACTATCAACCAATCAATAACACCATATTTCTTGATTTATATAAATAATCGAACATTTGAAAAACAGAACAATGAAACTATGGCCCGTATTCACAAAGGTGTACTAAGTTTAATGGTTTAAGTCACACAGTGAACCAAATTTGCAATGTGCAGTTTTTTCACCATTTTGTAGCCGTTTTGTAGCTGTTTACTGTGTTATTTCCAATGGGGAAACAGTTCTGCAGTTTTTTTGCCATTTTGTAGCCATTTTCAATAGGGCTACAAAAAGGCTATAAAAAGCGAGAAAAAAAAACAGCCACAAAAGAGTGAAAAAATGGCTAATCTGCTGATTCTGCTCACTGTGTCAGTGGTCTAACTATGGGTAGCCAAATGTAACACAACAGTAGATGTTCATTCTATCAGCATTTTCGGTATTCAAAACTATCAAAAATGCCTGGGAATAATAATAATAATAATAATAATATTCTGGATTTATATAGCGCCTAATACACCTCCAAGAGAGTCTCTAAGCGCTTTACAGAAATATTATTACCCCGGTCATCGGATTCAGGCTTGCCCGCATACAATGCATGCACCTTCTCCACTCCCTAGGGAGCATTCCAGCCAGGCGCCTTTTGCAGGCGCGCACAATGCTAAACAAATCCAATGACTTTCGCATCCTACCGGGTACCCACTTAACACCTGGGTGGAGAGTGGCAAATGTAGATTCATATCTTGCCAAAGGACATTAGTGCTGCGCCGGGATTTGAACTCGGACCACGAGATCTACAGTCCGGTGACATATCCACTAGACCACGACACCTCTACATCATCTACGACACATCTACGACATCTCTATCATAAGTACAACAGTTTCCTTGACCATTAAAGCAGGAGACCAGGGCCGGTATTCAATTCAATACTTGGATTAAGTAAAACTTTTACTAAGTATTTTACTCGGCTAAGAAATTTGCTTAAGTCATATTCAATTCAATACTTGGAATTTTGCTTTAGTAAACAAATTTTAAGCCTAAATTCTTACTGATAAGCATTGTGACGTCATGTTTTCAATGTGCAATTAACATGTCGCATCACATACGCTCCAATACGCTATATTTCTGCGCAGCTCATGATGACTGCGTATAAAAACCTATGCCTGCCAATGAAGGCCTCTAAAATTATTGGCTTAAGTTTCCTAGGTAGGTGTCTTAGATTTAGAGTAAAATACTTAGCCAAAATATTGAATTGAATACCAAATTTTGCTAAGTATTTCATCTAAGTAAAAAACTAAGCAAAATACTATATATTTCTGACTTAAGTATATTGAATTGGATACCGGCCCAAAAGACTAAGGAAACTACACCTGTACATGTAACAGCATAGGCAGAGTTGTCACATTTGGCTACCCAAAATTCAGCCACAGATTTAAACCATCGTCTCACATGTACACCTTTGTGAATATGGGCCATAGAGATTATGTTTCTAAAAGATCCACAAGTGCCAACACAAGCGCGCAACCCGATGACTTCCTGGCGATCAGCCTTCCATATATTTAGACAGGAGGAAATAAAGGAGAAAAAGAAACTGAATGATTAACTCCTTACATACCAAAAAAATTTATTTCCTTGTGCCACATTATATTTATTAAATGGGAAAGATACATGTATACCAGAGGTTTCAAGATTACTGAACTACAGAGTGAGTCAGAAAAAATATCCCATCATTTTGAAATTATCTGTTTTAAGTATGAACATTTAATCATGGGTGTTATGATATGTCTTGGTAGAGTTATCCTCCCAGCATTTATTGGTACCTTTTCATTTGGATCTTTGCATGCATGACTGAATAACAGACAATCTTTAGAAGACTGCAAAATATCACTTGCGCCAAGTGGCTGGATGAAGATTAAAACAATTCTTTAAAGAAGTTATAACTTATGCGCACACACCCACACACAGCACCACACCCACCCTCACACACCCCCCCCCCCCACACATGCACACACTTCACCCATCCACTTGGCGCAAGTGATATTTTGCAGTCTTCTAAAGATTGTCTGTTATTCAGTCAGGCATGCAAAGATCCAAATGAAAAGGAAACCAATAAATGCTGGGAGGTAACTCTATCAAGACATATCTTGAAACCTATCATTGACTGTTCATACTTAAAACAAGACAAATTCAAAATGATGGGACATTTTTTCTGACTCACTCTGTATTTCCAGAGTGAGTTTAATCTATACTAGAATGGTCAAGGATCTCAGCAAGACCACAGATGAGAAATTTACTAAGCCAATGTGTTGCACAAAGCATTTGTGGTCTAGTGGATATGTCATCGGACCGTACGTGTAGATCTCGTGGTCCGAGTTCAAATCCCGGTGCAACACTATTAAAATGTCCTTTGGCAAGATATGAATCTACATTTGCAACTCTCCACCCAGGTGTTAAGTGGGTACCCGATAGGATGCGAAAGTCATTGTGATTTGTTTAGCATTGTGAGCACCTGCAAAAGGCGCCTGGCTGGAATGCTCCCTAGGGAGTGGAGAAGGTGCATACATTGTATGCGGGCAACCCTGAATCCGATGACCGGGGTAATAATACTTCTGTAAAGCGCTTAGAGACTCTCTTGGAGATGTATTAGGCGCTATATAAATCCAGAAGATTATTGTTATTATTCCTTCAGTCGACTGATGCCTATTGTTTTGTGCCAAATCACATACATGTATGTGGCAAACATGCAACTGAGCAGAGAGGCAAAGAAAACAAGCTATATGTTGAATATCAAGAAAAATACGACCATCATCAAAGATCAAAGATCAAAGATCGAAGATCAAACTAAAATTGGCAGTAATGGATTTGGTGCTAAAAACGGAGGGCACTGACCACTGCTCAAAACGTTAAGCTATTAAAATGTACCTTTTAATTTATGCCACAATATTTTCCTGTATGTTACTGTAAACCTCATTATTAACAAATCTGAAATTCAAGTACCTACATGTATTACAATTGATTTTGGCCTTTTAATATCCTACTTCTGCAAATGTTCATGTGGGACAGGTCTACTTGATTTTTCTTTATTTTTAATTTCTGCTCTCTGCTTTCTCTTCATTTTCTTCTATTTCTGTCTCTTCCTGGTTTGTCTTTTCTTACCTTCTGATAACTGTCATACATTTAGCTCTTTATTTCTAATCTGTATTTTGATTTATTTTATTAGATCAATTTTTGCATATTGCATTTCGATTGCGAAATTCAATTTGATTCAGCCTTTCGCTGCTATTTTGGAAGGTTTTCAGTTTTTCATGAATACATCTGAACCAACAAAAACCTGAGACTTACCAAAACATTTCCTACCAGAGCATTGTTTCCTGAATTTTGTTATCAATAAGGTAATTGAAACCATGTTTGGCTGGCTGTAAGAAAGCTTGTTCCAAAATTTCCAACTGCATTGGCAACAAGGCTCTGGGATGTTTAAGCATACCATCCTTGATATTACCAGAGGTACCACTACATCGATTTTCATAAAAAAAATCATCCTCTTTAGTCCAAATCACTGCTTAATCTATGTACATGTAAAAAGCTGGCTTTGCACTCTCTTTATGTAATGGATTTGGAACTGATGGATGGAACTGATGTTTTGCAGTGTGTTTTTAAAGTAAAAGTCAGCAGGATATAACAGAAGACTTTACTTTGATTTTCAAGAGAAGCAATAGCTACTGCAATTTAAAGACAAAATATTTTTTTTCAAAGGTCTATATTTTCACTATTACAATTTGCAATGCCAATATACATAATTTTCATTGAAATAAAAGGAAACATACAAAGCACATGTCGTTTAACAATTACAGTGTCTGTTTTTGCAATTTATTTACAACAGCTTTATTAAACATTATATGAACAGATCAATTTCTCACCTCAACAGTTTTGAAAACATTGTAGCCTGATGTGAAGTGGACTCCAGCTTTACCAGCATCAGCTGACTGGATAAGTTTGGTTAGATGTTGCCATGTTGATACAAACCATCTCCTAAAAGTACAAAATAAGGAGCATTACATGACAGGGGAATGTGAAAGAAAAATTGTAAGGGGACTACATGAAAAAGAAATGTGAAAGAGGAATATAAAAGTGGGATATGAAAGGGAATATGAAAGGGGAATACAAAAGGGGAATAAGAAATGGGATATGAAAGGGAACAGGAATATGAAAAAAGGGAATATGAAAGGGGGACTATAAAAGGTCACTACAAGATGAAAATGTGAAAGTGTGCTTTCGATTCCATCAGGATGGGACAACACATCACATGATGTCCATGTACATATACTAGCGGTATAACCATTCCATTATTAAGGCATTGGCTAACTTTGTGAGAAGCTGATTTAAAAAATTCTCAGACTAAGATGAAACATGTGTATGAGTACTTGTATTTGTATTCAAAAACCCTGAAACCAACCATAATTTGGAATGAAAAACTGTAATTTAGATGCAAACTGCAATTTCATTAGTTTTTGTCTCAAGAGACAATAAACTAAGAGGACCGTCTGCACGAATTAAAAAAATACCATTACCTGCCTTCCACCGCGTGATATGCCAATACACACAGTACGGTCATTGAGCCATGCGCATTATTCCTTACGTCTGGACGGTGCAACTGACCCTCATATATTTTTCAAACATTGGTTCACATTTCTAATATTTAAAAATACTTCCTGTGGATATAATACTCTGAAACTTTCAGACTGATATTTTACACTATAACCCTTATGTTTATCCCATTTTCAAGTAACAAAATGAGATTTTTAGAAATCATTACAATGTTAACCAATGTCTTTAACACTGAAGATCAATTCTGTGGCTAAGTCTTAATGTCTCAATGCAAGGTATATGTGTACATGTACATGTAGGGGTTTATAGCCACTTGGTCTGCTACCACTGGCAGTTGGTCTAATTCCCAGATCGTCTAACACTACTATGGCTAAACCTATGTGGCCTACTATCAATTTGGTCTAATTGCCGTTTGGTTCAATCATCACTTGGTCTAATACCCACTTGGGCTAAATGTCATTTTGTCTAATGATCAAACAGACTAGTTGGGCTAAGTGGTAATAAGATCAAATGGTTATTAGACGAACTGGTGGTAGACGAAATGGGATTAGACCACGTGGGATGAGACCAAATGGGCATTAGACAAAGTGAGATTAGACCAGGTGGCAATTCACCCAAGTAGGCCCCCTACCCAAATAATTCATGTCTGAATTGGAAATCTTTCATGGATTTGCTGCATCAACATTAATTTTTCTTTAACCTCCATTATACAGACATACATGCATGGGAGTAGAACGCAGGGGGGGGGGGGGGGGGATGAGGGGATGCATCCCCCCCCCCCCCCCCCACACACACATTTTGAGATGGACTCATATATGTGTGTACAAAGATATTGGGTTAATCATCCCCCAGGTATATGTGTGTATGAGGACCTGTCTACACTAATGATTACATGTATATGATCATAGGGAAGACTCTCAGGTCTGAAATACACCATCCATGTAATGCTTGAGAAATAAAACTTGGTGGGAGTGGTGGGACACCATTTGTTTGTTTGTTTGTTTGTTTGTTTGTTTGTTTGTTTTAGAAGTCATGATAGGCGAATATTTGCCGAGTTAAAATGAAACGCAGTATTTTTTTAGTTCTGGTATACATGTACATGTCACAATTTAAGCTGCCCCAACCCTATGGCATTACCCACCTAAACCATTGAGTTTTTGAAAGAAAAATCATCGAAACTCAATATTTCCTGTTTGAATACATACACACATTTGTAATTTGTTGTGTGATAAATCACTCAATACAGAACATGTATGACTTTCACACAGCAGTCACTCAATTGAGACAAGCTAAATTGCCTGCAGGATGAATTGATGATGGCCACAGTCTACTGATTCCAAGCAGGCAAAAATGAACTTTGCACTTTTTGAACAAACTGTAACCTCCAAGGAATGTATGGACTTTGGATACAAATTTTGGTATGTCGTACGACATACACTTTACAAAAATCTGTATTGCCCTACTCAGCAAAAATAAAACAATACTTGCAGAAAATAGGATAAGGCTGATGTAGTTTACAAAACAAACAAAAAAATTAAAGGCCATATCCACAGACGGAGACGTCCGAGTCACTGCGACGTCACAGATAAGTCTCCAAGAACTGCTGGAGACTTGAAAAAGTCTTTTAAAAAATCGAAACATGTTTGAATTTCCCATAACTCCCGAGAGACCCAGCTAGTCTCATGGAGATGTCGGGGAGATGTCTCCACAACCAGCGGAGAGACTCGAGTCGCAAACTAGTTGCGAACTAGTTTCCAGGCTGGTGAGATACCCCCTTAAATAATCTACCATATAGTCTACGGAGGGCAGATGCATAAAAAGAAAAATTAGCCAAGTGGTGCATGATTCAGCTATGGAAGCTCTGAAAGAGATTTGGAAAATTGGAAATGAGGTCTGGTAAACAAGCAATAAAATCAAATTTACATGAAAATTGCTAGGATTAACAGCAATTCAAAGGGAGCTATCAGTAAAAGCATCTTCATAAGCCCATCTATTTTTCCACTTCCTTTCAGATTAGTGTTCCCCCAAAAATAATGAATAAAAAGAACTCACTCTATATCTTCTTTTGATGTACCGGGAGCAAGATAGGGCTGGATCAAGCCTGCGGCACCATCAGAGGTTGTGTTTGGTGAGAACTCGGCCGAGATGATTGTGACTTTAGCACTGGGGCACAGCGACTGTATACAGCAGGCTGTTGATACCCCAATAATACCAGCCCCAACAACGGCTACTCTCTGCTTCTTCATGCTGTTTAACTGGTTCAACATGAATTGAGTTCTTCCTGAGAGCGATATGAAATAAACCAATAAAATTTCAGTTTGCAAAAGGTGATTCAAATCTTAATATTTATCCACTGAATACAAGTACAGTATTGCAGGCTCTTTCAAAATAATGAGATAAAAATTGAACATAAGGTAAAAAAAAAAATCATGTAAATATATGCCTACAATGTTTAAATTATCATGCAATTTACAGTAAAATACAGGGCAAGAAATTTTGGACAAAATTTGAAATATGCAGTTTTTAAGAATTTTTTCATTATCATTTGAATTTAAGTAAACTAAGCAAAAACAAACCATTTCTATTCTGATTTTTCTTGCAGTGCTGTTGACCATGCCATCTCATGGAAAAATATTATCTTCTATTTTGCTATTATCTTCCTAGCCTGAGCTTCGTGTTCAAGGGGTTATATCACATAGATTTCATTTAAGATAATAATATCTAAAATTACCGTCTCAGTGCTATGCCAGGATGCCAAGCCAACTCAAAGTTTGAACCAGGGGGCATTATTCTGAAGAGTGTTTTCTAAATATCACTGTATCTTCAGTGTTAAGAAGAAATCAGTATTCTGAAAATTGTCTCAACTTTTGTTGTTACTTTTGTTGAATCTTTGTTCAATCTGCCATGAATTAACCCGTTGAGTACTGAATTCTTTCATTCCCATATGCTTAATACAGGAGCCACCCGATTCCAGTAGCCTACAGGTTAATATATATGCACAGGCAGTACAACGTTGACATGTGGCAAGACGTGGATGCATGCCATATGTCTTGCCACATGTTTTAATGATGCGACTAAATAGTGGGGAATATTACCAGCAAACTCCAATCAAGTGTATTATAAACTGAGTATGATGAGGTAACCACAAGTTACAGTTTAGAAAGGCCAAAGGGCATGAAGGGTGATTTTGACAGCATTTGTATTTTTTGTTTACATCATTCTCAGTTGAAACTGGGAAATATGCTGAAATCTTACCATATTTTGCATTTTTCTTGGCAACACTCCTTTTTAAAACTTTAGGCAGATGTTTTTCTGCTAATAAAATCATGCTCTTTTAAATGAAGGAACATTGTTTCAGCATTGGGTACCCCCTTTAAGTCATCTACCATTTGCCCCTGTGGCTGTGGAGACCCATGTAAACAAAGATATATTATGCCTCCAAATCTTCTTCTTCTTCTTCTGGGTTCTCCGGCCTCCTTCAATCCTGAAGATTCTTGCATGTTGAACTTGTGTGTGTTGTATGTGCATCAGAGGAAGTGTTAGTGTGCTGAATTTATACTGGTGCTTTGGTGCAAGTAAAATACCACATCATGCTTAGTTCCTGCCTTTCATAAGATTATGATGAAAGGCTGCTAGTGAGGATGACATCACTGTTTCAAGTGGCAAGTTGTTCCAGGCTCTCACTGTTCTTGGGAAGGAGTCAGACATGTGGTAGTCTGTCCATGGGGAATTTGGTATACAAGTTGGGGGACATGCTGGGTTGCTCTGGGGACTGACGTGATGTACTGCTGGCTGTCGAATACTACCAGGCTGTTATGTATCTTGTATGGCTAGGCATATTTTCTCGGCGGATAGTAAGTGGTTCCCAGTCAAGTTGGTTCAGCATTTCTGTGACACTTGAAGTGTTGTGGAACTGATTCATGACATATCTGGCAGCCCGTCTCTGGATCATTTCTAGCTGGTAGATGTTCCTTTCAGTATATGGGTCCCACACTGATGTGCCATACTCTAGCAGGGGCAGTAATCCTGGGTTTTAGGGGTATAAACTATATGCACTTACATTGAATTGCTAACTTCAGCACACCTCCTCACAGACTGTCATGTATGGATTATGGTTAGGATTGGGATTAACGTTAGGATTAGGATTAGGATTAGGGTTAGGGTTAGGGTACACGACAGTCTACATTGTTAGGAAGAGGTGTGCTGAAGTTAGCGATCGAATGTAAGTGCAACACTGTACCGCTCTTCGCCTGTGGCCGAGACCAGAGGGTGTACACTGTAGGTGAACTCACGATGTCGGAAGTCGCTCTTTTGAAATGGAAATTAATCACATGGAAATATCACTAAGAAAGTTGGGTCTCGTATCAATCGAAAGTCAATATTTTGAGTTTGAAAAATAAAGTTTAGGTTCTGACATCACAGTTACTAACAGTTAGTTAATTAGATCTAACGTTACTAGTAGTAGTAGACTAGTACTACTACTGGTCCACTGCCCTGGCAAACTTAAGTTTGAAAGTAGTTTGCAGAGCTAACCGGGCACGAGAAAGTGTGATTTGGCGGCATATTTCTTTGTTTACATGGGTCTCCACAGGTGCAAATGGCAGAGGAATTAAGCTCTTCGTGAAATATCAGAATAAAAACACGAAGAGCTTCCTTAAAGGCATTGGCTAACTTTGTGAGCAGCTGATTTAAAAAATTCTCAAACTAAGATGAAACATGTGCATGAGTACTTGTATTTGTACTCCAAAACCCTGAAACCAACCATAATGTGGAATGAAAAGCTGTAAGTTAGACGCAAACCGCGATTTTATTAGCTTTCGTCTCGAGAGACAATGAACTAAGAAGACCATTTGCACAAATTCAAAAATACCGTTACCTGCCTTCCGCCACGTGATACGTCAATACACAGAGTGAGGTCCGTTGAGTCATGCGCACATGCGCATTCCTTACGTTTGGTCTGTGCAACCGACCCTTGTAGCTATAGGATAGCTATCGTGATTTTATTCTGATATTACACGATAGCTATAGATTCCTGCAATAGGCCCCTGTGTAGACCAATGTCAACTTGAAAATATTATGCCTCCAAATCACACTTTCTCATGCCCGGTTAACCCTGCAAACTACCTTCCAAGTTCGCCAGTGGACCAGTCGATCAAACTGTGATATCAGTACCTGAAATTCATTTTTCAAACTCAAAATATCGACTTTTGATTGATACGGGATCCTACCTTCTTGTTGATTTCGCCGCTTGATTAATTTCCATTTCAATAGCGCGACCTCCGACATCTACACCCACTGGTCTCGGCCACAGGCGCTAGGCAAAGCAGCGTTGCACTCTCGCATGTGTCGGCGAACGCAGAGTGCGTGCGAGAGTGCAACGCTGCTTCGCCTAGCGCCTGTGTCCGAGACCAGCGGGTGTAGATGTCGGAGGTCGCGCTATTGAAATGGAAATTAATCAAGCGGCGAAATCAACAAGAAGGTAGGATCCCGTATCAATCAAAAGTCGATATTTTGAGTTTGAAAAATAAATTTCAGGTTCTGATATCACAGTTTGATCGACTGGTCCACTGGCGAACTTGGAAGGTAGTTTGCAGGGTTAACCGGGCATGAGAAAGTGTGATTTGGAGGCATAATATTTTCAAGTTGACATCGGTCTACACAGGGGCCTATTGCAGGAATCTATAGCTATCAGAATAAAATCACGATAGCTATCCTATAGCTAGACCCTTGTATATTTTTCAAACATCGGTTCACATTTTTAGTATTTAAAAATACTTCCCATGGATATTATACTCTGAAACTTTCAGACTGGTATTTTTATTGTATATCCATAATGCTTGGGGTCGGGACAACTCGGACCACGGGACATCTCGGACCGCGGGCCGAGTTGTCCCACCCAATACGAGATTTTTTTCCACAAATTTGCGTCTATTTTTCCGTCATTTCGAAATTTCTTGTAAAGATTTTCTAGAGATAAGGTCTGTTGGTAATGTTCTTCACTTTATATTACTTTTTTTCCGCTGGAAATAAAAAAAAGTGTAATTTTAGGAGTTTTTCGACAGCTCGCGATTCCCATAGGCGCGCGTGTATTAACAGTGTCGGTGCTCGGCTCGGTCCCGCTCAACAACTGACTTGATTTTGCAATCATTTCTCCTCAAGTTACCACTTTTATCGCAGAAGATGGACTTTCTTGTATTCCATCAACTCCACTTTTTCATCACAAGGATGAAATTCGGTGTATAAGCACGATTTTGTCGAAGTTTTTCACCTTTTCTCTCTGGTCGTAAGAAGTGAACAACCGATGATCGGTCCGCTCCTCTTCATCGCAATTCTACGTAGCTCGGCCGCCGAAACTGGCGGGGTGGGATTCAGCCCAAATCCCCAATGGAAGTGGGCGTGCACAGTCAAAGAGCTGAGCTTGACTGAGTGACAGAGAATCAACTAGAGCTTGAAGCTTGGCAGTGATAGGCTCTGCTTTTTAATTTTTTTTTTCTAAATAAATATATATGTATTTTTTTTATTTTGTCTATATTGAATTTGATTTTCCTTGTGTAGATTTGAGATTGTAATAATTTAATATGCTTCAATTTCTTTGACAGCTGTGAGTTGCCCAAAAAATACTTAATTTGGATGGGGGCTCGGGGCGATTTCACTCCTGCCCCCGAAATGTGAAAAAATATTCGCGGTCTAGATGTGTGGGCATGCCGGGCTGAGGGTAACCATCAATAAAAAACGTTATATTTGGGGGCTTATGAGAAATGTTTTATTTAGGGGCTTAATTTTTAATCAAATTATCATTTTTTTATACATTTCATTTTTATTTTTCATATTGAGTTTCCATGGTGTTATAGCCATAAAAAAATGTTTTATTTGGGGGCTTAATTTTTAATTAAATTATTTTTTTATTTTTTTTACAGGATTTAAAATCGAATGTGCCCCTTTCCATTCTTTGTTTTTCCCTGGTTTACTTTCTTTAATTAATTTACAGGAGGAAAGAATAGAGTAAGAAGTTTTGTGTTTTGTATTTTTACCAATTATTGTTTCCTCCAAATAAAATGTATTTAATTTGGTATTGTTCTAAAATGCATCACTCAATTAACTTAAATTTCCATCGGCAATTCCGGCTTAATTCCACCCCGGCAGCCTGACTGACACCCACCCTTAAGACCAAGAAATAAAATTAAAGAAAGTAAATCGGGGAAAAACAAAGAATGGAAAGGGGCACATTCGATTTTAAATCCTGTAAAAAAAAATAAAAAAATAATTTAATTAAAAATTAAGCCCCCAAATAAAACATTTTTTATGGCTATACCCTCTGCCTGGCATGCCGAAACAGCTACACCTACAACATTTTCACATTTCGGGGGCAGGAGTGAAATCGCCCCAAGCCCCCACCCACGTAAAAGTATTTTTTTGTGTGACTCAAACATCCACACCACTGTCACACTCAGACCACTGAAAAGAAATTGAAGCATAATAATTATTAAAACTCAGCTCTCAACGCCATGGAAACTCAATATGAAAAATAAAAATGAAATGTATAAAAAAATGAAAAGGCCAAAAAATGATAATTTGATTAGAAATTAAGCCCCAAAATAAAACATTTCTCATAAGCCCCCAAATATAACGTTTTTTTATTGATGGTTACCCTCAGCCCGGCATGCGCACACATCTAGACCGCGAATATTTTTTCACATTTCGGGGGCAGGAGTGAAATCGCCCCGAGCCCCCATCCAAATTAAGTATTTTTTGGGCAACTCACAGCTGTCAAAGAAATTGAAGCATATTAAATTATTACAATCTCAAATCTACACAAGGAAAATCAAATTCAATATAGACATCTAGACAAAATAAAAAAAATACATATATGTTTATTTAGAAAAAAAAATTAAAAAGCAGAGCCTATCACTGCCAAGCTTCAAGCTCTAGTTGATTCTCTGTCACTCAGTCAAGCTCAGCTCTTTGACTGTGCACGCCCACTTCCATTGGGGATTCGGGCTGAATCCCACCCCGCCAGTTTCGGCGGCCGAGCTACGTAGAATTGCGATGAAGAGGAGCGGACCGATCATCGGTTGTTCACTTCTTACGACCAGAGAGAAAAGGTGAAAAACTTCGACAAAATCGTGCTTATACACCGAATTTCATCCTTGTGATGAAAAAGTGGAGTTGATGGAATACAAGAAAGTCCATCTTCTGCGATAAAAGTGGTAACTTGAGGAGAAATGATTGCAAAATCAAGTCAGTTGTTGAGCGGGGCCGAGCCGAGCACCGACACTGTTAATACACGCGCGCCTATGGGAATCGCGAGCTGTCGAAAAACTCCTAAAATTACACTTTTTTTTTAATTTCCAGCGGAAAAAAAGTAATATAAAGTGAAGAACATTACCAACAGACCTTATCTCTAGGAAATCTTTACAAGAAATTTCGAAATGACGGAAAAATAGACGCAAATTTGTGGAAAAAAAATCACGAAACGGGTGGGACAACTCGGCCCACGGTCCGAGTTGTCCCGTGGTCCGAGTTGTCCCTGATTCTAATGCTTATCTCATTTTCAAGTAACAAAATGAGATTTAAAAAAAATCATAACAATGTTAACC
>CM057164.1:15541773-15639591 GCA_029962745.1 Echinometra lucunter
AATAATTAAAAAATGAACACTCCTCTGTATTAGATGTTCATTTTGAGTTAATCAATATAATTTCTATACTAGACATATTCGATGGCTCCATCGCGCACTCTGGGTCGAATTCTCTGAAACCATTCATGTGAACACGACCGACTGATACATCAACAGTGTTTTCAACCTTTAGGATTTTTTTCCCCTGTTCATACTTTTACGAATGAATTCATATTCAAGATACGCCCAGGGAGGTGGTCTTTATTTCAACTGTCTAATACACAAGACACACTGCAAAGTATTTAATTCAGTCAAACATTCTGGGTCAAATTCTCTTACATGAAGGAATACACCATTCGTGCGAACACGACCAATCGATACATCAGCAGTGGCAATTAGCTTGAATAAGGATGTAGACCTACTTTCGTCCTGTTCATACATTTACGAGTAATCCATATTGTTTAACCAGGCATACTGTAAAGTAGTTTCAATCAAACATACTGGGTCAAATTCTCTTTTTAAAAGGAAAACGTATGCACCATCCATGCGAACACGACCGATCGATACATCACAAGTGGCAACCTCAAAGATGTAGGCCTAATTTCGTCCTGTTGCATTTTATAATATAGGCTACCAGATATACAGTGATAGTTTGGGTCACACACTCTGGGTCAAATTCACTTAATTATAACGGAAAACGTACTGCACCATTCATATGCAAATACGACCGATTAATGCATCAATAGCTAGTGTTTACAACCTTTTGGATACAGCTACTTTTCGTTCTGTTCATACATTTACGATTATAGTACTCTGGGTCATAGAAAGGAAAACGTACTACGGTAACGCAATTCACATGCGAACACGGCCGATCGACCCTTTTTAGGATGTAGGCCTACTTTCGTCTAGTTCATCAAAATGTACATGATTCACGAAGTTGGAGAAAAATCTACTTCCTTCTATCTCATATAAACATGATAAAGCATACTGATTTCCTATACTGCCCTTCTATTTTTATAGCTAGAGAATGGATACATAATGAGTTCGATATGTATTTTAAGGTTTCCGTTTTCCTTTCGTAGGTCGTACACACAATAACATATATAGAACCCGCTCAGACGCTGAAGGGCGGGAATGATGAGTGGAGATGAAAAGGAACGGCGTATCATTACAGAACATGTCATCATCCAGGTGCTGTTTTCCTCCTTAAATCTTTCTCCCCCCCCCCCCCCCCCCTCCATCCTCTCTCCATATCTCTCTCTTTCTTACCACACACTCCGATCTCTTTCCTTCCTCTCCCGGGGTTTGGGAAATCGTTTTTCACGAGCACCAAAGACGGATGTAGAGTAAAGCCCACCGCACACTATACGATCCAACTGCGACCCGATTTTCGAACAAATGGCATTTTACATTACATATGAAAGTTAAACGAGTAAAATTATCTTATTTGAAGTTCGGAATAATGACAGGAATACTAAAATCGAAATTTTGGTCGTCTGCAAGCCTTGTGGTCCGAGTATTTAAAGGCCAAATCGGCTTCAAACCGTAGCAGACAGCAAGATTGCTATTACGTCACCACAATTATTCGGAATTGATTTCGCTTTTATTCCCAGGGAAGCTCGCAACAGCCCGGAATTTCGATTTTGGTGTTTAAAAGACTACTCGGAACTTTGATCATCAAGATTTTACATGTTTTAATGTTCATCTCAAATGCTATAACAATTTCTCTTTTCAAAAATCGGATCGCAGACGAGTCGTACAGTGTGCAGTGGGCTTAAAACATTGCACGACCAGAAATTTCATCTCAATTTAAAAAAAAAAACAACTCAGAACTGCTCTTTTCTATCAAGAGGTTGGGATTCTTATCTAAAAGGACGTGAAAGCATGATTACAGCAGACCTTATTACCTATCTCTTCGTGGTCTTGCTGTTTTCGAGAAGTAGACCTATCTGTAAGTATCATTCATGTCATATTCTATGGTAAAATCCAACAATTTAATCAATATAATCTTCTTTGCACACATGATTACGAAAGAATCAGATCTACGTTATACCAAATTCCAACTGATTCTGACCATGCCAATGATAAATGATCGTCAGAATACCTAGGCCAGTTCGCCGGGAAGCACAAATTTCCAATTCTCTAGCTGTCTAGGTACTTGTCGAACAATTTACGCGTTAATGGAAAGAAAAAAATAACTTAATACATACAAATTGTTCATCGTGGTTTTATAACCAACCCTCATAACTTAACCATCTGACTATAGTACCACCGACAGAACCATCTGTCATGACATAGACAAAGAAAGCAGAAAATCAAGATATAGATTTGAATAAGTGGGTTTTTAACATTTTTAAAAGTGTGTAGAGATGGAGCATTTTGGATGTAGGGAGGAAGGCTAGTCCACAATAGGGAGCGGCATCGAAAAAAGCTCTATCGCCGTATCTTGTTTTCACGCGGGGGCCAGGCATTATTTGGAAGTGAGAGGAAGCTGAAACTTGCAACCATGGCAACATGGAGGATAGGGGTTTAGATTTTACAAGACTGAATAGGTACGTGGAGCGTTCAAAACAACGGATTTTAAAGGGAAGGAGAAGATTTTTGAATTGAATACGTTGAATTATTGGTAGCCAGTAGACATTGCGGAGAATTGGAGTGATATGCTCATGAGCGGGTAACCTGGGCCCCATTTCATAAAAAAGTTGTTATAATAGCAACTCTTGCTGAGAAGGCAACTTTCATTATAAAAGCTAATCAGGAAGCAGAATTCTCACTGTTGCCGTAGTAGTTACCATTCCCAGCAGGAGTTGCTATCATAGCAACTTTTTATGAAACAGGGCCCAGACCACGCAACCGCATCGTTTTGGATGCGCTATAATGAGGAACAAAATTGGAGGGTGTTAGATTATCAAGGAGGTTCTTGCAGTATTCTAAATGGGAAGTGACAAATGCATGCATCAGTCGTTCAGTAGTAGGTTTAGCACCATTGTATTGTGTTATGATGTTCATGGTTATTTAGCAAGTTGTAAACTATGTTGTTATCGATATCTCCCGATGATCGGCCTCTTGGCCGCGGCGTTCATTAAACACAATCACACCCTAAACCCCCTAAACCTTGCCTGGTAATTGCTTTTATTTTGATTAGTCTGGCGTAGATCGAAATTTCCTAATTTTACAAATTCTGTGGATGCCATGCACACTTTCTTGATGTGAGCCTTCATGTTGAGAGCTGTGTCTGTATGGTATATAAAGGGTATATAACACACAAAGGGTTTTTTTTTTCCAGACTCAGAGGTATATATATACATTTTTGGTCATCCACAACAAAATCTGGACAGGGCAATGATTTACGAAACTGAGATATGATATGAAATATTTCTGATTTGTCACTATAAGCTTAAGATAATTCTTCTGCGCCCACCATTTCACATTTACCGACACATTCTTCAAGATTTTTAAAGCCAGAGCAAACTGACACCCTTGTATTGGATTTTGAAATAGTGCCCTCTCAGTCATAAACTACTGATTTTGTCCCCATTTTGCTCCCAGCATGCTCTATTCTGATCAATGAGAGCTTTATTTTTTGAGTAACATCTGTTAAAATGTATTTGTATTGATACTAAGGAAATTCACGAGAAGCCACAAAGGATATAATGTTTCTAAGAGTCTCTGGTTTTGAGTAGCCGTAAGTTGGCGCTGTTGTAAATACATCATAAAAAGGGTCAGTTCACTGTTGCTTTAAAGGTAACCGTCCGGTGACGGCCGATGGTTCAGGAATTATATTGAATTGCGTGTCATCTGCATATGTATGTTCCTATGAGCATTCACTATAAAACCCAGTGAACTCGCAAATAAAATGAATAAACTCGAGAGGCCCGAGGACCGATTTGCAACCCTGAGACACGCAATGTAAAAGTGGGAAAGGATCGGATACAGTGTCATTGATTACAACTCTCTGTTTTCTACACTCTCAGAAAAAATAGTACTTATTAGAACCTTTTCTTGTCCCCATTTGGAACCTTTAAAGGTTCTTGAAAGAACCATTTTCAGCCTATGGACCAATCCCAGAACGCAAGAGGGCAGCAGACTGTTTGACACAGAGTGGATTAAATCCACTCTGGTTCGACACAGTTCGACATACTGCGTTGGGCGCTCCAACTTTTATAGTACACAAGTCAATAGCGCGTTGTGTACATTCTTTATTTTTTTGGGGGGGGGAGGGGGGGGGTCTATTTTGACCAATATATGCCGATTTATTTTAATATTTGCAATGAGAAAATATCAGGGAAGTTCAGGTCGCAGCTGTGCGGTGCTCAAATGCCACAAGAACTGGAGAAAGTTGAAAAATTGGAAGCTAACTGAGTGCGAAATTCACTCGCTTTTGACTCATGAAGCCTGTTTGTGTGAGAAGCCGTACTCTCTACACAGGTTTTCGTAAGCAATGTGAATGGATTCGTCGCCAATGGGTAAAAACATCAACAGAAAGGACTTTGAAGTCAAGAAACATTATCATTATGTACTTTGGCGTAAATTTTAATGAGTGAAAAGTTGAAAACATGACTTTGTAAACAGGGTAAGATTGAGGGCTCCCGTTTACTACGGCTTCTATGCTACAATCGAACTTTTACTGACAAAACTAAGTTGAAAAACCATCGAAAGTACAAAAACAAATCATACCTTCATCTGTCAGATATGGCCATTGTCTTACCTCATCCACCCATGTATCCATGCTTTATTTCAATGATCTAGAATAAAGTAAATGGAACAATATCAGGGCATATCTTATATTCATTTTGTACACAGAGCCAATCACGGTCAGCGCGCTTGCCCACCGCAGCAATGGCGTCGCCGATAGAGGGCCAAATACATAAACCGGAGGTGAAATTAGTCTATATAAAGGTTTTCAAAGGGGTTCTAAAGGAGTCTTTAGGGGTTGTACAAGGGAACTTTTGGGGTTCTTGGAAATATAAAGAACCCTTTTTAGAACCCCTTTTCTTTTGGGTTCAATACGCGGGACAAAAAGGGGTTCGAACTGCCACATTGTCTAAGATTATGTTCAAGGTATGATGTGAAACTTTTAATGCTGTACCACCGAATTCCAAAAGTTTGGCAAAAGCGTCCAACCAACTGACCAAAGGACGATGACTGATTGTGTGGAAAGCTGCTGAATTATATTCTAACAATGCGTAGACTAAATCTTAACCCTTATCAACTGTTACTATATCAAATCTTTGAATCTTTATCATTTTCGGAATTGCGAACCCCATTTCGTTTTCGGAATTATGAACCCTTTTTCAATTTCGGAATTTTGAACTTTCCACAAAAAAAAACACGTACCTTTGGAACTATGAACGTTCGGAGTTATGAACCTTAGGAAAAACTAAAGGTAACCATGACCGTACGCAGGGGGAGGGGGCGAAATTTTGAAAACTAACATTTCTTTACTGAAAATTTTCACAAAGTCCACAAAAAGTATGCACCAAATCCTTCAATTTCACTTTTAAAAATGCAAAAGCGCCCTCGTGACCAGCTCGCTCGGTTCGCTCTCTCACGTTTGAGCTTCTTCGAAAAAATTTTCGCGTCTTGCCCCCCCCCCCCCCCCCCGGAAAAAAAAAAATCTGCATACGGCCCTGAAGGTAACCGTCGTACTGTTGAAATGAAAGAAACAAACCTCCCTCTTTATTTGATTATTTCTCTCACTTGAAAAAATATCTTAATATCGCTGCTCCCTAATTCACTGTCCTAACACCCCAATGATCATGATAATAACAGACGAAGTGACGATATCTAGAAATAGATTCCGATTATGATTAAACAAATTATTCGTCCTCATGTTTTAGATGGAGAATTTTGTGCTGAAGGACAGCTGAGCCCTTATACTGGATACTGCTATCATCTCTATGCCCACAGGGAAGGTAGTATGGCAAAGGCAACAACGATATGTCAGACTTCATTCGCTGGGGATATTCCATCAATCTTCAGTGAAGATGAGAATATATTCATTTATACTATCCTAAGCAACAACGCACAATATGAGTAAGTACGTAGCGTTCTACTAGGGGAGGGGCACATCCATCCGTTGTCCCCTCCTTTTGAAACAAGCATAGCACTAAAAAGGAGAAGATATCCTTCCCTTGTTGTATTTATACCCCATTCACAAATTTTAGACCCAAGAGGCAAATGTAAAATGTGACACTTTATTTTTTTCTCTCTACTCATTTATCTTTTCTGAAAATTGTGCCCTACAGTGCTTCATTTCAGGAACACACAACGCTTTAATGAATGGTGTATGTTTCGGAGTCATACAACTCCATGACATACCTGTTATTAATCACATGATGTCCTTTGTAATCAGAGAGTATACATTAATTATATTTGTGAAGAAAAAACAACAACTGGCTGATGATAGAGTTTGCATGACGTCAAAACATATCAGTCATTCAAGGGTTATGTGTTATTGGTTGTTTTCATTTTTTAGCAGTTATGGTGTGGTCATTTTGGAAAAAAGGCTAGGAATCTTGGATCCGCCCTTTCTATGTACTCAAGATTGTATTTCATAACTAACAAATCGTTAGATATACTTGTTAAAAACGTATATTTTATCATTATGCTGATAAGCTTTCGATTGTTGTTAGCATGGTTAATGCATACTAATTGCAAGAGTACATTGCAAGAGTACATTGGTATAGCCCTAATTTTGACCATGGATATACTAGCTTGATAGATAGATAGTATAACCTTACATTTGGCGCTGTACAGAGTACAGAGTGTAAGTTGACTTTTCACATTCATAAAAAATCACTCCATTGATGTGACAATACTGACATGTGCTCCGACAATTTTTTTTTTTATGTAGACCCAGGATGGGGGTAAATTTATTTGTGGGGTTAGGTAAAATGTTCGGCCCAGGGTTGAACTTGGGAATTTGATAGTGGATAAAGGGTATACGTGAGGTTGAAGTCAGTTTTAGTTATTGTTATCTTTTTATTTATCCTTTTTTATTGTTTGGTTTAGTGCCCAGGATTAAATCAAGTTAGTAATTCGATCAGCTGATAAAGGATGTTGGAAGGAGTTTTATTGATCATTATTGTTGTTCTTATTATTATTATATTATTATTCGATTCGTTTTAGTGATTGTTCTAGGATTGAACTGGGTGGGGGATTCGATCAGTGAATAAAGGGTATTGGTTATATAGGGTGGCAATTATTTTATTCTTTTTTGTTAGGTATAGTCATTGGTCCGGTTTTATAATCAAGTAGGGAATTCATTCAGTGAATAAAGGGTGTGCATGGGTTAAAGTTGCACTTCCATTTTAAAATCTGATTATTTATTCATATATCTATGTATTTATTTATTTATTCATTTATTTTATTTGTTCATTTATTTATTTATACATTTATCTATTTATCAATTGATTTATCTATTCTTTTATTTATTCATTTATTCATTAGTCATGTTAGGCTTAATGTCTATTCCAGGACTGTAGTTGGGAACTCGATCAGTGGATAAAATAGAACAAGAAAGGAGTGTCTTGAGAGCATGTTTGTTAAGACCCCATTTTCCTCCACACTTTTCTTCAGTGTACAGGGTTGAAAGGTTCAGAAGGATTTTAATACTGTATTTTATTTAGAAATACATCAAGGAAACGATGCATGCTTGTTTGTATGCTAATATTCTTCATTATCTTTTCGCCACCTACTATCATCAGCGTATACTGGGTTGGTGCTACCGACCAAGAGGTCGAAGGAACTTTTCGCGACGTCATGAAGGGTGAGGTACTCGAATACGATAAGTGGGCACCAAGTGAACCCAACAATTCAGGATGGGACGAGCATTGTGTAGTAATGCATGAACGTGATGGAACCTGGGCTGACGTCAAGTGCAACACGTCTTGGCCTCCTGGTGTTATTTGTCAACAACCACCAAGGGTCAGCACTGTATCATGTAAGTTCATGTGGATGTTTGCACTCTTGTTCTTTCAGTACGAGGTTAATTGAATAGTAAGAATGTCCGCATATAAAGGTTAGTTATTCTGGAGGCTGTCCGTTGGTTAGTTTATCTCCAGGTTCACCCGAAGGCTATATTGTGCATAATCTAGAGGTTTGTTATCTCGAAGGTTGGTAATTCCGAAGGTTTGTCACTTCGAAAGCTCACAGTTTACGAATATGAAATAGGGTTCATTTATCCAAAAATATTTTATGAATCGCAATTTCGGATTGCGAAGAGGATTGTTGAGTGACGTATACTAGCAGGGCAGACTGGTCATTTGATGTTTGGGGAGTTTTCCAGTATTATGAGCCTCTTGTTATTGTAGCTTGATGTCAGGTTGATCTGTGGTCAGATTGCTGGCTGGTCTTATTGGCTGAGAGTACGGAAACGAAGTTCCAGTCTACTAGTAGTGATTGTACTTAGGAAGACGTAAATGCCATTAACCTCAGGGTGTTATTATGAACAGCCCTCATGTGAGTACTTGAGATGCATGTTCTAGAACAAGAGTTAATCAGATTAGTTAGTTTAGTGATCACTTTGGGAGCTGGTTTGAAAAATATGATGATCAAGGTAACCTAATTTGGAATATCAAATTCCTTTTTGCAGTTCAGCAAACAACTGTGGATAGTACTACCCGACGCCCGACAATGCAGACTACTCTAGAGTCTACCACCAAGTCCCCGACCACTGAGATAACTCATCAAGCAACAGTTAAGTCCCCGGTCACTCAGGCCTCTCAACTACCCGAACCCCGTTTCAAGTCAACTGCATTCATCAAAGCACAGATTTCTGAGGGACGTCCTCTCATTGGCTACTGCCTCACCGGTCACGTGATGAAGACAGTACGAAAGGTCAGCCAAATACAGTGCGCCATGATATGCAACGGCGAAGTTCGATGCAAGTCATTCAATTACAAAGATGGGGAGTGTGAGCTGAACGGAGAAAGCACAGAGAGTGTTGGATCTAGGTACTTCTCACCGTCCGAAGGGTGCAGTTATTATGGACCAGTCTGATTTGTTATGTTTGGGCTGTAATCACGACAAATTATAATGTACCTTTTTTGTTTAAATAATTCATTTTTTTGCGACGTGATTTCATTCAGTGAACATTGATGTTTTATTGTTCGGCAATAGAGTCATTTAACATTCTAATCTATAACCATATCAACTTGGAAGTTAGACTGCCAAAGGACTGGTCAAACGTGGTGTAGCTAAATCCCAGTATAAACCGATATGGAGAATCTGCGGCGCCCCAAAGTGGTGGTCTAATGGGTGCCTTTATTCCGCTTCCGGGTTATGGGTGTTTATTAAATTCTAAGGCCACAGTTTTCCATTGTTGGAACTCTTTCACGAGGTACAAATTGCCCCCTTACCCCTCGATCAAATTATTTCAATGGTAAATAAGATTATGGATAAACACGTTTCGGATGGTATATAGATAGATTTTATTAGGGAATAGGGTTTCTTGAAAATTTCAGTGTGTAAAGCGATTAAAGTAATTCAAAGAATACAATTTCTCTGTTTCCATAAAGCTCTCTTTACCTCGGTGTTCTAGATGATCGATTTGATTTTTCAAATAATCTTCAACAAGATGAAAATGATTGCTATGTGTGTGTGCATGGCCGTACTCACATATGGGGACAAGGGGCAGTTTCCCCCTAGAAATTTTCAAAACTCCACTTTTTTCTTTTTTTACTTATTTTTAAATAATAATTTCCCCCAAATTCCACCCAAAATGTACACCAGATCGTTCAGTTCAATTCTAAAAATGCAAAAGTTCCTGCTCGATTGTTTTACTACCTCGCTTTGACAAATATTCCCTCAAATATTGAATATTTTCTCCCCCCCCCCCCCCCGGAAAAAATCCTGCGTACGACCATGGGTGAGAGTGTGTGTGTGTGCGTGTGCGTGTGCGTTAGTTTTTTCAAGATTGATCTTTTTTTTTTAATTTTTCCCTTCTCTTTGGTAAATGTGAAATATATGTGGTATCAGTTATGATACGAAACTGACACGAGTTATATTTTCAATCAATTGTACTGTAATTACAGATTTTGTTTACCCCTGCGTGTGTGCGAGGATCCGAGGATGAGGGTGTGGGTGTGTTTGTGTGAGGGTGTGTGTGTGTGATTGGGTTTTCAAAGACGGGTATCAGGTGATGCCGTAGTCGAGTGGTCTAAGATGCTTGACTGGCGACGGGAAAGTCGGGGGTTCGATCCCGCGGTACGGCACTTATGCCCTTGAGCACGGCATTTTATCAACATTTTTCTTTTATCTTACATCATAAATGAAAATGCTATAGGCATTAATGATACCAATGTGTGCACGTGTTTTTTTTTTCTATCAATATGATGTGATTATTTTTGTCTGGGAACGACCTTTAACATGCTTAACGTCACCATCCAAAAGACGTTCCTCGGGTTCGACCTGGCCTGATCAAAGTCAGTTTGTGGGCGAATGAAGACAAAGAGCTGACTTTAGTCAAATTCTTGGGGAGCATTTCCTTAAGAGTCTTGTCAGTGATTTTTCACTGACAAATTTGCTCTCAGCCAATCAGATGCAAGGATTTCAGTAGCGTATTATAGTTGTCAGTGAAAATCAGTGAAAAGACTATTGATGAGACGCTCCCCTGCTGTACTATATCTGTTCGAAGCGTAATTAACTTTTCCTTTAAAAAAGCAACAAACAAGAAAAAAAACAAGGAACAAACAAAAATAGAAAATGATACAAATGTGGAAGCCATCTTCCTTAGATATAACGGATTATTTTTTTTTTCAAATCTTTTCAGTAATTGTCAACACAAGTGCAATAAAAAAAAATGATTTAAAAATCATATTGTATTGTACGTATACATTACTTCATGCGTCTTGGGTTCTGTCAATACTCGTTTAGACGAGACGTAATATGATTTACATTCACGATCAGTCGATATAGGTATTGATATTCTGCACGTAATGGTTTCGGTCACGAATGGAGGGACAATTTCTTTCAATAAATGTCAACATACAAAACAATTCATGGGAGCACGATAAGTCGATACCTCTGCATTATTCAAAACCGTTGTAGGAAAATGATGTAGTTTCGTCCTTCTCAGTATATATGTAGTAGGTTAGAGAAACATTTACTCCCGTCCTTTGAATCATGAAAATAATTCATACAATTCTATACCTGTAGTGAAAATGAATAGGCCTACACATCGAATGAGTTCGATTTGCATTCGAGCGTTTTCCCCCTTTTTACGTCGAACAATGGGCCAAAAAGCGGAAGGGTGTATTAGACTATAATGATGAAGGACGATTTATCTACCTTTTTCGCTCGTTCTCTTTGCTAAAAAAATTCGATCTTTAAAAAATATAAATCTTGCCTGACAACCCTTCCTTCTGAATTTCTATCTCTCTCTCTCTCTCCATGAACACCCACACATTCATATACAACCCTTTCGTCATTTGAATGAGAGGGGGTGGAAACCCTTGACTATCCTGCGCTACGCCCAAACATTTTTTTTCTGTTATCCTGATAGGCAACGTCCCCGAAGCATTTCAAGCAACAAAACAAGGCTGGCCAAATCGATTCTCAAGACCAGCCAAAGATGGATGCAGAGTTGAATTATTGTACTTCTAATTTCTCTCTAACTTTTTAAGATTGAAATCGTATAGTTGTACATTCATTAGAGATATAAAAAAAGAAAAACTTTATCTGGAAAAGTATGAAAACATGGCCGTATCAGCTTGCTTTACTCTTATCTTCATCGACATGCTGTTTGCTAGGACTGTTTGTAAGTATTATAATTTCATGGTGGAAATGTTGTGATTCAATCAGCGTCACTTTTCTTGTACTTATATTGTAGGTACGAGTTCTACAAGTTCTTATATCACCATCTACACGTTATTTACCCTGTACCAGTTGGAATGATTAGATGCATATTAGGCACTTCGGGATCGGTGCTAGCCAGAAGACATCGACCTAGGTCCACTAACAGCATTTACATTTTGTCTATACTTGATTTTGTTTTCTTTTGTTATGTTCTCTTTTATAATTTGCAGTGGGATTTCCATTAGTGTGTTGACAAAATTGATTTTAGCTGATGTAAACAGAAATTAGAGTTGACTCTTCATAATTTGCAGTCAGTTTTATTTTTTACCCTGTGAGCTTTCGCCTTCTAGTTTCTGTCATCGATATGTACATATGTATATATCGATGGTTTCTGCAAGCTTCTTCCAACTGGCACTGACTCGCCGTAGATGGGGTATCGGCAGTTGGACCAGCTCTAGAGTCGGACGGTCCGAGAGAATAGGAATGTGGAAGATAATTTGAATTGCCCCGCGTCTCGATGCATTGAAAATACCAGTCTCTTATGGATGTGAATGGCCTCCCATATCGATCTTGTATACTTGTCATCTCTAGGTAGAAATTTACTCCTTTTTTTTCAGTTTATGGTGTAATTGCTTTGAGCTACATGGTCATGATGGCAGGGGCGTCGCTAGACCTTTTTCAGTGTGGGGGGGGGGGGGGGGTGTAGAGGCCACTGATTACCGACAAACACTGCTACCGATTACCGACGACCAACGTCTATTACTTCAACCGTATAAAGCCCATGGGGCACTTTCCATTGTGTGCTTCTATCACATTTTCCTCCGTCTCTCCTACACATTTTCATTCAATTTCAACCAAATTTGGTAACTTTTATATGAGCGAGCGCAGCGAGCAAGGAAATAATACTCCTTTTTCATTTTAGAAGTTATAATTCTTCATCGAAATATCTGATGGGCCAATACGCTATTTAAATCATAAATTTGGTCACTCCGCTTGCAGAATTCATTAGCTTTCCCCCAACATGCTGTGTCTAAATATTATACAAGCGAGCGCAGCGAGTGAGAAAAAATGTACACTCTTTTTCATGTTATTTCGTCATCAAAATACATTTTGACCAATAAGATATCTAAATCATAGCCTGTTCGGTCACCTCGCTTGCGAGCGAGGAAAAATATATAAACTCCTTTTCAAGTTTGAACTGATTATTCTTCATCCAAATACACGATGGGCCGAAATGTATTTAAATCATATATTTGGTCATCTTGCTTACCCAATTCTTCTGTTATTCCAAACGATCCCGTATCTGAATATTAAACGAGCGAGCGTAGCGAGCGAGGAAAAATATACACTGTTTTTCATGTTATGTCGTCAAAATACACTTAGGCCAGTAAGATATATTCGGTTACCTCGCTTGACGAATTCTTTTGTTTTTTCCTAAACTATCCCGTATAGATCTGAATATTATACGAGCGAACGGAGCGAGCGAGGAAAAATATAAACTCTTTTTCATGGTATTTCGTCATCAAAATACACGTTGGCCAATAAGATATCTAAATCATATATTTGGTCACCTCGCTTGCCGAATTCTCTTGTTTTTGCGAAACGATCCCGTATGTGAATGTTATACGAGCGAGCGCAGCGAGCGGGAAATTATATTCACCCTTTGTTATTTCGTCATCACAATACATTTACATTTAAGATATTCTAAATTATGTATTCGATCGTCTATTTGCCAAAAAGGCGAAATCCTCCCGCATGTTTACGAGCGAGCGCAGCGAGCGAGGAAAAATATAAACTCTTTTTAATGGTAAAAGTGTTATTTCGTCATCAAAAGTACACTCCTATAAGATACCTAAATAATATTCGATCACCTATTTGCGAAATATGACTATATTTGGGCACCTCGCTTGCCGTCTGAAACCATTCTGTTTCTACTAGGGCGAAGCGAGCGACCGACAAAATAATGCCATATTTTCTATAAAAAATGTAGATTCCAGTCCGGACTCGATGAAGGCTGGGTAACCCGATTACTGGACGACCCCATCATCACGGTACACTATCGTCGGTATTCAAAGAACGCGCCAATTGCGTGATATCAAAACTTGCCAAGGATGATGAAGGATTGAGCAAGAATACCCGAAGAAGTACAGCCTGGACATCCCTTCCTGACCCGACATGGTCCATCATTCCTCCGACACCACGTCTGCACCGTATACCCGCAAGCACAACCTCGGAACCTCTCTTTCTCTCTCCAAGACTTTTTCTTCTCTCTACCTTGTCATCATCGTTTTTCTTATCCATTTTTTCCTTTTTTCTCTCTTTTCCTTTTCCCCTCTCTACTCTCTTTTTTCTTTTTCTTTTTCCTCCTTCTCTTTTTTTTTCTCTTTTTCCCTTTTTTCTTCTCTCCTTTTCCTTTTCTCTTTCCTCTTTCTCTTCCTTTTCCTTCTTTCTTTCTTTTTTCTTTCCCCTTCTCATTTTTTCTCTCCCATTTTTTTTCATTTTTCCCGACGGAAGCGCAGATTTATCGACGATATCCTGAGCAGTGGGGTGTCACACACCACCCCCCCCCCCCGTTAGTGACGGCCCTGCATGATGGTCACTGATGGCTGACTCGTTGACTATGTCGTCTATCTTTTTAGATCTCGTAAAGTAGGCTTCTCCCGAGTCTCCGCTACTTGCTTATGCTCAGCCTTCCTTGTCCCAAACTTTCTTCATGTTTCTCATAATAGAATACCTTGTGGCAATTCTGGCAAGGTATTTGGTATACCATACCTGTTGAGTCATCTAATGATCTCTTGTCCTTGGGGTGGATTGAAAGTGCCCATAATTTGGAGGGGGCGCATTGTGGTGGGTACATTGCGTTTATTGAAGATCCTCTATAAGGTATTTTATGTACCCTTGAATCGTAAGGAATGGTGACCATGGTTCTCTCCTTGGAACTATGGTTGGGTTTCTTTTTGGCTTGGACTGCTGATATCATCTGTTCTTCTGTTCTTCCAAATGACGAGTCCGAGTAGGCACATTTTCTGAGACATCAATTCATGTGCCCTTCCTCTGTCTTTAACGTCATCTGGTTCCGTGGCGATGCTGTGTGCCCTGTCGAGAAGTGTGCGATAAAGTCAGGGTTGGTATGAAGTGAAATGGAGATACTGACCATTGTGTGCTTTTTTCCTGTAAACCATTGGCTTCACGCTCCTATCTTCTCTTTTCTCTATACTTGTGTCCATGAAAGGAACTGAATTGTCCTCTTCCAATTTGTGTGTGAATCTAATGCTCTCGTGTAGTCTGCATGATTCAGGTGATCATTTAGTTGGTCTACGGATACAGATCCTTCCTTCGCGATCCTTCCTTCTCTCCGACCGTCTGACTACCGATACCCCATCTACGGCGAGTTTAGTGCCAGTCTGAAGAAGCCCGCAGGAACTAGTAGGCGGAAGTTCACAATCTAAAATAAAACCGATTGGGAAATTATGAAAATTCACCTCGAAAACACTTTGCCAATTCAAATGAATCTTTTAAAAAATATCAGACATTCATAGAAAAAAAACCCAACCAAATACTAGTGCATAAAAGGGCATTAACATTACTGAAAGCTCTTTTAAAGAAGTTCTTTTGCTATACTGTTCTCATAAGGCCTGTAATGATTTTTGTCTCATTTGAAATGACTGCTAAAATAGTATAAATTCCTGTCTTCTTAATACATTACTCATTCCGATGTTTCAGATGGCGAGTTTTGTTCTGCAGGATGGCATAGCCCACATACTGGATACTGCTACTATCTCTACGCTAACAGAGTGGGTAGCTTGGTTGAGGCCCGTTCTATATGTCAAAATGAATATGAGGGAGACATTCCTTCAATCTTTAGCGATGACGAGAATACCTTTATACATGCAATCCTAAGCCACAGTACATCTTATGAGTAAGTGCACTGTTGCTCATAAAGCTTAAATAAAGCTGTTTACATCCATTAATGAGTTTAACAATGATTTCTTCCGAATAGACAAATATATACATGCCCAGATAATACTGAAATATCCTGACTGAGTATTTGTTTGTTTTGCGCGACTCCTAAAGCTTGTGTATGCTTGTAAGTAAGAAATCACCGGACCTATGCACCGCACCTATAGCTTTAAATCCACTCCGACGGTAATGACGAATAATTCTTTACAAAGGGCACTAGTTTGTAGGTCATCGGTATGGTTTCAACCAGGGATCCTAGTAACGACTGCTATCTCTTCAGCACTGAATCATGTCCGTACGCAGCCGGGGGTGGGGTAAGGGGACAGCCCTCAGAAATAAGAAAAAAATAAGATGTAAAAACAAAAATCAAACCTACATTGCAATTGCCCCCGCCCCGACTGAAAAATCCTTTAGTACGGCCATGCAATGAACCATGATACATCTGCACTCCTCCTGGAAAGGTCTGACTTCTTTAATCATGATTAAATCATATTGTCAAAATTATTTGGTGAGTGGAACATTATTAGGTAAGTAATAAAAAAAGAAGAAGAATATTCCAACTTTATGAGCAACAGTGTCTATTCTTGGACGTTAACAGAACTCATCTAGTCCGTGTGCCTGGAATATACAAAAATGTCCTCCTTTCGACATTTTTTTAAAACCCCACGTTAATGCGTTTATTTACAAATATATGGGCTTTCACGTAGACGTAGACAACGGCACAGTTGATCAATAATGTACCCAGTAAGTGTGATGTTTTATTTCTCGAATTTCGACGCACCCTGCCCTCCTTATCAGGAGAAAGATAATAAGGTATCATACAAATAATTGAAGCAGTTATAGTGCGCGCATCCTCAGAAAGGTATTATGCAAAGGTATTATGTAATGATGATGCGCGCATATTGCTTTTTTTTCTCACCCGTCATTTTTATTGTAACAGGCGCGTACCCTCATTCAAATCTAAGGGAGACTTTTACCTAATTAACCTTTCTCAACTGATTTGAAGCAGTTTCTTTCACACATTGAAATTGCTAAAAAATAAATAAATGAATAAATAAACACACACACACACACACACGCACACACACACAAGTTTATATCTTATCATCGCTTCCTTATCTGCTATCATCAGCATATACTGGGTTGGTGCTACTGACCAAGAGGTAGAAGGAACTTTTCGTGACGTCATGAATGATGAAGTCCTTGCGTATGATAACTGGGCACCGTCCGAACCCAACGATACAGGAGGGGCAGAAGATTGTGCAGTGATGAAGACGAGCAATGGAAGGTGGAATGACGCTCCCTGCAGTCCCTCTTGGCATCCGGGTTTGATCTGTCAACAGCCCCCAAGGGTCAGCACGCTAGCAAGTAAGTATGTGGCATGTGCACGTCGCTCTAGATTATTCGTCATCTGGAGATGGTTAGTTAAGAGGTTGTTTTCTGGAGGTTCGTTCATCTTCGATCAGGTCACCTGAATGGGTTACACGTCGGTTGTTTTTCCGAAAATTCTGAAGGTTTAATCCTTTAGGCTCTTTGAAGGTTTGTTACTCCATAAGTTCCTAATCAGAGTTCAGAATTTCTAGAGTGAATTTGGGTCCAAAATTTCAGAATAAGATACTAAAGAAATGTTAAATCTTTGGTTTTCGTAATCCTGTATGGCACCTTGGTCCCTAGAAGCTATTTGTCAGCAGTATTTGTCAGTGATTTTCACGCTATTTTCACTCTCCCCCAACCCCGGGTAGTCATGTCAGTGATCATGATGATCAGTCTTTTTTTTTTTCTCAAAGGGAAGCGTTTTATATCCTTTAAGTACCAAGGATGCATGTGCCAGAACAAGAGTTAATAGGATTAGCTGGTCCGAAGGTTTTCTAATACATAGGTTTGGGGAGGATCTTCTCGCTGTTTTATTTACCAATCAATTTTAACTAATGCTGCTTCGACCCAGCATGTAGCTGATTTGAAGAATATGACCAGGAAATGAAATTATGAATGTCGAATTCCTCTTTGCAGTTCAGCAAACAACTTCTGCTACTTCTACTACCGAATCTCCGACAATTGAGACTCCTCCAGAATCTACTTACGTGTCTACTGATCAGATTCCTCAACAATCCACCGCCCATTCCCCTACCACTCAGGTCTCTCATCCACCAGAATCTCGTTTTAAGTCATCCACATTCGTCCACGCAAAGAATTCTGAGGGACATCCCCTGATTGGCTACTGCCTCACTGGTCACGTGATGAAGACAGTGCGAAAGGTCAGCGTAATACAGTGCGCCGTGACGTGCAACGGCGAAATTCGATGCAAGTCATTCAATTACAAAGATGGGGAGTGTAAGCTGAACGAAGAAAGCAGAGAGGATGTCGGATCAAGGTACTTCTCACCATCTGAGGGATGCAGTTATTATCGACCAGTCTGAATTTATCGCGACGACCTTATTAACACAATGGAAGGACAAAATGATAATATACATTATAGTTTAGCCCATATGTTATTTTTCTGAAATAGAGTCATTAAAATGATTAAACATGCTAATCTATAACCATATTATGAGTGGTTTAGCTAATTCCCAATTTCTACGGCGCCCCAATGTTAGGGTGGTCTAAAGGATGATCGTATTCCGCTTCCTGGTTTCACGTTTACTTATGGCGCCTGAATTGCAAGGCCACATTTTGCATAGTCGAAATCTTTCGGGAGGTGTAAATTGGCCCACTCCCTTACTTTAGTGGTAAATAAGAATATGAATAGAAACTGTTTCGAATGGTATATAGGTATATTTTATTAGGAGAGAGGTTTTCCTGAAACGTAGGTCTATAAAGCAATTTTAATCGCTTAAAACAGAAACATATCTCTGTTTCTATAAAGCTCTCTTTGCCTCGGTATCAAAGAATATCATATTTTTTTCCGGATAATCTTCAACAAAATGAAAATGATCGGTGTGTGGGCGCCTGGGCGAGTATGTGCGTGGTGTGCGTGTATGAGAGAGGTTGTGTGAGGGGGTATGTGTGTGTGTATGTGTGTGGTGGTGGTGGAGGTGGTTTAAGGCGCTTGACTGGAGACTCGAGAATCGGGCGTTCGATCCCTGCCACGGCCCTTAAGCAAGGCATTTTATCTACATCGCTCTTTCATCTTACATCAAATAAAGTAACGTGCTATAGGCATATTGTTACCAACGTGTTCCTTTTTTCATTATTTTTTTAAGTAACTGAGTTTTTACAGACGGGTGTCAATGTGATAAGATTATTTTCGTCCGCATGGACCGTTACCATCCGAAAGACCTGTCTTTAGTTCGAACCTGGCTTCAGTTAGATCAGCGCTTCTCAACCGGTGGTCCGCGGCCCACTGGTGGGCCGCGAAGCTATCTCAGGTGGACTGCGAGGTCTGTCCAAAACATTTTGGAAAAAAAAATCTTGAATTCAGCTTTCCTTTTAACATCAAATTGAATTGAATTTATTAAACATATTTAAATAACACAAACAGTTGTGGATTATCGTCAATGTAATGTGCTAAAAATCTTCGAAGATTTCTGTACATTTGGGGTGGGGGTATTATATTAATCTTTCATTTATTGCAACCATACATGTAGGGTGGATTTTGTAATGTAATGTAGGTAATGTAGTGGTCCAGATAATTACCACACAATTGTTCTCTATTTTCTTTTGTCATGTTTTACTGATTTTTTTTTCTCATTGAGATTCTGTGAGGTGGGCCTCAAAATATTTTCAAGAATGAAGTTGGGCCTCGTGTTAAAAAAAGGTTGAGAAGCACCGAGTTAGAAGATTTGCATTCACGATCAGTCTATATTATTACTGCTATTCTATACGTAATAAATTCGGTCACAAATTCTATAGGGATAACTTCTCTTCATAAAGTTTAACGTATAGGAGCACGATCAATAGATGCTTCATAATTGTTTCCCGCCTTTACAGGAAATAATATATTTTCGTCCTTTTCATTATAAATGTAATAAGTGAGAGAGAGAGAAAAAAACTACTCCCGTCCTTCGCATTATGAATACAATTCATGTAATTTTGATTTTTTTTTCAGGGATGAAGAATACTAAGTTTTATTTTTCAGTGTTAACTGGCAATTACTCTTTTATCAAGTGAAAGGAAAAGGGTCTGCACCGATATTTTTTCTCTACATATCCAATATCATTATCTATATAGGCCTTATCATAGCCTCATGAATCGTATTGACAGCCTCTTTTTGATTCATTACAGCAAACATATTAGTAAATTCCAACCATCCCCTTCTTACTGCTTGTTTATTTTTCTTGTCTTTTATTCTTGTCTTTTTCCCTTCCCCTCTGTCTGCCTCTCACCTTTCTCGTTCTTCTCTTTCTCTCCCGTTCTTCTCTTTCTCTCCCGTTCATCCCACATTCAAACCAACACTTTCCCATTTTTATATATCATAGGCTGCGCAAGTTTGTAGTCACATTTTGGATTTTAAACATAAATCAACTCATATTCCAACATTAGACTTTGTAAAACGCTACTTTAAGTGTATCACAAAAAGTCATCTTCCCCATTCCACTTTTTTCCTTCAGAAGGACATGTATATCAAGACAAAAGACTTTTCTACACTGGGTTTGTAAAATGATCAATACTAAGCCTACTGTCAAACACCTCAGGATAAAGTAGCCATTAAATGTACTTGAACATGTTTTCTTTTCATATTCTTGAATAGCGTATGAGGAAAAGTAATTAAAAGCCAACGCTAAGTAACCGAACAAACATGAGCCTCTTCCTAAATTCTGTGAAATAATAACACGACATGCTAAACCAAAGAAGGAAAAATCATGAAAATGAAATGGAACTTAACCAAAAGCACCACTGCTTTATAAGCATTTGACCAAATTTCTCCACAGAAAGCCCACAAAAAGAGTATCAATGGTGTCTGCTCAAGAAGCAATATCCTATATGTCATTACAAAGCAAAATACATTTTTAATCATAGGACTATAATATAAAATCAATTCACCTAAAATGGTAGGAAGAAGATCTGAACGGAAATGAATCTATTATGAATATATATATAATTCCCTGGTTATAGTATGAAGGTCAGTATTGGGCTAGAAGTTATTGTACTTAGTTCTATTATCATTAGGAAATAAAACAATGGAGCAACTACTCAAAATGAACGAAAATATCAAAGTAAATCCTTCAGCAAAGAATGAAAATTCGGAATTTTCATAACATGAACAAATATATTATCAGTAATTTCAAGACAAGCTGTTCATACATTTACAGATACATTACAGATACATACCTACCCGAGAACAAAAAAAAAAATCCTTGGAACACTGCATATGCATTCTCCCTAACCTACGCTAAAACTAAAACAGCTTTAACTTTTTAGATTAAACCTTGCAATCAAGAAATATTACTTCTATTTGAAAACAGAAGAAGCAAATTTCGCAGAAAATGCTTATTTTCCCCTTTATGTATATTCAAGATTAACATGTTAGATGTTCATGAATTTAGTGCTATTTTATGGCAGGGATTTACAATATAATAGTAGCTAAGAAAACATTTTGTGCTTCGAATAGAATTTTAAAAAGAAAACCCACCTCCATTGTATTCTATCAATTTTATACCCCCCCCCCCTCGTCCGAAAAGGGAGCTATTTGGTCTTACAATTAATGAACAAAGTGGTCTAATTGCAACTGATATAAGCTTATCAAACAGTCAAATGACATTTGTGAAAATGGATGTCATATCCATGACCAAATAATAATTAAAACAATGAAAAAAAATCTTTATATTCATATTTGAAAAATTGCTGTTTCATATTTACATGTAATATGACAGAAAGCAAATTAAATTCAGGCCGCTACGGGAAATAAGACAAACCTTGGAAATACCTTTCTTCAATTTTGTTTCCTTTTAATCATGGCAAGTTTGGGACCCCTATATTTACAATGTGTGTCGTAGAAATGTAATTATCGATAAAGAGGGCATCACCCTCTGTTCTATGACATAAGTCATTCAATTACAAAGATGGGGAGTGTAAGCTGAACGAAGAAAGCAGAGAGGATGTCGGATCAAGGTACTTCTCACCATCTGAGGGATGCAGTTATTATCGACCAGTCTGAATTTATCGCGACGACCTTATTAACACAATGGAAGGACAAAATGATAATATACATTATAGTTTAGCCCATATGTTATTTTTCTGAAATAGAGTCATTAAAATGATTAAACATGCTAATCTATAACCATATTTATGAGTGGTTTAGCTAATTCCCAATTTCTACGGCGCCCCAATGTTAGGGTGGTCTAAAGGATGATCGTATTCCGCTTCCTGGTTTCACGTTTACTTATGGCGCCTGAATTGCAAGGCCACATTTTGCATAGTCGAAATCTTTCGGGAGGTGTAAATTGGCCCACTCCCTTACTTTAGTGGTAAATAAGAATATGAATAGAAACTGTTTCGAATGGTATATAGGTATATTTTATTAGGAGAGAGGTTTTCCTGAAACGTAGGTCTATAAAGCAATTTTAATCGCTTAAAACAGAAACATATCTCTGTTTCTATAAAGCTCTCTTTGCCTCGGTATCAAAGAATATCATATTTTTTTCCGGATAATCTTCAACAAAATGAAAATGATCGGTGTGTGGGCGCCTGGGCGAGTATGTGCGTGGTGTGCGTGTATGAGAGAGGTTGTGTGAGGGGGTATGTGTGTGTGTATGTGTGTGGTGGTGGTGGAGGTGGTTTAAGGCGCTTGACTGGAGACTCGAGAATCGGGCGTTCGATCCCTGCCACGGCCCTTAAGCAAGGCATTTTATCTACATCGCTCTTTCATCTTACATCAAATAAAGTAACGTGCTATAGGCATATTGTTACCAACGTGTTCCTTTTTTCATTATTTTTTTAAGTAACTGAGTTTTTACAGACGGGTGTCAATGTGATAAGATTATTTTCGTCCGCATGGACCGTTACCATCCGAAAGACCTGTCTTTAGTTCGAACCTGGCTTCAGTTAGATCAGCGCTTCTCAACCGGTGGTCCGCGGCCCACTGGTGGGCCGCGAAGCTATCTCAGGTGGACTGCGAGGTCTGTCCAAAACATTTTGGAAAAAAAATCTTGAATTCAGCTTTCCTTTTAACATCAAATTGAATTGAATTTATTAAACATATTTAAATAACACAAACAGTTGTGGATTATCGTCAATGTAATGTGCTAAAAATCTTCGAAGATTTCTGTACATTTGGGGTGGGGGTATTATATTAATCTTTCATTTATTGCAACCATACATGTAGGGTGGATTTTGTAATGTAATGTAGGTAATGTAGTGGTCCAGATAATTACCACACAATTGTTCTCTATTTTCTTTTGTCATGTTTTACTGATTTTTTTTTCTCATTGAGATTCTGTGAGGTGGGCCTCAAAATATTTTCAAGAATGAAGTTGGGCCTCGTGTTAAAAAAGGTTGAGAAGCACCGAGTTAGAAGATTTGCATTCACGATCAGTCTATATTATTACTGCTATTCTATACGTAATAAATTCGGTCACAAATTCTATAGGGATAACTTCTCTTCATAAAGTTTAACGTATAGGAGCACGATCAATAGATGCTTCATAATTGTTTCCCGCCTTTACAGGAAATAATATATTTTCGTCCTTTTCATTATAAATGTAATAAGTGAGAGAGAGAGAAAAAAACTACTCCCGTCCTTCGCATTATGAATACAATTCATGTAATTTTGATTTTTTTTTCAGGGATGAAGAATACTAAGTTTTATTTTTCAGTGTTAACTGGCAATTACTCTTTTATCAAGTGAAAGGAAAAGGGTCTGCACCGATATTTTTCTCTACATATCCAATATCATTATCTATATAGGCCTTATCATAGCCTCATGAATCGTATTGACAGCCTCTTTTTGATTCATTACAGCAAACATATTAGTAAATTCCAACCATCCCCTTCTTACTGCTTGTTTATTTTCTTGTCTTTTATTCTTGTCTTTTTCCCTTCCCCTCTGTCTGCCTCTCACCTTCTCGTTCTTCTCTTCTCTCCCGTTCTTCTCTTTCTCTCCCGTTCATCCCACATTCAAACCAACACTTTCCCATTTTTATATATCATAGGCTGCGCAAGTTTGTAGTCACATTTTGGATTTTAAACATAAATCAACTCATATTCCAACATTAGACTTTGTAAAACGCTACTTTAAGTGTATCACAAAAAGTCATCTTCCCCATTCCACTTTTTTTCCTTCAGAAGGACATGTATATCAAGACAAAAGACTTTTCTACACTGGGTTTGTAAAATGATCAATACTAAGCCTACTGTCAAACACCTCAGGATAAAGTAGCCATTAAATGTACTTGAACATGTTTTCTTTTCATATTCTTGAATAGCGTATGAGGAAAAGTAATTAAAAGCCAACGCTAAGTAACCGAACAAACATGAGCCTCTTCCTAAATTCTGTGAAATAATAACACGACATGCTAAACCAAAGAAGGAAAAATCATGAAAATGAAATGGAACTTAACCAAAAAGCACCACTGCTTTATAAGCATTTGACCAAATTTCTCCACAGAAAGCCCACAAAAAAGAGTATCAATGGTGTCTGCTCAAGAAGCAATATCCTATATGTCATTACAAAGCAAAATACATTTTTAATCATAGGACTATAATATAAAATCAATTCACCTAAAATGGTAGGAAGAAGATCTGAACGGAAATGAATCTATTATGAATATATATATAATTCCCTGGTTATAGTATGAAGGTCAGTATTGGGCTAGAAGTTATTGTACTTAGTTCTATTATCATTAGGAAATAAAACAATGGAGCAACTACTCAAAATGAACGAAAATATCAAAGTAAATCCTTCAGCAAAGAATGAAAATTCGGAATTTTCATAACATGAACAATATATTATCAGTAATTTCAAGACAAGCTGTTCATACATTTACAGATACATTACAGATACATACCTACCCGAGAACAAAAAAAAAAATCCTTGGAACACTGCATATGCATTCTCCCTAACCTACGCTAAAACTAAAACAGCTTTAACTTTTTAGATTAACCTTGCAATCAAGAAATATTACTTCTATTTGAAAACAGAAGAAGCAAATTTCGCAGAAAATGCTTATTTTCCCCTTTATGTATATTCAAGATTAACATGTTAGATGTTCATGAATTTAGTGCTATTTTATGGCAGGGATTTACAATATAATAGTAGCTAAGAAAACATTTTGTGCTTCGAATAGAATTTTAAAAAGAAAACCCACCTCCATTGTATTCTATCAATTTTATACCCCCCCCCCCCTCGTCCGAAAAGGGAGCTATTTGGTCTTACAATTAATGAACAAAGTGGTCTAATTGCAACTGATATAAGCTTATCAAACAGTCAAATGACATTTGTGAAAATGGATGTCATATCCATGACCAAATAATAATTAAAACAATGAAAAAAAATCTTTATATTCATATTTGAAAAATTGCTGTTTCATATTTACATGTAATATGACAGAAAGCAAATTAAATTCAGGCCGCTACGGGAAATAAGACAAACCTTGGAAATACCTTTCTTCAATTTTGTTTCCTTTTAATCATGGCAAGTTTGGGACCCCTATATTTACAATGTGTGTCGTAGAAATGTAATTATCGATAAAGAGGGCATCACCCTCTGTTCTATGACATAACAGTTGTGTACCGCTTGAAACTTTCCAAATTGTGTTTTTCTAAAATGTAGAACAAATGTTATGTTCCATTCACAAAAGACTCTTAAACCAAGGTAATTTTCCAGTCCCACCTTTTATATAGTGTTGATTTTAGCCATGACATGTAGTGTGTTGTAACAAGGCTCCCCTGCATAAGAGAAGTTTAGCGTTTTTCAACGGTAAACCACACGTCCCCTCCGTCCTTGTTTTTGAGATGCGACACCAGACCATGCACATGCTCTGTCTTTTGACCAGGAACAAGCTTTATTTTGAAGGCACGCAGGAAGACAGCGAGAAAGATGGCCAGCTCCTTGTAGGTAAACTGCTGTCCAGGACACACCCGACGGCCAGCGAAACCAAATGGCCGGAAGGCATCCCGAGGGCGCTTCCTCACATTAGCTGCTGAGAAGTTCTCTGGATTGAAACTAAAACGAATATAAAAGGAATGGACTACAGGTATGTCATTCAATTACAACTACACCATGTGAGTTACCTGCCAAACTTTGCTGTACGTATTGTCATGTTTCTCTGAGGCATGTTCCTTGTATTTCATTAGTCTAAAGACAGGATGAAGAACACTTGTAGCTGGTATGTTGGATAAATCTCTGACAGACTTATCGGTCATCACTATTAGCAACTCTAGAAGAGGAAGGCAGAAGATTTGAACATATTTGTGAAGGCGTGTTTCATAACACTGATTTTTTTTAAAAGGTGGAAAGAGAATGACAGAAGCTGCATTTAGAAATCATTATGAGTGTTTGGATGAGGTCATATTTTCTGCTGAATTTCGTAAGTTATTATTGACAAGAAGTTTTGGGGTTTTTTTAAACTCGGCTTTGGTCCAGTGAATAATTAACTTTTAGAAATACTGCTCACATTTTGGGGTTTGGAAAATACTTCTCAGACAAGTGAGAAACACCCAGGGCATGAACAACTGGAGTCTGCAGATGACAAAAAAAGAAAGAACAGTAAAAATCAACAACAACGCAAGCAAAAAACATAACGCTCATTAGTGGCCACTTACCATGCTCACAGTGCTCTTTGGCTGTGATTACTTAGATAATTCAGTGATATTTCTACTTATGCCATTTTCTGTCAAGTTCTCCTCTTATTTCTCCTCTTATTTCTACTTATTACATGCCATTTTCTATCAAGTTTTCCTTTTATTTCTCTTTCCTAATTAAGCAGGTTGAGATCTTTTCCAAAGGTATTTAACATGCATCCTTCCCATGTATCCTGCCAAAATTGAGAAAAGCAGTGTATATTAACAGTAAAAAAAATACTGAAGAGTGAAGATAAATACTGTGAAAATATGTCATCACAGATTATACTTCAAATAGTGAATCCAACCGTTAAAATTTCAGCATTTTACAGAAAAGTACCTCTGATTTCCGTACATCCCTTCAAGGAAACATGTTAATGAAGTTAGAATATCATCCAGTAGTTTCAGGGCTGTACGCAAGAATTTTTTCCGGGGGGGGGCAAGAATACGTAAAAATATTCAAAGGGAGAGAGCGAAGCGACCGAGCTGGTCACGAGGGTGTTTGGGCATATTAAACCTGAAATTGAAGGATTTGATGCACGCTTTGGGTGGATTTGGGGAAAAATTTCAGGAAAAAAGTAAGGCGTGAAAATTTCGGGGGGGGGGGGGTGCAAATACCATGATGTGTTTATAAGAGTCACTTACCCCTTTAGGAATAACATGCCCTCTGAGGGTCACATCAAAGTCTTGGAACCGGGCAGCATAGGGAGCAACGACGGAGACACGCAGGGTTTCATCAATAATTTGCCTCATGTACCTTTGAAGAAAAGAAAACGAGATCATATTATAATGTTTTCAACATGGTTGATATCTTTGGTCGAGTCAGTCTTTTACTACATATCACAGACTGAATCCCAGCTGTCCCTTTACCTGTAATTGTACCAAGATATGTTGAGTTCAGTTTCATGATGTTCTCTCTGAGCATTCCTGGCTTTATAATTGAATCACATACTTTGCATGGCTGACTCACAGATTTTTAGTGTGTGCTCGTGTGTGAGGGTGTGTGTGTGTGTGTGTGTGTGTGTGTGTGCGTGTGTGTATGTGTGGAAATTGCAGATGAATTTTAACATTTAGCCTCATTTGATCTTTGAATTACATACATGACTTTTGACTCCCAAATAACATTGAGGTCCCTCTCATCTACTATCCAAGTTTCGTTACAAACTGGCAAATGGTCGCTAAGTTATTCAAGTTTAATAAACGTTATATGAACGAACGGACGTCGGACCTCGGTGGCTTGACAAAAAGTAGACTATCTTTGAATCCTTACTTCATTTCTGAAATGTTTTCCATGCTGACTTCTCCAGTCTCGCCGACAACATCGATCACATGGTTGTACAACTTCTCCTGGACCTTGTCATTTTGTGCAAGGAAGTACAGAGCCCAAGCAAACACTGAACAAAAATGGATTAAAAAAAAAAAAATTAATATGATACAAAATGATACAATTTCATCATATTCTCAAGTGTGTCCAAGTCGAAAACGTGATTGAACAGCTTCTCCTGGATCATATCATTTTTTTGCGAGGAAGTACAGTGACTACGCAAACCAGAAGAAAAAAACCCACAGAATAAACAAAACAACCCAACAAAATCAAACACACAATTTCATAAATGAAGTAGAAATAAACCTGTCTGACTTTAAGTCTGAACAGAAATGGACGAACAAGCGTTAAGCTCCCATACCCTGACCGTAAACCTAATGATCGAATTATAAAAAATAAAAAATAAATAAAAACCTGCCTAACATGATTCTGCAGCCAAACATAAATCTGCAGTATATCTGAAAACATATAGGCCTACCATCCAAGACTGAGTGGACTCATTTTAAAATCAAATGTCCTTAAAGGAGATATTTACCTCAAATGTGGAAATTTAAAAACAAAACAAAACAAATAATCCCGCTCACGATATGCTGAAGTGTGGAATCCTCCAACGACGTACGAGACAAGGTCAGCCTGTAGCCTCCTTGGCGGATAGTCAGCCTTGAGTAGCACATCAATAAAAACTTCTTTATCCTGACTGGGTGGGTTAGCCTTGCGGAGCTCCACAACACTCTGGACAATACCGTACAGTCTTTCCTTGGCTGGAATTTAACATTTCCATTTATCAACAGGAAGGTAGTAGGGTTACCTGAATTCAGGACAGGAACTCTGTGTTTCTTTCAAGCTAATGACACTAGTATTTTGTATTTCATGGCTGCATTTTTCCAATAAAATGCCATGTAGTATCTGATCATGGGTATGAACATGATGGATAGCATCAAATTGACAATGTTTTAGATATGTATATTTTAAAATTGTTATTACGCCAAACATGTAAACATGTAGAACAGCTTTGGCTGTTTTTCATGTGACATGATTTATATTGTGTATGAAACATGTTTATGCCTAATAAAAACCATTTTTGAAGTAAATTCAAAAAGCACGTTGAAAAGTTAAGAAGTTACCGATTTCACAGAAAAACGGGGATTTTCAAACTTTCTGTAATATTACTAATTTAAAGATTTTAGTCCAGCTATTTTCTTTTTAGAATTTTAGCATCATGAAATAAATAATCATTCAATCAAAATGGGAGTAGTACGTGGAGAATTTTTGGCTCTTTCTTCTTTGTGTATTTGGTATGGTTTTTAGGGCCCCTGTATCGAAAGTTAAAACTACAAAATGCGGACCCTCTGTCACGAATAGATTAAAACATTAGTACCCAATACATATGGCAGCATAGGCAATCAGCAATTAGGTCCGAACAACAATAACGAAAAATCCTCTTTCATGTAATGTTATCATGGTTATAGAACAGGGTTTTCATGGCAAGAAACAATTGCAAAATGTCATTGATAGGATTATCAATCGTGTGGCATGAAACCTGCAGATGGAACCCACTTGTATAAATCATATGATTTTTTTTGTCACCTGAATTTTTCTGGCTCTGAATATGAGCATCATCAAATTAGAGAATATGTCGAAACCAGGATTTTCCCGCAACCATTCGTTCTCACAGGGACGTTGTCATAAAAATGTGTGAAAACACTCCGGAATAAAGCCTAATATTCTATTACAGTATTTCTTTCTAATGAGGCCAGCTTTTAAACTTAAGTAATAAAGTATAATTATGCTGATATGTTTTATGAATAGTTCTTCTTTTATACATATTCTATTTTTTTCGCAATAAACCTTAAATTGAATTGAATCGTTACATGAGGATGCCTAGCACCATATTCATTGTCCTTTGCACACTGGCTTACCTTCTTCAAATTTTTTCTCCCTGTCACTTCCTGGTTCTGGTATACTACCATCAAGTCTAGCCTCCATCTCACCCCATACCTACATTAAAAAATAACAACAAAATCACAAGGCCACAGCCCTAACGGGTGCAATCATGCAGGAAAATTGTCCTTTCACCTACTTATAAGACCTTTGACCACAAACACACACTGAGGTCCCTGTGGGGCATCGACCATGCTAGTTTGGTTTTATACAAACTGATGGACTTATTATTCAAAAGTTACTAGCCCCAGTAGAAACCTGCAGGAAACGTTTAACATTTGACCTCATTTGACCTCATTTGACCTTTGACCTACATACGTGATGTTTGATATTAAGCTCCTGGTAGAGCATTTACCATCCAAGTTTGCAAACTGAGTATCATAAATTATGATTTTGTGACGAGTTTCACTTATAATGTACTCATCATAATTATTCCTTAAAACATACAAGATCACATGTTTCATTATTGAAAAAAAAAAACCACAAGATCACAGTTCTTCCTTAACACATATTCACAAGATCTTAATTCCTCCTTTATAATAATACAAGACCAAAATCCTTCCTTAAAAACATACTCTCATGATTCCTTTAAACATACTCACGAGATCACAATCCTTCTTTAAAACTTACTCCCATGATCATAATACCTACTTAAAACATATTCACATGATCATAATCCTTTCTTAAAACATACTCACAAGATCATAACCCTTCCTTAAAACATACTCACAAGATCATAATCCTTCCTTTAAAAACATATATAATCATAAGATCATTATTCTTCCTTAAAACATAGATCATAATCCTTCCTGAAACATACTCACAAGATCATGATTCTTCCTCACCATACATGATAATAATACCACCTCCTTAAAACGTATACTCACACGACCATAACCCTTCCTTAAAACATACTTACACGATCATAATCCGGCCTCCTTAAAATACACTCACATGATCACAATCCTTCTTTAAAACCTGCTCACAATATCTTAATCCTTAACTCCTTAAAATCTACTTACAAGATCATAATCCTTCCTGAAGTTGTTGATACTCTTATCATCCTTGAAGAACTGTCCGAAGGATGTCTCCATGATTCCCTTGATAGCCAGATCAAGGCCGGTCTCATTTAGAGGAATGTGCTCTCCAGGAGGCAGGGCTGAAATTTTTTTGACCAATTGCTCTGTGATCTGCGGAAAAATTTGATGGATTTAAACATATTTTTAGGCAGCAAGCAACAGTCTATGCAAATTGTGACAATGTAGCATTACAAGTCAAATCTTATGAAACGTTGAAAGCTGTATACAAATGACCAATTTCATGCAGAAGAAATTCACCCGGAGGGATGCAAAAGTAATTGGGTGTTGTTTAGCATTGTCGCGGGCATCTGAAAAAAAGGCGTTTGCATGCTCAACAGAAATTGGAGAAGGTGCATACTGTATGTGCAAGCAAGCCTGATGACCAGGGTGATATTGCAGATGTATTTTAGGGCAATAAAAATCCAGAATATTAAACTACTATTATTATTAATAATGCTCTCCGGGCAGCCGGGGGGGGGGGAGGGATGGAATCTTCTTTATCAACTGCGCTATGATCTGCTGAAGGCAAATAATGGAAGTTGGAATAGTTTCAAGCATTTGCAAGCAAATATTCATGCATAACTTGTTATACTGTAAAGTCAGTTGACTTTCACAGAAATATTCAAAAAGCAGTCCAGAATGTGTGTTACATCAAAACCACTTAAAAACATCAAATAATAATGTGTTTTAAAGAAGACTGAGATTAAGGAACAAATTCACTTATACGAAGTTTAGTTCCATGAAAATTGTAACAATGAAACTAGGAACTACATGGTATATATAAGACTAAATCAACTCTTAAATGTTTATGCGTGCCATTTATGGCACGGAAACTTTGTGACTCATATGTTTTTGTTTTTTTTAAGGCAAATTGTTTGGCACTACCAACCTACCTCATTGAAGATTCCAATAAAGTTCTGTAGTGCTTGGAATCCAAAGCACCTGTCGGTCAAGTCTCGCCTTTTACGGGCATCAGCCCCGTTGGCATACATGATACTGTCGGGTGTCAACAGGGGTTCAAACAACTTGAACAGCAGAGCTGCGAACACATAATAAACACATTCTATTATGCTTAAAGGAGAATGCAACCCGAGCATCAGTGTGCTCTTAGTGAATAAAGATGACCAAGAAGAACAAACAGTGAAAGTTTGAGCAAAATCGGACAATCTGTTCAAGAGTTATGAATTTTGAAAGTTTCAGTAAATCCCTAGTATGAGGATCCTTGAGTTGGCAACTTTGGCAGCATCTGGGATGTCATCGTGGACAACTCTCAATTCATTTTGTGCAATTCTTCCAAAAAAAATGATTTATATGAAATTTCAAGTCAGGAATCAACATAATTCTTCCCAATATGCTTGCAGAATTGATATAGCCATGTCGTACTCAAACAATAAATCAATAGAATTTTTATTTTTCTTGAAAATAAAGACAATGTTGAATTCTGTGTACAAAATGAATGGAGAGTTGTCCACAATGACATCACAGATGCTGGCAAAGTTGCCAATATAAGTATCCCCATAATAAGGATTTACTTAAACTTTCAAAGTTCATAACTCTTGAACAGATTGTCCGATTCTGCTCAAACTTTCACTGTTTACTCTTCTTGTTCTTCTTCATTCACTGGAAGTACACTGATGTCTGGGTTGCATTCTCCTTTAAATGCGAAGGGCTTTGTAATCATTATCCCAGCTTCTATACCAAACACTTGTCATCAGCACAAACCGGGTGTTTATTTATCTATTTATTTCGTTTCATTTAAAAACAGGGCTGTCTTTTCAAAGCCTAAAGACCTGCTTTAAAAAAAAGAGCCCCGTGCACATACATATGAAACAATTGAACAATGTTAGAATACAGACATAAGGATATGCAAAATAGATAATTAGCACTAAATACTAAATGAGTAATAAGACAAAAATAATAACACGAGTCCGAGTTTAAACAGAAATAGGTACATCAATCTAACAAGCAAAACTAAAAACAAACCCCATCCCCCCCCCCCTAAAAAAAAATGAAACAAAAATTTACAGGTTTAAAAGTGAATAAATCTGACTGAAAGTTTTTGACAGGCTAACATAACTGATCATAACCTTTTAAATGCACAATGAGAAAGCTATCTGTAATGAAGGGCTTACGAGGCTTGCCAGTTACTGCCTGATGTTCCTTGAACAACTTTGGGGAACAGATGCTGACACACAGCTGATTGGTGAAATAGAATGATGCGATGTCTCCATATTCTGCATGAAGGTTCAACAAGAACTGATGCAGGCTACCAGCATCACCTATCTCAGCCAGGTTACCCTTCCTGATGGAAATACGTTAAAAGATTGTTTATCTCTCCTTCAAAACAGGAATTGCTTTCAAATACTCCTCATTATGATTAAAACAGAAAACAGATATTCAAAAAAATTCCAATAAAATCTCCCAGAGATATTCTGTCAAGGCCTTACCTTTAAACAAGCACAGATATTTTCAAGCTTCCCTCTCAAAAACAACATTAGTATATCCCTCCGAAAGTACTCTTTCTTATAACTAAAGATACATGAACTTTAACCCAGTAAAACAAAAACAAAACAATAAAAAAGTTCTCAGAAACCCCTGATTATTAGCACACACACAAAAAAAAAATTGAACTGAAAAAAAGAACTACTCACACAGGATCAGACGGTTCAAGCCCTGGTACAGTTGTAGCCTTTTTAAGAGTTGTCTGGAAGCAATAAAATTTCATGCTCGCTTCAAATACATATTTTACTAGTTAACTCTAAGAATTAATGATATAGTCATGTTATATTGTATGGCGCCGAATGGGATACCAGAGAATATAGCACGAATTAGGGCCTATTCGATTCGTTCAAAATTGGCCCTAATAATAATAATAATAATAATAATAATAGATGGGATTTGTAATGCGCCAAATCCACTCTGCAGAGTGCCCAAGGCCCAAGGCCCTAACGAAAGCAATGTGCTCTATTATTCCATGAAATAAATCCATCCATTATATTTATCATTATATTTAGGCCTATCCCACAGGGAAGTGATGTAAAATTTAACGGCAATTTCAATTCGTCAATGAAGACGAGTCCGTCAAAATAAGGGTTTGACATGTTGCTGACGCAATGTTAAATTGCCGTTTCAGGTTTGACAGTTTTGGAAATAACCTGATCTTGATAATGTTGCTACTTGTTTGGTTACGTTTGGCGTCATTTGACCTTTGACCTACATACATAACGTTTGACCCCAAATAACGGTGAGGTCCCTATAGAGCCTCTACTATCCAAGTTTGCTTATAAACCTGGGAAATGGTTGCAAAGTTATTCAAGACGAAGGATGGACGGACGGACGCCGCTAAGGATCCCTTAAAGTGTCACTCTACCTCGGCATCTCCACAAAAATATGATTAAAAACTATCAGAATTTCCTACTATTATGCTGAAATGGTGATACTCACAGGGTAGATGAGCCGACAAACCAGAAGAATGACAAAGGTAATAGCAACGATGGCAAAGTCCAACATGATGATTTCTTGCTTGCTGCAGAGATGACTGAAGTAAACCAATAGTCAAGTATATCATTCACACTATGCATTGGTAGAGTGAAGAGAAATGGCAGAAGAAAAGAGTTATGCTTTTAAATTTTTCATTCATAAGATCTATTTAATGGCAGTGGTTGACTATTAAATCAACAATTCAAAAGGCATTATCATGGAATGGGAAACCGGATCCCTATAACTACTCCCGTTACAGTGATATAAGTCATTTATTTTCAGAAAACAAACAATGAGGATGCGATCTCCACGAAGTGTTACCATGGTTACAAATGAGCTTTCTTTTGCAAAAGTAAAATTCTCTCTAGGTATGAACTATGTAGAACTATGAAGAAAATGTAGAAGTAATTAATTCTTTCTAGAATTTTGGTAACGGTATTTAGCAAAGAAATGGGTCTAGAATTACATATATTCTCCTTTTCTCCTTTTTTAAAAACCGGAATAGACTAGGGAATTTTCATACAATCTGGAATAATACCGTTGGTCAAAGACAAATTGAATACATGTGCCAAAGGATCAACAACGTAGTTTATGGCATTTTTCAATGAAATATTATCTATTCAGATCTGTACTTTCTTGTCCTGCACTTTTTTATTTTTCAAATTATGAACTATATCTATTAATTCGTTTCTGTGTACAGGTACAAAAACAGAGAGTTGGGATTAGGCCGGCCAAGAAAGTTAAAAAAATAAAAACAAAAACAAAAATCAAAACAAAATACAAGCGTTTGTGATGGAGGAATGTTACGAACCTGATTGTGACCAATCTGACAGAAATATCGATCGAACGCATGAGCTATCTGCATTGAATCATTGATTCATTTAATCCGCATTTTATATTTATATTAAATGGCACTCCCTTGTAAAAAAAAAAAAAAAAGAAAAAGTAATATGGATGCCATGGTACTCTGACGAAATTACCATCAAATCATGGTAATTTGATGGTATTTTCGTAGTAAATTCATGATTCTGATGGTAATTTCGTCAAAAACCATGGTACCCAACGTACTTTTTAGCAGGGCTGTCTATAATTTGCCACGTTTTGTTAATATCATGTTTGAAAATAACTGGTTTGTAAAGTGCATTGTATGTTCTCTTTTCAGTATGTAATATTTCAGTGAGAACATTTTATCAGTAGTATATTTATAGCGGGACTTTTCTGAACGCTGAATTTCTTCAGCATGATAGTCAGCTAAGAAACGAAAATCATCAGTTACAATTCAAACTCCTTGTATTCAAGTGCATTAATGACAACGTGTCGATTTTTTTTTTCTAAAGATATAAATTGATTCATAGTAAAATAATTTGATCTGTAATACTGAATATCATTATCTTCGCTCATATCGGAAGCAAGGTTAATTGCTTGAGATGCAAGGTGATCATTATGAGGAGAAACATTATTACTATTTTTAGTATCAATGTTTGGTCTAAAAAAATCGAAGAACCAGTCATCACCGAATGGAAATCTTCAACCTGGGCCATAATAAATCAGAATAAGAGAATATTAAGTATGCCGTTTCCTGCGCGGACCGTGCGTGTGTGCGTGCGGTCAAGGTGAAATGAGATTGAAAAAGTTACAATGCAACGAAGAGCTTACAAAAACAGAGAAAAAAGGTAGTACATTTGCATATAACTGGTACGAAATTAGGCACACACACACAGTTTTGTGTCTATAGTGGAACTAGATCCATATTATATTCCAGCATACGCGCGGACATGAATGAGCTCCCATGCGTAAAGATTATCAAGATTACGGTGAAAGTACGAAACATGATAATTCATTCATCAATTCTACCAGTGAACGCTGATTTACATGTCTTTACACTTAATATGGGGTATTTTGATTTTGATTGAGCGTATCCATAAATCATGCATCAAATAAATACTTTAACACTCTAACGGAGTACAAATCATTATTCATGCGAGATTAAACAGGGAATGGTCTGAAGAGGCCCATCATTTAAAAGCATAATTCATGCGATCAAATTATATGAAAAAGAAGTAAAATGACTATATGGCGCTTTGCCAATTTAGGGTCCATTTTGCGGCAATTGATCACACACAAACACACCCGCTCACTTGAACACTTACCCTGCACTTTGAAATAAAAAGCCTCTATTTTCGGCGACAATATGACTAGATATCTGCCAAATTTAGTGGCCATTTTGCGGCAATCGATCATGCACACACTTACCCTGCACTTTGAAAAAAAGTCTATTCGGCGACAATATGACTGGATTTTTCCACCACGATTTGTATCAACAATAACCTATACCACAGTGTATATTATTCTAAAGACAAACAATTATTTAAAGACAAAATTATTGAAAGACAAACAATAATGTCAACTCCGTTATCTAGGCCTAACGTTAATACTTGAACTCACCCTAAGTTTTCTCTTTGGCTCGGTTTCTTGCACCTGTAGTTTGTTCCTGCAGGAAAATTTTAGTCTTTAATGAAAAGTTAGATCTCCAGTACATTGGCATGTGTGCTGAACTCTGAATGCCGATATGTAGACGAGTTAAGGTTAATCCAAATGAACACAGCTGGTTGATGAACAGTAATTTCCAACAAACAAGTTTCCTAAAAATCTCCAATCCCAGCTGTTAGCAGTGATGAACGCAGATAGTCGTGCGTATACACTCTAAAAAGTTGGTTTAAAAATCATTAGGTTGTTAAAATATAAAAGACTAAATAAATTGGTTTAAACAAAATAATCCCCATGATGTGTGTTTTGAAACCGACACTTAGTCGATTCATATTTTAACCAACCCACTGATTTTTCTTAGAGTTTAGAATTCTCTAATAGCTTCAGCTGCCGCTGGCTCACACAGCTGCAATCAGTGTTTTTCCTTTTCAAAATGAATTATCCTGAAAAAGAAACACGGAAAATTCCTGGAATTTCCAAAAAAAAATATAGTAATTCTTTTTTTTTCGAATAGGCTACGATCACTTACCTCCAAACGGTTTCCTTGCATGAACTGTGTGTGCACTTATCAGTGGCTTGTACGTCCTACCACTACTACCACCTGTAGTTACGTCTTAACAAGGAGTTTAAAGAGCTGGAATCCCAACATATTATTTCAACATGTTCAAGCAGCTGCTCCCTTCGAATGATGCTCAGTAGAATATACAGGCGTGCTGTTGCCTTTGATGTCCGATGTTCGATGCAGCCAACATCATGGAAAAGCTTTAATAGTGATATTTGTCAAAAATAAAATATCGAGAATATATCACTTTTTATTTCAATTAACAAAGAGGAAATTAAACAGGTGATTAAGTATGAAAACAGACATACAAAAAAGAAACTTTGTCCAGAATTTTGCCTTAATTGTGTGAAAAATAGAATTTTACAATCCCAAAACTCGCAATTCGAAACTCTGCCGATTACTTCCTGCAAACGAAAATAAAAAGTGAATTTGTTCAAGTACAGTTATTCATGATGTTATACGTCAGATTAGTGCCCACACATATGCCCAGTCGAGGCTGAGGCAATCATTCATTTAATTCATTTGAATAGCTCACTCTTATTCGTTTGTCAAAGTCTCACTGGTAACTCCAAATGGTGTTATATAAAAATGATTTATTAGGCCTATTATAATTTATTCATTGTTGTAAATAAATAATAAAGTCTCTATCCTTCAGTAATCAGGTTTTGTGTTTTACAAGCATTGCCTTTCAACATGTCCAATCATTTTCTCATTATTATTATGCTCTTAGTCAAATATGTGCATTCTTATGATTATATATTCTAATACTGATACTTAGATGAAGAGACATCATTCTTGCTATTGTTATTACTTGTTATGTGTGTTGATAATTCATGTTTTAGGATTGAAAATGGTGAATAAAAAACTTGAACTTGAACATTCTCGCTGTTCTTTACACACACACACCCACACACACACCCACACACACACCCACACACACACCCACGCACACACACATATACAGAAAAAAGTAGTACTAAAATGAGGTGGTCGTAGCTTTGTGTCTTCCTTTATTCGTCAAGCTTTCGATCTATGGTCTTCATCAGGACTCTATATTTGTATACAAAAATACACAATCACAAAATGATGGCTGGAATTTGTTTATATGGACATACACATAACTCTTAATTACTCATCATTCTTGTTAGCTTAAATATCAAAATTATTACAAATACTACAGCCGCTACTACTGCTCCTTCAGCTACTACTACTCTTCCTCATATTCTTAATTCTACTACTACTATTATTACCACTAATACCACCACTAATGTTATAACTACTATTATTATGATCATTATTATCATTATGTATACATATACCGTATAATAATGATGTTTGCAAGCCCAGTATGCCGTTTTGATCCTGTAGCTGATTCGAAGCATATGAGCAAGGAAACCAATTACGAATGTCGAATTCCTATTTGCAGCTCAGCAAATAACTGTTGCTTCTATTGCTACCAAATCTCTAACAACAGTGAGACAGAATCTACCAACATGTCCCCGACCACTGATAAGATTCCTCAACAATCCACTGCCAACAATTCCCCGACCACTCAGGCCACTCAACCACCCGGACCTCATTTCAAGTCATCCGCATTCATCCACGCAAAGAATTCCGAGGGACGTCCTCTGATTGGCTACTGTCTCACCGGTCACGTGATAACGATAGTGCGACAGATCAGCCCACTACAATGCGTCATTATGTTGTGGTAGCGCAGCAGGGTGCTAGTCATTCAATTACGAAGATAGGGTTTGCGGGCTGAATGAAGAAAACAGAGGAAATGTTGGATCTAGCAACTTCTTACCATCTGAGGATGCAGTTATTATCGACCAGTATGAATTCGGACTTTTATCACAATGAGCTTATAAATGCAATTGAAGGACAGAATAATGACATACAATGATTGCTTATTTGGCTGACGTTTTTAGAGACGTGATGTCATAACAGCGGACCTTGATGTGTTATTGTTCTTATCACCGGCAATATACCCATTAAATGTTCTGAAATAAGATATCTTCATCTATGTGGGCTGCATTTCATGGAATGCAATCAGTTGTGTTTATTGAAAACGAAAGTAAGCGACCTATACTAAGCTTTTAACCCGTTGACTGATTTTATTTTATTTTATTTTTTTTTTTTACATTGGTAAGATCTTACCGTGTCGTCTTCAGTCCAAAAACTGTAATTGTAGTGATGTTTATCATCTTAAACGTTAAGTACATGAATTCCAATATTGCCTATCTGTGTTTTGCGATAGTATAAACTGAAAAAGAAGAAAAAAAAAGACAATTCGTAGAAAACTATCGGCGTGCATACATTGGTCATGTTGGTGAGAGTGAAATGTGAGTCTATACTTATCACGATTTTGATATGCGCAGAAAGAGATTCAAACAAAAATGCGCTTCCCATACATTCCTTAGGTGGTATCCCCATCCGCACCGGTGAATTGCCACTTGGTCTACTCCCGTTTTGTATAATGCCCGTTTGGTCTCATCCCACATTGTCTAATCCCATTTCGTCCATGACAAGTTCGTCTAATAACCATTTGATCTAATTGCGACTTAGACCGTTTATCATTTAGTCTAATTGCCAGTTAGGCTATGCCTATACCCACTTTGTCTTGCACCACATCGTCTATATAATTAGATGAGCTGAAAATAGACCAAATGGTCATTAGACGAAATGGGTAGAACTAATGAGAAGAAGTGGTAATTAGACCATTTGATCATTAAACAAAATGAAAATTAGCCCAAGTGGGTATTAGACCAAGTGATGATTGGACCAAACGGCAATTAGACCAACCTGAAAGTAAACCCAATGGGTTCAGCCATGGTGGTGTTAGATGATCTCGGAATTAGACTAACTGGTAGTTAGACCAAATGGATATAAACCTCCACACCCTTCGTCGAGCCCCTATAGCCATATGCTGCTGAAACATTTTTCATTTCCTCTGTGGGCTTCGTCTTTGGATGTCCGATAGTCACATGACACAAGGGCCTCCTCAACACGCTTAATGGCTGAAAACAAGCTTTTCCTCTTGACGCAAACTTGTTTGATTTTCATGTACTTTGCCATAATCGTGCTGTTTTATCTTATTAATTTATCATTTCCTGTCATAGGGTGGATAGCCCTTTCAGCAAAGGCTGATATTTCAAAGGGTTCCACGTGCAATCAAAATATGCAACAGAAGCAGTCAAAACACAAAATAAAGAGGTGAATATGATAAACACAATACAAAAGATCAGTAAAAGTGAATTATATATAACAATTGAACTAAATGAAAAGAAAAATAATAAAAAGTAAATGCAAATAGTAATCAAAACAAAAACAAAGGTTGGTAAAGAATGTTATTATGCTGTTCTCTAATTCCCATTTGTTATTCGAATTTTCTTATATATGCAGTATATGTCAGTTAGGATTAATCTGCTCTTCGTTGAGTATACAACATGTTTATCTGGGGGAAAAAAGGGGGGTTAATATCTAGATGGCGCCATATCTAACTAAAACGCAAGAATGCTTACGGTACTGAAAAAATAGAGCAATGTCGTGAAAGAAAGTGAAAGGGTCGAAAATGAGTCAACAGAAACAAATTGGGAATCAATAAAATATGCTCTTTTCCCTTAACTTATTGATGAGTTGCAGGTTGATCCATCATCAGGGAAATATACATAATAAATGAGTAATTTTCAACCTGATCTACTTCTAATTTAATTAATTGTGCTTTACGATATCAAAGGGTAAGGTTGATCGATACTGATCGATCTAATGTCGTATTGGTAGTTCCACCTATGGTTTCCATGCAGATAATAGAGGCGTTTGTTTATACTACTGCCATGACTACGCAATTTCCGGGAAATACCTGCGTGAGTGGCAGTGACCAGGAAAGAAAAGGTCCTATTTGTTTATTAATTAATTTATTTATTTTATTGGCCGTTCCTCTCTCTCTCTCTCTCTCTCTCTCTCTCTCTCTCTCCCTATCTCCCTCTTTTTCTTCTCCTTTACTTCCCTGCTCCCTGCCGTTTCAAACGACCTCGTTTTCGAAATATGACAGAAAAAGATTCAGTGTTTGACCCTGACACTAGTGTGAAGTCCATCATACAAACGGGCGTCGATGGAGAGGGTGTGGGGTGTGACACCTCTAAGTTTCCTTCGGCAAATGCGCCACCTTCTTCGGCAGAAGAAGGAAAGGGATAGAGGGAAGGGAATGGAAAAGACGAAGAAAAGATGAGGAAAGAAAAAGGATAATAATTGGCGAAAAGCGCTGTATACAAAGCAATGATAATATTCATGATAATAATAATAATTAACGAAAAAGAACCCTGCTGGGAAGATCACAGTGTCACACAGTGTGTTCACAGTGTGTTCACATAGTGGACTATGTGAAGATTTGATTCACACTGTTAAAACGCTCAAATTTAACAGTGTGAAGATAATATCACGCTGTGGACACCTCCACAATGTGAGTGTTAACAGTGTGTTCACATAGTGGACTCTGTGAATATGAGATTCACAGCGTTAAAACGCTCAAATTTAACAGTGTGAAGATGATTTCACATTGTGTTCACAGTGTGTTTCACAATGTGAACACACTGTGAACACAATGTGGGGACACTGTGTTCTTTCCAGCAGGGAAAGGAAAGAAAAAAGAAGGAAAGAGACAGGAAAGAAGCAGGGGAAAGAGATAAAACCCTTGGCAGCAAAAATGTGGACTGGCGAGATACCAAATGGAGCCTTATTTGGCAGAGAAATGACATTCAGATAACTTTTTCTACATCTTGATGACAAAAGTGGTTTTGGGGGCTTTCTCGGTTGATCTCCAAATAAATATACGATATTTTTTGAAAATACGTTTTATTTTGAATGTTGGGGATGCTTAGCCTTAGGCTTAGAATGCATCGTAACTGTTGGCAAAAAATGAGGCCACCAGAAGCTTTTTTTTCTTTTACTTAATCAGTTGTATATTGCAGTACCAGAGGGCAAGGTTGATCAATATAACGATCGATCTAATGTAGTATTGTGTGTTTTCATCCAGATAATTAAATTGCCATTTGTGTTTGCCATTGGCATGACGACACAAGCAAAACAAGAATGATCTACGGGAATACGGCTATATAAGAATACTCAAAACTAGAGAGAAAGCTCTGAATTATTTAATTTTCATCTGACTGCCGAGAAATCCAGATAGCTTGGTACAACCATGTAACCGACTTATAATAACATTAACTTTGTTTCAGTATAAGCAACTAAGACAGATTTGATAGAAATATTGGCTCTGAAAATATGTCATTGATAGCTTGTATTAATCTCCTCCTCGTGGGGCTTCTTTACGTCAGAAATGTCGGTGAGTACTGCGTTTAAATTTCAAATTTCAAAATTAAAAATTAACAATTCGAATCTTCGTTTTGGTACATTGTTGTTGTCGAATTAAGATACGGGTATTTGCACTCAAAGATCAAGAAATATAAAAAAGATAATACGAATTTTCATGTTACTTTTGACCATAACTTCGAAAATTTAACTCCATAATTGTGTCACCAGCAATGTATCATTAAATAGATATTGTTATTACTTATACGAGGGTGATCTTACTATGAAATTTTCAAAAATGGCGTTTATCGGTTTTTGCAGTCAACTCTTCATATTTTCTGTACTTCATCCAGGCATGTAGACACAACATACATAGATTAGAATAGTGAAATAATTATTCTAATGTTTCAAGTTGCATGTAAATAATGTTTCGAGTTGCATGTAAATTTACTTTGATTCAGACGGAATGTTTTGCGCGGAAGGGTCTCTGAGTCCACATACCGGCTTCTGTTACCACGTCCACGGGGCAAAAGAAGCTGTTTGGACAAATGCTCGCAAAATCTGTCGAGATACATACGGCGGAGATCTTCCTTCCATCTTCAGTGAAGATGAAAACACATTTATTCATAACCTTCTTGACGCCGAAGGATCACACAGGTAGGTAGAGTCTCTCTCTATCTTTCTATAAAAAAAGAAAGACATGGCAGGAAATCCACTCATTTCGAAGTCTTTAGTGCATCCTGGGCTGCGTTTCACGAAACCGTCATAAGACATATAGTCTAACTTCTCGGACATCCCATAGAAACGCGTGTTGTAGAATTAACACGCGTTTCAATGGGATGTCCATGAACTAAGACTTACGAGGGTTTCGTGAAACACAGCCCTGATTTTATTCGCAGTATTTGGTCAGAAATAACATACGGTTCTCATTTTGAGCATACATCATGTTAATCTACAAAATCTGTATTTTTTTAAAAGTGTATAGGCATACTTTTTAAGATGTTTAAAAATTTTCATTTTATTTGACTTCCAATACAGAACTCCAGTGCTTGAATCCCAAAGTGTTACTAACGTCCTGTCGAAATGGCAAGCATTGTACATTCCCCTCCTTTCTATAGCATCATGATCATGGTGTGTTAATAGCCATGATAGACGACACGTCATGTCGTGTAAAATCAAGAATTATTTCAGTTGTGATTTCCCATATAAAGAAAATGCTCGGCTATTAAATACTGGGGTAACAATGTGAGAACGCCACGATAATCGAGGCGTGAAGGTGGTTTGTCCAAACTTTAGGATATTCATAATTCTTGCAAAGGTCAATGTCTAGAAAACTAGAAAAGAGTTTTAAAAAATGCCAGCAAGAAGGACTTTTAAAATCACCTAGTACGTATTTGAAATTAGGTATTAGATAATGAAAGTATTGACAGAGAATAGACACATATTGCTATAATTTACTTAGTGCCGAACAAATGCAAATGCAAATCTTCCTTCTGAGAGAAAATGTTTTCAAATTTGTAACTGAAATGTGATACAATGTGAATGCATGATGCTTCGCTTGGCAGATGATTTTGATGGAATGCTACGCTTGATGAATTGGCGTTAATTCGCCTTCACTAAAAAAGTTTGGATTCGTTGATTTTCACTCGTTGACTTTCAGACCCTCTTTTTAGTTGTAGCACATTTTACGGTGGCCCTGAAGTATGCTCGACAATAAGTCATGTGCGACGTGAATTTCGGGGCAAACTTTTGCGTCCCAGTCGCGAAATCCGCAAGCCGTGACGCGAAATTTATGACCCGGGATGCGAAATTAGCTACTGGGACGCAAAGATTGCGTCACGGGTCGCGAACTTTGCGACTAAGTTGGCCGCAAAATTCACGCCGCACGTGACCTGTTGTCGAGGGTACTTCAGGCCACCATAACTTTGTGACCCGACATCGAATTTTTAGGTATCGATACCTCGCAAATTTGGTTGTCACTTAATGTACGCAGTTCTATTATGAAAAATCACTGGCGATCAACGTGTTAATTATTGCCCTGAGCGGAAAAAAATTGTACTCGAAGTTTGGTCGTTATTCATACTAGAACTTTACCGTTACCATGATTACTCGGCAATTCCGCGTCAGAAAAACAGTTAACTTACTTCACATTTATATTGAAACAATCACTTTGATCATACCTCTGAATAGCCAAATCTTTGAATTTAAAAAAAAAAGCTGAAGCAATAAAGAATTCCACAATCTTGGTCTGTGTTGGTATAATGCATGTTTGATTTTAAAAGACATGTTTGAAGTTTAGCGATCTAGCACTGGGGGTGTTGCGGGGGGGCAGCTTAAGGGTTAAAACTGACGATTTTTTTCTGGTAACTCCGTTACCGAGGTGTCATGCCACAATATCATGAATGTAAGAATAAAATTGTTGGAATGAAAGAGCTCACATGAAAGAACGGGCATATTTACAGAGTATTAGATGTTGATAAGGGATGCAGAGTACAAAAGAGGCACAGAAAGTCTAAAAATATTGGTAACGCAATTACACCCTTACCGTGAAATTGCACTACTGTCATGACTGTGCAATTATTCAGTATTCGTTCTGTTTCCATACTTCTTTTCAGTACATATTGGATAGGGGTGAACGATATTGCAGTGGAAAGCACCTATTATAACATCATGTTGAACGAAATACAGTCCTATACCAACTGGGACTCGAATCAACCCAGTGACGCAAGTTACGAGGATTGTGTTGTGATGAAGCGATCAAACGGCAAATGGGATGACTACATATGCATTTTGCTTTTGTTTACCCCCGGAGTCATCTGCCAGGAACCACCTCCATTTAACGATTTCACACGTATGTACATTTCTCGCAACATCCTCGCTTACTGGTCGCGTGAGATTCTTTTAATCAAGTGATGATGATGATATGATATTTATCATCACCACCCCCATCGTCATCATCATCATCATCATCATCATCATTATAGTATTCATAATAATGATGAAGATGATATATTCATACTACCACTACTACTACTCCTACTACTAATACTAATACTAATACTACTACTACTACTACAATGATAAAAATAAACATGAAAATAATAATAATGATAATAACATTAATCATACTGCCATTACGATTATCATTATCAATAACATTATTATCATTATTGTTGCCAGAATCATTATTGTAATTACTGTGTGGTATAGGTTTCATCTGCATGCCAGGGAGGAATAGTGAAATTACCTGTCTTCAAACTACAATTTACTGCATGTACAGGTGGTCCCTAAGGAAAAAAAAAGAAAACCCATGTTTTATGTGGGTTGACAGCTCATAAACGTTGGGCCATCCTAGACATCCCCCCCCCCCCCTCTCCCCCGCTCCTGCTTACGCACAATTTTTAGCGATGGTAGCTGGAACCCATGGCTATCAGATTCAATTTGACGTAAGGGTATTTTTGGCTAGGCCTGGGGCCACCAGGGCTGATACCACGGCATTGTTATACAGGAAACCCATTGTTATCTGCTCTGGAATATTTTCCAAAATTAATGGAGGGCATCGAACTACATGTAGTTTGAGTTTCCCGACTGACTGCAACCAAATTGTAATTTCAAGTCACATTCATGTAAAAAAGTCGTTTCTATGGAAACAGTAAAACAAGATCTTTGATATTTTGTTTGAAAATGTAACTAATTATATATGAAAGAAATGTCTGTACAAGCTTAAAATTAATGTACCCCTTATAGACAATGATACAATGACAGCGAACAGGCCTGTACAGATTGAGAAGCAGGCGCCTACCTTTGTCAGACACTCTCAGTAAAATAAAATACATTAAAACATTTTCATCAGGTTCATAATGTAAATTGCCACGTCGGCAGCCGGCGACATATTGAGGAGTATTCATTCACTCACCATGTTTAAGACTGCGCAGTGATTAAACAGTGACCTATATTTGTACGGGTTTCTCTTTATCTATTTATTTCAATTTAAACACTGAACATCTTCTAACCATGATCAAGGTAGAATAAGACAACTCCCCTTCTGTTATCTCACAGTATAATTTTTTAAAAACTTTTCGTCTTAGTGTGCCCAGCGAACATGTTGCCCTACACAACGCCTACGGTCTCCGAATGCTTCTGGTTTTCAATGGACGAGTTCAAAGCGTTAGACGCCTGTGCAGAATGTGCCTTCATGGGGTCTAAGTTGGCTCTCATAGAAGACGAGGCGCTGAATGATTTCCTTCACTCGTACCAGGGAACGGTGGGGTAAGTGAAAAATCTGTGGCGTATCCAGTATAATGATGCACCTGCCACCCACCCGTCCCCGTTTAAGAGGTTAGGTGCGTCCAGTGGGTGTGTCCCTCCACCTCTCGTTGTAGGGCAGGTGCGGACTGGCCGTGGGACCTTTATTGGGGTTTTCCCCCAAGGGAAATTAGGCAAACCCGTTTCCATCTTTTTTTTTAAACCCACATGGATAGGTTGGTATCAATATGCCTAAAGCATGACAAGTTATTCAGTGTACGATAAAAGAGCGATTAGGATAAAATGCCTTCCTCAGGGCATTATAATAATAATAATAATAATAATAATAATAATAATAATAATAATAATAATAATAATAATAATAATAATAATAATAATAATGATAATAATAATAATAATAATATAGTTCTTGTATAGCGCATATCACATTATGATATAACGCCTTTATGCGCTTCCAAAGGACTTGGATATTATTACCCCAGCTTTAGCCCGGCAGCCTTTTACAGCGCGCGCATGTTAGTGTTGTGGTGGGGATCGAACCCCAGATTCGCGCGTCTCCAGTCAAGTGCCTAAAACCACTCGACTACGACACCTCCAATCCAATCCGATCTTTAAGCAGGACTCGGAGCACTTGCTTTATGCATTAATGCAACATTGGTGGTCTCGGACGGAAATTCGGAAGGGGAATTAGATGTGACTGACCATCTAACCCATCAAAAGGGTTCCTGAGTCTACAGTACCAACCTTCATGCCAGGCGAAATCCTAGAGCAATTTCTTTTTCTTTTTTTTTTGAGGGGGGGGGGACTACAGGGGGCTTGGAGGATTGTAATGAATATTAGAATTCAAAATTGCACTTTATCGTCCAAAATTCTTTTAGGGTGGGGCTTGAGCAATTATTTTTGGGGGGGGGGGCTTGAGTCCCCAAAGCCCCCCCCCCCCCCCCCCATAGAACCGCGCCTTTTTCATGTCAAAATATATAGCTACCTGAATAAAAACTCTCCACATGGCCCATGGCCAGTCCGTCGCTGATAGTAACCTATCAACCTCCCGCGAAAAAAAAAATGAGTGAGCGTAAAAGAGTGAATGAGAAGAACTTACCCCCACACCATTTTTTTCGTTTTTCATTTTTCCTTCAGAGCGAATACGATGTGGATTGGAACACAGCAACTGGAAGACAGCAGTGGTCAGACTCACCGGTCTGTGGAGTTTGGCACGACGACACTTGCAAATTATGACAACTTTATGGACCAGTACACTGGGAGTGAATCTCGAGTTTGCGCAGCCATGATACAGGGAGAAGGCGGCCAGTGGAACCAGCTATCTTGTAACGATACATCGAACCGTTTCGTCTGTCTGTACAATGCAACAGGTAGTTCTTTCGGAAATCTCTCTCGAAACTGCCCTTCAACCAGTGGACTAGTGAATTATCTTATTTCCATTTTCCCCATTTCTCGTTCGCAGTTGATTGCCATGATTATCGCACAATAGTCATTGTCTCATTACATCTTATTTCGCACTCGTGCTTTAAAGACTTCTATTACCATGAATTCAACAAATTCATTATCCATTCTTTTTATATTCATTTTGTAAAACATGAATTATTTCCTGTACTAAGAAAGGATCGTCTCGAATCAAGCTGTTCTCATGTGACAAAACCCTGCTTTATGGTTTCATTTATGTCTGTTTTGCATATCGAAAATATCATTTCATCATCATGACTAAGTTACTTTCAGTTTGTTAAGTAAATTTGAAAATGACTACATAAAAGTTAATAAATTAATCAAGAAAAATAAAGGAAAATGAAAAAATAACTACAAACAGTGAAAAGATACTGCAAAAACTAAACAATATGTCAAAGGTTTCTTTGAAAGGCACAGAAAATTAGATTCTTTCCATTCAAGTGTTACAGGCCACAGAAGTATGGGTGAACTTCTAAAATTTTACGATGTATCGTTTTTCATATAGCATCTAACGTGTGTAGTCCACATTTATCTACGGTAACTACGGTTGGATCCGCAACAACAGCTACTCCCAGTCCTCCAACAACATCTGAATCTGCAACAACTCTTCCAAGCACTACTCCTACTACAATTCCCAGTTCTACCACAGCAGAGTCTACAACTACATCACCAACTACAACGCCAATAACTACTATGAGTCCTACAACAACAACAACAACAACAACAACAACAACAACGTCAACGACAACAAAAGCTGCAACAACTACACTGGCTCAAGAGACTACTACAACTCTCTCAACTACCTCGCCACCCACCACATCAACATTTATTACCACCTCGGAATCGACAACTACGACAAACGCTAGCACTTCACCTCCAAGTACTCCAACCACCACATCAACAACATATATTACCACCTCGGAATCGACAACTACGACAAACGCTAGCACTTCAAGTACAACCAAGGAAGGACATACCTCGGTCGAAACAACAACAACAGCATCTACCACAGCAACAAAAGACCCCGCCCCAACATCAACTGAAACTACATCGACCGTTCCAACTACAGTTGGGATTTCTACAGGTAAAAATGGTAGGTATTCGGGTAAAGCATGTCATGTACTGCGTTTTAGTCTGTTTTGTGTGTTTTGTCAGTGTTTGTATGATTGTTTTCTGTTCAAAATCTCAGTGTTGCTTCTCTGTCGTACGTAGCTAACAAACTATGAGCGATCGCAGCGTGCGCGCGCACCTGGTCTTTCATGGTCGGCGATAATCTCTCTTTTATACATGTATCTTCATCAGATAGATGCCCTGGTGAAACGCCAGAGGCTGCGTTGTATCATTCTTTTTTCTGCAGGGCGCTCATAAATTTATGACGGGTCTACATGCCGGTCTTGCTAATGAGGCTGAGATAATCAGTGCCGATTCCCGCCTGCCTTGACGTCTGGAGATGTTGATGCTGCCTGGATCTCCGCGTCGGATCTAGAGGACGCCATGTTCTTCACTAGGACAAGCCCCGCGGGATGAGCTCAATTGGAATGACACCAAATGTTTTTTTTTTTTTTTTTTTTTTTTTAATCGGTAGTAAGTAACTAAATGGATGCGACTTAATGTGGCTGTTAATCGTTATTTTGTTGAGGTGACAAATGGTTGTAATCTATTTTCAGTATGGGTAAAAACGCATACATAGTTTTTATCCACTTTGTTCATTGCCTATTCAATAATGGAGTGATAATAGACCATATCAACATCATTTAAATGATAAAGATTAAAGACTAAAATATAATTGATAGAATAATGAATATTGATATACCTGTACAGATCCTAAAACTTTTATTGTATAGGCCTTCTGTTTCTTCAACACTTTTTAAACTTTTAGGCAGGCCGAGAGAAATTAGCAATCCATAACATTTATACTGACAAATGTATTAATTGTAAATTGATTTCTTATAAATTGCTTCGTCTGTGGTTTAATTTCATGATACGTAGACACATTATTTTAAAGTATATTGGAACAGCTCTGTATTTAAAAAAAAAATCTTTCTGGTTAAAGCATGTCGTTCCAGTCTATGGTCTGCTTCCTTTTTAACATTTTGTGCAGATAAAATGCCTTCCAATGCGTCCTACCAATTTATTTAGAGTAGGTTTTAACCTTGTGTATTTGGATACCATCATGTTATGTGGATATACCTTTATTGTCCTGGTTCCAAGATGTCAATCTTTCTTATAGGAGAAGTTGTTATGAAAGTACGTAAAGGTAATGCTGACTTCATGACTGAACGCCATACTTTCATGGGAATTTATAACTGTAGAATTTAATGGTATTTCCCATTTTTTGGTAGGAATATTACCGACCGAAGACTAACCACAGACTCTTATGAACAATATGAGTGCCATATTGGGTGGTGCTTTATAATGAATGTGATTTTTAAGATGCATTCAGAATGTAATTTCTATATCTTATGTAAAAAAAAAATCTTATGAACGACTTTAAACATAATTTTAGCATGTTAAGTTGATCTTGGAATATGATTCCATTGCCATAACTGACGTTTGACTAATGAACTTTATGTGATTATTGTTCTTTCGATGGCAAAATAATATTCTTTAATGCGTTAATTTCCAATTATGTCAAGTATATAGCAAATGATTATCAAAATGGAAAATCACTCACTGTATTTAGAAACAAATATAAAAATTTGTTCACTTTCGTATCCAAATCGGGAGCAGGAGTTGGTCTGACGGTAACGTCCGCCGTCAGCTCTTTGAATTGTCTTCGAATACCGACTGATTCTGATCTGATCCAGGTTCAAGTCCGAACCACGTCTTCCGGATGGTGATGTTAAAGCCCGTCCTTTAACGTCACCATCCAGAAGGCCTGATTAGGGTTCGAACGTGAGTTCCGATTAGAGTCAGTTTGTAGGCAAAGAAAAGAGCTGTCGGTGTTACCGATAGACCATTATGACCGCAGATGAGCAAAATATTTTACCCACATTAAAATGTATTTAAATTAGGGTGAGAAAATATGTAAGCAAAAGCGTAAATGCAGAAATAAAGAAGTACAGCTATTAATTCATACTACAGCTACACAGGAATACATTTTTTAATTCATTTTATGATTGCTTATATTACATTAAGCCACAGATAATAATCTCATTTCAAAATTTAAGTACCTACATACAGAGGGAAGAGAAAAGGATCATGGAGAGCCCACTGGGTGTGATCCAATTAATGGTTAATGCAAGGGGAAAATCCCACCTCATGTTTTATAGTTTAGTGACCTCAAAGATCATAAGAAACGTATGAAAAATGAATAACAGTCAATTTTCATAAATCAAAACCTTACTCACAGGAAATAATTTAAGTTTTGCATTTAAAAATGAATGAAAATTCATCCACGGTACTAATCATCACTGCGTTATCAGACTGATGGCAATTAACTTCATATAAAATATGCACCCCTTCCTCACAAAACTATACACAGTTGTCGAAGAAAAGGACAAGATATTATTCAAGATAAATTTCTTTGTGAATCACACTCACACACTTTCTTATAGAAGAGAACTTTGTAATTACGAATGGAAGGGGTGACGGGATTACTGGAAGTGGCCTTTTAAACATTTTTCTAAGGGAGAAACTCGTGAACATTTCATCAGTGATATTACTAAAATGCTGTGACCTACTCTTCAAAGTTGAAGATACTTTTACCACCGAAAGTGCGTTCATAAACTTTTCAAAAATACGGCTTTATTCAAAAGTAAATACGAGACAATTTCACTTGCCCTGCTTCAAATGATTAAGACTCTAACTAGTTCATTACATTTCCCTACTCTAACTTATGATGGCATAAATTCTGTCAGTTGCAAATGGACTGATTTGTTAACGATCTTTGAAAAGATAAGCGATTTTATATGAAACGAACTTGTCAGCTAAAATATCCATAATCAGATAGAATTAAATTAGTATACAGAGGAAAATTATTCGAATCGTCATTAGTAATTAGTTACGTCATGTACGCGGTCAATAATTGAATTATTTTGCAAATAAATTTGATAGATTAAGCATTGCTTACAGCCTCGATTTAATAGAGCGTGATTGTTTTTAAAAAAGTACAGAGGGAGATTAATCATCAACCATTGATGATTATTTGAAAGACAATTCAATTCACTGTATATTTGACAATAATTACTTCATTAAATTGTCACATGCTTATTTGCACTAATAACACAAGACTTAATGCAGATTTATTTATCACGTTAATGAGTCTGAATATTGACTGATCTATTGAGCGAGAGAAGAATTTTCGCATTTAGTAGTTGAATGGTCGAATTGTTTGTATGAATGATGCTGTTTTCTCCCTCTTTCTTCGTCTGAGACTTGCTCTTTTCACTGTCTGTATTTTTGTTTGTTTGTTTGCTTTTTTGGCTTTTTGTTTCAATTTATTTCGTCCTTCAACCTCTTTACCACTACCATGATTACTGAAATCTTTATGACTATATTCCTTCGTATCCTACTGTTGAGACCTGAGACTATTATACTGCAGTCACTTTGATGTGAGTAACATGGAACGTCTCAAAGTTAATTATATTTGGATTGTTCCATTTAAGTGTACGCTGATGCGAAAAGAACGCTCAAGGAGTTAAGGACAGCTGAATATCAGAAAGATGAGGGAGAGGTAGAAGAATGAACTGTTGGTATTGTGACGTGGAGAGAGAGAGAGAGAGAGAGAGAGAGAGAGAGTGGAGAGAGAGAGAGTGGAGAGAGAGAGAGTGAGAGTGGAGAGAGAGAGAGAGAGAGAGAGGAGAGAGAGAGTGGAGAGAGAGAGAGAGAGGCGTCATAACGGCCTTCTATAGCATTTTATAAAAATTAAGTTTAGGGGAGCATTTCATGAAGAGTTTTATCGGTGATTTTCACCGACTAATTTGCTCTCAGCCAATCAGATGCGAGGTTTTTCAGTAGCTTATAACAGTTGTCGATGAAAATCACCGACAAAACACTTCATGAAACGCTCCCCTGGCCGGTTCCCCATCTGTAGATTAAGATCTTGCCAAGGAAAGTCAGTACATGAGGCAAAGACTTGAACCGGTCCCTCATGAACAATAGTCCTGTATCTTATTCACTAATAAACACTACCTGTACTGCTCATATAGCATGAAACTTTTAAACTTGGTTGGTGATTTTGTTCACGAAAATGTTAATGGCTACTGCAAATCATAATAAGTGGGAAACGTGTTCCATAGCCAATTATTTTGATTTCATAATACTTCAAAAATAATTGTCTATGGAAACGTGTTCCATAGACAATTATTTTCTGAAGTATTATGAAATCAAAATCGACCATAATACTCCCTCTTACATCATAAACAGAATACACAAAATAGGAATAATTTAAAAACAATTGAATTTAAGTAGATTCCTTGAATACTTTCTACCATCTTCGTGACGATGGCAAACGTCAAAAAGATGCTGACTGTTAATGTGTTTGTGCATTTATACTGCCGAAATATCACCTTTTGAATTTATAAAGATTAATATCACAGTATCAAGATAATTTTGTCATTGAAATAATAACTAAGATTTTACAAACCAGCCATATATCTGCCAGAATGAAAGGCAAGAAAAAATGTGACTATTGCTCTTTTATTTCTGAATTCTCAGATCCATCCTCCACCTCTCCCACCCCCATCTCCGCGTCTGAGGCCATCTGTGATGTTTCTTTATGTTTCTTCCTGTTTCCTTTTTGATAGTAATGGGAAATCAAGGAATGCTGAAAAGAAATCAAATTAATATTATCCTGACAGATGCTCGTCAAGATTGGACTTGTTAATACAGTTTCAAGCAAATACGTTTTATGGTGTCGTTATTTATAATCACTGTTACGCGAGAACTTTGGAAGGGAGTGATACGCTTTCTTTATCAGATATCTACTCCATCCATTGTGTATCAAATATTAACTTTATGCCTTCAAAGAAAAAAAATAGTGGTAATTGATTGATTACTGACAATGAAAATCCCATAGCTTTCCAGTGTAAATACTCATTGATTTAAATACTTTGATCGCACGTAATGGACTTTATAGCGCTTGTACAAATATTCGTCTTTTATGCTAGGTTCCCATGGCAAGTCTCTTGTACAGTCAAATAATTTAAAACCGCAAGTGACTTGCCATGGCAAGGCTCATTCAGCTGAGGCTTCATGGAATTATTGTATTCAAGTGTGAAAATAATGTCTGTTTTTGCAGACTAGGTTTCGAGAGATCGGGACATTCGGCAGTGGGAACCCAGCATTAACTATTAACTCACTTTAACTGTGTTAATCGTATATGCCTTTCTGAGATATCAGTGGTGAAATATTGTTGTTATCCTTATCTTCATGAAAGCTGATATCTATTCACCTTAAACTATACTGATATCGAGACCTCATCAGTAACGGTCAGAATTTCTGGAAAATAAATTTACGCGAACAGAAACATGAGAAAGTGGAGTTCACCAAGAGCATTGCCATTTTCAAGACCCCATCATACGGTGCAACAATCGTATCGGTTTAAATTAGATCAATATCCAAAATACAAAGAGTTCTTCTTTTTTTTTCTCTCGGCCTATGCCAATTTTTAAAAAATTATCAGAAATAATATACGTTATACATTTGCGTTGGCAATAACTTTATCATCACTTTGTTTCATTGACCATAGTTTTTTCATCGTTGCAACTATGGAATTATAGCACAAGCTTTCCAAAGCGCAATACGTTCAACAAACACATTCACACGAACACCCTCACCCCTACACACACACGCCCACAGATCTTCACATGACTTTACTCCTGAGCACAGCAATTGTTTCTTTATTGTTCTTCTGTCCTCGGAAGGCTTACAGAATAAGGCTTGTTTGACTTGTTTGAGTTGGTTGACATCTGAGATCCATTGCTCTCACCAGTTTTTCTTTGTTCGCTGTCCTCGCATATCTAGCTATATAGGAACACCCTTACAACACACCTACACCTGCCCACACTTATTCATTTGCCAGCAAAAAGGCATTGCCACTTTTTCGCTTTGCTTTTTATTCTTTTATTGACGAAAGCATAACATCGAAAACAAGACTTTGCCTTTTGCTCGTCAGGGTCGTTTAAATATTTATGGACATGCCAGGGGCCTTAATAAGATTCAGAGAGATGATAATGAGATACTGAGAAAAGTAGCCGCGAAACATTATATAACAAATACCTTATGGTAATTTATATCATTATTATAATACAAAATTAATTAAAAATTATATGCTTCATTGGCAGCCTCATTGCATACAGTTTCAAAATGAACTAATGAACCAATACAGGGACGGCGCCAGGGTACTTTAATAGGGGGACAAGATGACCCATAAGTTAATTTATTGAAGTTTTAAATGAACAAATACGGGTATTATATAGTTGCAAGCCTCGGGTCTCTCTTTTCCTACCTTCTTCTCTCTTCTTCCTCCTTTTTGTCTTCTTTTTCGCTTTTTTTTTTGTCACTTGAAAAAAAAATCATAAGGGAAATTCGTCCCCTGTGCCCCCCACCCGCAGTGCCGTCCCTGAATCAATACAACCACATTCATGAAAATACAGAAGTAAAATTTTGAAAATTTAAGAACATGTATAATGCTCTTTTAGATATGTCAGGGGCCTTAGTAAGGTTTAAAGAGGTGATAATGTGATATTCGGAAAAGGCTGCGAAACATACAGTATATAACAAAAAGACAAATACCAGCCATTATTAAAAAAAAAAAAAATACATGCTTCCTTTATAGCTTCATTGCAGACAGTTCGTTAGATAAAAACATATTGCTTAGAGATTAAAGAAATCATGAATGCAAATATGGAGCTCCATATGTACTGAAAAAATATCTGGAAAATACGGGGTTTTTTTTTAAAGAAGCCTCTCCGAAAAGAAGCCATTGACGAGATATAAATAATTTGGAAACTACTCACATATATTCGAAATTTAATAAAGGTCGTTTAAACAATAACTCGATTACAACAACAACAATCATGAAATTATATTGAAGTACAATTCAGAAAAGGTAAGAACATGAATTATATTAAAACTACCTCTAACAAGACACAGATAAAATGGAAGCATAAACAATCATGTATTGTAGACCACCTAGTAACGAGTAACAGACGCATTTGAACATCGCTTTAACAATCCGAAAATAAACCAACGTAAGCAGGCTTAAAGAGTTATTTGAAACAAAATATAGTATCCGTCACATTTTCTTTCAAAACTGAAAGCAAAGAAATGACGTTTTTGCTAGAGGAATATGTTTTAAAATGTATATAAGATATGAAGATCGGACCTGTTTATATTACCCAATATCATACACATTTCATTCTTTCAGCTTGTTTTTTGAGGAATGATATGCTTACCATTCTACTTCATTAATAAATGGTAGGAATGCTCCCTAAGGACTGGAGATGGTGCACACTTCTGTGTGGGCTAGAAATCCAGTGATAAGGGGTAATAATAAGTAACATTGTTCACATAATACGCTATGTATTGTTATTATTATGATTATGATTATAATTATTGGTTTTACTACTTAACTAACAGTATGAGTATCGTAGAAGCGTAAATCTATATCCTCGAATTAAAGAGATTAATGAACATTCAGTTGCAAACATCAATGGGATGAAGCGGCTTTACGAAACTGTCCGTTAGCGTTCACCATTATGTTACTTCATTCTGGTTTATCTAGAAATTGGAAACAAAAATAAAAGTAAAAACAGCACAGATCATGCATGTCCACATATCTTGTGTATAAATTATCATAAACAATTACGAAACTGCTGGAATTGAAGAAAGTTTACTTCTTTAGAATATATATGTTCACAATATTAAATTAACGTGGTAAAGTAATGTACCTCAAAGTAATAATGCAACATGTATATACATAGGATATATTTTAGAGGTGTGTCCTCCAATTATCTCTGTAATCACGAAGTATCTATACATATTTTGTTAAAACTACATTGCCATCTTGTTGTTTTATTTCTTTGTCATTTGATTTTGTATAATTGGAAATAAATGTTTTTGAGCTTGAATCCTGAACTTGAAAAAAGAAAAAAAAACGTTTGAAAGTTACAAAAAGACAGTACTATTGAAAAAAAATGCCCAATCCCTGCTGGAAAGAACATTGTGTTCAGAGTGTATTCACAGTATGTTCACATTGTGAACACAATGTGAACACACTGTGAACACAATGTGAAATCATCTTCTCACCGTTAAATTTTAGCGTTTTAACATTCTGAATCTCGTATTCACAGAGTCCACTATGTGAAACACGTGAACACTCACATTGTGGAGGTTTTCCCAGTGTGAAATTATCTTCACACTGTTAAATTTGAGCGTTTTAACATTGTGAATCGCATCTTCACATAGTCCACTATGTGAACACACTGTGAACACTCTGTGTGACACTGTGATCTTTCCAGCAGGGATATCTGTCTTTGCTGAGGGTCTTATCAATTGAGTGGAAGTTAACTTTTCTTTTTTTTTTTTTTTTTGATTATTTCATCACTGTTTATCTTGGCGAATAAAATACAAAGATTATTAATATTGAGTATAATACTTCGTACAGGTTTTGAAAAAATTCCATCAACGAAAAACTTTTTACTGTCTTTTATTGTTTTGAGACTAAACCATGAGTTGTTAGATGTAGGACATAATTATTGTCTCCCTCTAAATCTTCGAAATTTTGCAGTTCCATTTTAGAAAGAAGGAAAAACTGCGCTGTTTATCATTTCGAAGGAAGCTTACCTTCTCAATTTCGACTTTCAATTGATTCAATTCTTATCGCGGAAATATGTTCATTTCCCCCTCCTGGTGACCAGCGCGGATGATAAAACTACGACGTTCCATATCGTCTAGCCTAATTAACCACTCCTCGTTCTGGTTTTGGGGGTCATTATACCGCCATGACCACCGGACCCTTATTCTTCTCGGTACTGCTTGCTTTACATGAAAGTCCTTCTCACGTCCTGGAAGAATGATTACTTCTTCCCCATCAACGCTCACATAAATTTCTCTTCCAGTTTCATTTGTTATAATAGTATGCCGGTTATTTGTCACGATGGCAGCTATAGTACTTGCCACAGCACTACAAACTCCTACAACAGCTACGTATGCTGCCATTATGCATCCAGGTTACACCTTCAGCAGTTTAATTTACTTTCTTGTATTGAGAAAACTTCCCTTGAAGCGAGTTATTGATTTGGAGCAATGACTGAGTTAAGAGCTGCATGCATACTCACAAGAGAACTAAACCGCGAAAGGTGATGTACATTGCAATATGGGAAGCTTGCAATATAATGTCATTATTAATCAAATGCAAACCCACTTATGACTATAAATAGCCTGAATGATCTGGCTTTTGAGGAATAATGGGTAATCATTAACTATGTCATACCCGATTAGACAATAATAAGAATCAGCCCAGACACTTTGTGGCACAATGAGAAACGTTATAGAGTAAATTAAATACAAAGTATATCATCAAATAAGGTTACTAATATGATAATGTAAAGACTGAAGGTCAACGTATTAGGTTTGTGACATATAGGCTGAGTCTTAACTCCAGTGTTCCTTCTCCCCGACTAAAAGAATAAACAATTATAAAACTTTGAGTTGATACAGAATTATACTTTGATACTCTAAAAGTGAAAAAAAATCACTGTAATGACCATCTTATATGTGCAGTTAGGGTGCAGATTTATTGTGTCTCAAACTCGATATGGAAGTGCTGTCGCACATTGTTCATTCACTTGACTTCTCTAATGATTGGAAGGGTAGAGGGTTCGAATTCTTTAATCCAAAATTATTTGAAATTTAGGGTTCCAATTTTTTTTTTTTGGGGGGGGGGTCAAGGTGGCAAGGACTCTTACAGGGGCCCACCTCAAACCCATCGAACCTTTATAGGGCCATCTCAAGGCTTACTAATGGCATCCAATTTCAGCCCTTCGATCTGTTGGCAGAATGATACAGTGTATTAAACTGTAGCCAAGTGGACTTTTTTTAAAGTTTTAATTGATGTAAATCACGAGAAACCATTAAAAAAAAATCACAAATATGTACTTTACAAACAGGAATAAAAACTGTCGTCATTATGCACATTCTCTTACAAATCAAGTTCACCTTCAACCGGATGAGGGGCAAGGGGAATTTATATGATAATTTCTTTAATCACCTTCTGATATTCATTAAAAAGGTTACATTGAGAATACTTTTGAAGGAGTTATGCCCAATAATTAGAGACCGAATTGGAATAAGATTTTTTCCCTCAGATTTTTTTCTCTCTCTGCATGCCTCCATGAAATTCATGTCAGTGTCTCCTCCCCTCCCATTGGAAAACGCTAAGCTGCCCGTGCTAAATGTGTGCATATTCAAGCATTCATTTACAAAAATGTAAAATAAAACTTTGTAGATGAACGACTCTAAAACTCTTTCAAAGTTTAACAAATATAGTAGCAACTCATTTTCTATATGATTATCATCGCAAATTTACATCGAAATCAACCGTAGGCATGCTATGCGATGGGGAGAGCTACAGCCAAACCTTCGACCCCAACACAAAAGTTATGCAGAACGCATTATTAAAAGGTGAAAATAGATGTATTTTTTATTTATTTTTTAACATGTCAATTTTGACGTCGAAAGAAACACACATGCACACGTTGGTATCAATATGCCTATAGCACGTGAGATTATTTGACATGTTTGATGTACTATAAAAGAGCGATGTAGATAAAATGCCTTGCTCAAGGGCATAAATGCCACGCCGGGGATCGAACCTCCGATTCTCACGTGTCGAGTCAAGTGCCTTTAAAGGAAACCAAGACCCTTACCATGCATACGTCAATTATCTTTTTAAATCAAAGCTGAGATGGAATAAAACACATAAGGGAAATCTGAGCGAAACCGGAGCCCCCCCCCCCCCCAAAAAAAAAAGAAAGTCATGGCTATAAGAAACCTTCTATTTGGCATTTTTTTACACTACCATGGCTATTGATGACATCATTTGTGGACAACTCTCAATATGTTTTGTACACAAATGTTTAAAAAAATTCATTTTGCTCAAAATTTGCACAGTTTCTTAAGCCAAACCCAAGATATATCATGTAGAGGTGTTTTCTCCACAATATATTCGGGATTAGGACAATGAAAGCATGTGGTTTTCAAGAAAAGAAAGAATATGTGAAGTTCCATGTACAAAACGAAATTGAGATCCTTTCATTTTCAGATTTTCCATAAGCAGTGATAAGGCTACTGCTCTCAATGAGTTCTTCATAAGATTAAAAGAAGAGATTTTCCAAATTGCTCACTGTGTGATACCACAGATGAAACTATGGTTCATTTAGTTTGCGAATGTGATAAGGTCTTTCCCATCTGGCAAGATGTCTTGGATGTAATCTATCAGAAATGTGAAAATTCTATTAATGTATCTAATTTTGGAAAATTATTTGGTATTTGCAGTGATAAGTTTCTTACGTATTTGTTTTTGCTTTTGTCAGCCAAGATCAGAAACAAACTACATGTTCACTTCAATAAATGGCGTTATGATTTATGATTTTTTTCCCTGTTTCTTCTTTTTCAAACTATAATCTAGATGGAGCTATTTCATCTATGTTATTGTTCACATTTTGTGTGTGATATGCATCAGGTACAATGTAGTTCAATATCTCTCCTTTTCACACGCATACACCCACACCTTTATTTATTTATTATTTCTTATGTTGGTTTACTTCTGCATCCCTCGACATATGCTTTTATTCATCCTTTGGCCCTTCCCCCCCCCCTAATTCTCTTGTTTCAAATAATGAATGCTCTTTATGTATTTGTTCATGTGTTTTGTTTTTGGCGGGTCAGTGTCAGTGTACTTTCCTCAAGCATTTAGGCCCTATATATTGGTCTTGGGGTGTTTTTTTTTTTCGTTTTACAGATCATCCCTATCATTTGTAAATATTGCAATTTGTGTGTAATTTGGTTTGACTTGTTTCAATAAAAACTTAATTATAAAAAAAAGAAACTTAGAAATATTGAGTTGCATTGAATTGAATTAAATTGATCGGGTTTATTAAAAATCAACAAAACAAATCAGCCGAAAGGCTGATAATGTTTGCTTTACAAAATAACATATCACAAAATAAAATCAGAATTTTAAAAATGAAACATGTAGAAAACATGAAGCATCATACAAGAATTAGATATGGCCTTGTGTTTTGAAATGGGCCAGTAAATAGGTGGATCTGTTACATTCGCGCGACAGTTTTGCACCTATTTTTGTAATTTTCTCAATAAGTACTTCGCCTATCTAGCCAAATTTGGTATCAAATCAAAGCTCTTAGAAAGGTCATTATGTTTCATACAATGATTTGTTCTAATATCCATTTACATTGTACTAATTAACATATGATTAACGAACTATGCGTGGTGGAGGATGATCAGGAGGAGCAAAATCACTAAATATTATTAAGACAAGTTGTATTCTTCTGTAACAGTATTTATTATGGCTCCTTTTAATCAAACAACTTTAGAACAGCACTATCAACTTTGCCTTTATTTACAATTTAATAATCCTTGTAATTTTAGGCCTAATTAATTATTCATAATTAACAGAGTTAACAAGGTGGCTCATGGTTTTTATCTTCATTACCCCTAATGTATGCCATTTATGTTGATTTCTTAATTGTTTTTGAAAGATTATATGAAATTCATCGATCTAGTGTGATTTTGAAACAGCTAATGAAGAAATTACACGTACCTACTAATGAACCCAGTTAGCAGGAACAAAGGGATGAGCAAAACCCTTTTACATGATAGACCTGCAGTACTATGTGATGAGTTGGGGTTCTTTCCATTACCATTGTATGCAGTGTGCTTTTTGGAGTCACATGTATATTTGGACAAGTTTTTAATATTTCATTGTTAGTCAATTATAAATGACTTTATTACTAGTACATCAACTTGTGGTCATTGTAAACATTGAATTCTGTACTCCAAACAATATACACTGTCCTGTAGGGAATATTTAGATTTGTTGTAAATTACATCTGGCAGAGAGGTACTAGCTAAAAAGCTATAAAAGAAAGAAAATTGGGGTTAATGACCTGATATAATTTCTTTTTTGTACCAGATAATGTGGTAATTCATTATTTGCTTCAGTTAAGACATTTGAATGAGGATACATAAAGTTTCATAACTGATACTTTCAAGTATGTTGAAAATATTGGTGCGTAAAAATGATTCACAAAGAGGCTTGCGCAAAATTAATTTTCCTTGATTGAACCCCATGATGTTATACATGTATGGAAAGGTCTAACTGAGAAGAATTTTTAAAAATGCAAGAATTAGCTGCGTAGGGTACATCAAACTTGTTTTCTCACGTCATCAAAGTTCCGAAATATTTTATATTCGTTTTTCATATTTCAGGTTACATAACTCTTAAGCATTACGTCCTGTGCTTTTTATGAGTGCATTTTTGGAATCCCAACTTAATTCGCTTTGATAAAATGTATTCTTTTATAAAGTTTAGTTAAAGTGTCTGGAAATATTGGGCGTTTGAGTGAAAAGGTGCATGATTTCTTCGCAAAAAACATGTGTAACACAAAACTGGCCCAGTTCAAAACACATGGTCATATAATTATACCACTGTGATCATAAAAAAAGTTATGGAATATGCGATTAAGGTAGTTAGCAATGATTTGTATATAGAAAGGAATGTGATGAAAAAAACCCTTCAAATAAGTAAAATATGAGGAATAATTTCATTCATCAACATCTTGAAAAAAAAAGTATTTTTAATGACATTGCATAAAGGTGAGTAATAGAAAAAATAGTAACTAGCCTTAATTCGATTTAGCAATGAAGTAAAATAAAGAGAGATCAAATCAGTGGCTGAAAAAAATGAAGAAATTAAAGAGAGGGTGAGAAAGGGGTAGTAAAGAATAGCAAGAAAGAAGGCGGAGAGTAGTGAAAAAGAAGGAGGTATGAAAAATTGCAATGATTTTTATGAACAATATGTACATGATCGTAAAGGCTACTGAATAAATTATTTGTGGTATGGCTTTCAAGTGTACAATACCTGTATTGGGAGAATGCTCTCTACAAGAACGGAAATATAACACAATGAATCAACTTCAAGTATAAATGAAAAGGAATTATTTGACTCAATCATGTCAATTATAAGGCTAAAACTGAATTGCATATAAAGATACAATGAAACATTAAAATTATCATTATGAAAAGTGTAATTGCAGAGATTGTTGAATAAATTATTTATATAATGGAGAATAGTTCAGAAATACAATTAAATAAGACATGTTTTTCATTCAAAAAAACACACACATAATGAATCAAGTATTAATCAAATTAGACTAAAATTTGAATTAGCTATGAAACATATTAAGAAAGATCATATCAATAAGTTTCAGAGGGATGGAACGAAAGAGAACGGTAGAAAAAAGAGAGACGGAAAAGGAGGTGAAACAGAGAAGAACGCAAAGAGAAGAACGCAAGGAGAAGGGAGAAAAGGAAGGTATGACAAGTCAATCATAATTGTTCATTAAGGAGTCTAACTACAGAGGGGATGGTTGAAGAGCGGTATCTTTGAGTTCTACAACAGGGAAAAGTGATATGCTCGGAGTTCTGAGATTACGACAAGATGTTTGGCGACGAGTAGGAGGTAGCGGGTCACGATGTCTTGGAGATTTGAACAGTTTCAGAGCAAATGACTCAAGAAGGGCAAGACCGCGGGAAGAAAGACTTTGAAGGTCAAGAAGGGTAAGAGAGCTCTCGTAGGAATGCTGGTATCCAAGGATGATACGGCAGACACATATTTTCACTTTCTCCAAGCTACAGGCTAACTGTTGCGAAATGGAACTTGACCAAACAGGAGAGGCGTATTCTAGGAGAGGCCGGATATGAGTCGAATATATGAAGAGAAGATCTCCACAGGACACACCCGAACGGCGTAATCGACAGAAGATGTACAGTCGCTTACAGGAACGAATTTGGTACCCTGGGGCACACCGCAGGAAAGAGTCCTCGCATCCGATATGACGTGACCCATTTTTACAGACTGGGTGCGTTCGGTTAGGAAACTGCACACTGTAGGTATAATATTACCCACACTTGCAAAAGTATGATTTTTTCTTCCCCCAATGAATAGACATCTTTAATCTTGTATGAGACGTACGTGTTAAGGGCCTCGTTGTGAAGACTTTCCTATGACAGGTCAAGCGTGTTTGACGGGAATTTATTTCTACAATGAGTTCCTTTATTTGATTGGAGGTTGTTTTATCTTTTCAAAAGAAATATCATGGACTTTGACAGTCACATAATCATGATTAAATGTCACCATATTTACTCTTCGTAAATAATTGATCGCTTTAACACCATCACTGTAAGTCATATGTTGCTTCTTGAACAATGTTTTGAAATTCAAGCTGTTACACATGACATAATTATTGTAATTTCGTGAGAAAGAAATCGAATCCATGAACTCGCGACTTGTTAATTTATCTACATAAATCAGTGTATCGTTATTTTCGTTATTCTAATTATTTGAATAAAGAAAAACCTTACACTCTAGTAGGAACCTCGATGCCATGTGTTTAATACCGTTTACGGGCAGACTTTTTTTTTTTTTTTTTTGCACTTAACAACACCTTGTAACAGCCTTCCTCTTCGGGAAGAGCTGTGATGTTACTTCTTTCCATTTCAAAATTAATAATTAGTACTCTCTTAAAACAGATCTACGAATGAAGTAAGATAATGATATATATAATAAAATAATGATAATAATAATAATAATAACAACAACAACAATAATAATAATAATAATAATGATAATAACAATAATGATTATAATGATAATAATAATAATGATAATAATAATAATAATAATAATGATAATAACAATAATAATAATAATGATAATAATAATAATAATAATAATAATAATAATAATAATAATAATAATAATAAATATTATGAATAATGATAATAACAAATAGCTTGCAGGGGCGAACTGGGAAATAAAATTCGGTAAGGGAATTTCACTATGACCGGTCCTGTATAAAACCGACTGCTGGAATTGCGACCCGTCTCCAATACAAAATATCGTAATCTCTCCATACTCCCCATGAATAGTCCGCAGTGATATGTCCTTTCACTTCACTCTCAGAAAAGTTGGTCAAAATCATTACGTTGGTGAAAATATGAACCTAACCAACTGTTGGATGAAAAGAAAGATGTATGTAATATAGCATTAATTGGTAAGTTCATATTTTTACTAACCTAAAACATTTTTTTCTGAGAATGAATATTGATCAATTTCCAAATGATCACCCTGATGATAGGACTTGGAAAAAAAATCTATTCGTAATATCTTACATCCACAATTATCTTATGAGAGCTTTGCAGAATGAGACATTCATATCATGTCGGCCAGTTTAATAACGTGTTCCGTCATTGATATGAGTAACTCTGTCTCATAGCTTGAGTTATAAGTCTCTCTCTCTCTCTGAGAGGTAGAGTTAAAGATTTTAGTGAAATATAAAATAATCTTGAGTTGGAATTGCACAGTGCAAATTTTATTTCAGACACTACCGTAAATGAACATGAAAAATCCGAAACATATAAAATAACGACTAATGCGAGGAATCATAATTTTCCAGAAAGATGGTTTGAGTTTATTTGTGAAAATCATATTTTTGCCCTTTCACTTTTTTTCATAATGATTCGCGTTATAGTGTTCCAGTCTACAAAATCAAATACTATAGGTAAAAAAGTGTTTTTAATTCTAAAAACTTTCGTCTTTCCACTTAGTCTTGAATAAAGGAATGATGGGAGACAGAAAGTTAATGGAGAATGTTTCGCAAAAGTGATAATGACCCCCAACCAACACCGCCCGATACACGACCCCGCCAAGAGAAGGTATTCGGGACAGCGGTGATGAGAGTCAGAACCAACTGTATGGTAGCAAATATTGATATATTAAGCCCTAAATTAGATAATTCAGCTTATAGTGGTTACTGTTTAGACTTAAGCCACATTATCATATCTCCTCCCATTCCGTGTGTTCTATTGCCTAATATTGCCATATCCGACGTTGTCTTATATTTTCTAAAAATAATTTACATGACTGGAATACATACGAAAATGCAGTAACATTTGAAAGGAATTAAATGAAAAAAAAAGGGGAGATTCGGCACATGTACAGGTTTGATGAAAGCAAACGGGTTATGAATATTCATCATAATTCTCATACAAAGTGAAAGATTCCCGCAATACAAAAGCCAAATCATGCTTGCCTGCCTAGATGGGGAATCCCCAAACGTTTCATGCATTCCAACACACACTAGCTAAAAAGCTATAAAAGAAAGAAAATTGGGGTTAATGACCTGATATAATTTCTTTTTTGTACCAGATAATGTGGTAATTCATTATTTGCTTCAGTTAAGACATTTGAATGAGGATACATAAAGTTTCATAACTGATACTTTCAAGTATGTTGAAAATATTGGTGCGTAAAAATGATTCACAAAGAGGCTTGCGCAAAATTAATTTTCCTTGATTGAACCCCATGATGTTATACATGTATGGAAAGGTCTAACTGAGAAGAATTTTTAAAAATGCAAGAATTAGCTGCGTAGGGTACATCAAACTTGTTTTCTCACGTCATCAAAGTTCCGAAATATTTTATATTCGTTTTTCATATTTCAGGTTACATAACTCTTAAGCATTACGTCCTGTGCTTTTTATGAGTGCATTTTTGGAATCCCAACTTAATTCGCTTTGATAAAATGTATTCTTTTATAAAGTTTAGTTAAAGTGTCTGGAAATATTGGGCGTTTGAGTGAAAAGGTGCATGATTTCTTCGCAAAAAACATGTGTAACACAAAACTGGCCCAGTTCAAAACACATGGTCATATAATTATACCACTGTGATCATAAAAAAAGTTATGGAATATGCGATTAAGGTAGTTAGCAATGATTTGTATATAGAAAGGAATGTGATGAAAAAAACCCTTCAAATAAGTAAAATATGAGGAATAATTTCATTCATCAACATCTTGAAAAAAAAAGTATTTTTAATGACATTGCATAAAGGTGAGTAATAGAAAAAATAGTAACTAGCCTTAATTCGATTTAGCAATGAAGTAAAATAAAGAGAGATCAAATCAGTGGCTGAAAAAAATGAAGAAATTAAAGAGAGGGTGAGAAAGGGGTAGTAAAGAATAGCAAGAAAGAAGGCGGAGAGTAGTGAAAAAGAAGGAGGTATGAAAAATTGCAATGATTTTTATGAACAATATGTACATGATCGTAAAGGCTACTGAATAAATTATTTGTGGTATGGCTTTCAAGTGTACAATACCTGTATTGGGAGAATGCTCTCTACAAGAACGGAAATATAACACAATGAATCAACTTCAAGTATAAATGAAAAGGAATTATTTGACTCAATCATGTCAATTATAAGGCTAAAACTGAATTGCATATAAAGATACAATGAAACATTAAAATTATCATTATGAAAAGTGTAATTGCAGAGATTGTTGAATAAATTATTTATATAATGGAGAATAGTTCAGAAATACAATTAAATAAGACATGTTTTTCATTCAAAAAAACACACACATAATGAATCAAGTATTAATCAAATTAGACTAAAATTTGAATTAGCTATGAAACATATTAAGAAAGATCATATCAATAAGTTTCAGAGGGATGGAACGAAAGAGAACGGTAGAAAAAAGAGAGACGGAAAAGGAGGTGAAACAGAGAAGAACGCAAAGAGAAGAACGCAAGGAGAAGGGAGAAAAAGGAAGGTATGACAAGTCAATCATAATTGTTCATTAAGGAGTCTAACTACAGAGGGGATGGTTGAAGAGCGGTATCTTTGAGTTCTACAACAGGGAAAAGTGATATGCTCGGAGTTCTGAGATTACGACAAGATGTTTGGCGACGAGTAGGAGGTAGCGGGTCACGATGTCTTGGAGATTTGAACAGTTTCAGAGCAAATGACTCAAGAAGGGCAAGACCGCGGGAAGAAAGACTTTGAAGGTCAAGAAGGGTAAGAGAGCTCTCGTAGGAATGCTGGTATCCAAGGATGATACGGCAGACACATATTTTCACTTTCTCCAAGCTACAGGCTAACTGTTGCGAAATGGAACTTGACCAAACAGGAGAGGCGTATTCTAGGAGAGGCCGGATATGAGTCGAATATATGAAGAGAAGATCTCCACAGGACACACCCGAACGGCGTAATCGACAGAAGATGTACAGTCGCTTACAGGAACGAATTTGGTACCCTGGGGCACACCGCAGGAAAGAGTCCTCGCATCCGATATGACGTGACCCATTTTTACAGACTGGGTGCGTTCGGTTAGGAAACTGCACACTGTAGGTATAATATTACCCACACTTGCAAAAGTATGATTTTTTCTTCCCCCAATGAATAGACATCTTTAATCTTGTATGAGACGTACGTGTTAAGGGCCTCGTTGTGAAGACTTTCCTATGACAGGTCAAGCGTGTTTGACGGGAATTTATTTCTACAATGAGTTCCTTTATTTGATTGGAGGTTGTTTTATCTTTTCAAAAGAAATATCATGGACTTTGACAGTCACATAATCATGATTAAATGTCACCATATTTACTCTTCGTAAATAATTGATCGCTTTAACACCATCACTGTAAGTCATATGTTGCTTCTTGAACAATGTTTTGAAATTCAAGCTGTTACACATGACATAATTATTGTAATTTCGTGAGAAAGAAATCGAATCCATGAACTCGCGACTTGTTAATTTATCTACATAAATCAGTGTATCGTTATTTTCGTTATTCTAATTATTTGAATAAAGAAAAACCTTACACTCTAGTAGGAACCTCGATGCCATGTGTTTAATACCGTTTACGGGCAGACTTTTTTTTTTTTTTTTTTGCACTTAACAACACCTTGTAACAGCCTTCCTCTTCGGGAAGAGCTGTGATGTTACTTCTTTCCATTTCAAAATTAATAATTAGTACTCTCTTAAAACAGATCTACGAATGAAGTAAGATAATGATATATATAATAAAATAATGATAATAATAATAATAATAACAACAACAACAATAATAATAATAATAATAATGATAATAACAATAATGATTATAATGATAATAATAATAATGATAATAATAATAATAATAATAATGATAATAACAATAATAATAATAATGATAATAATAATAATAATAATAATAATAATAATAATAATAATAATAATAATAATAATAATAATAATAATAATAAATATTATGAATAATGATAATAACAAATAGCTTGCAGGGGCGAACTGGGAAATAAAATTCGGTAAGGGAATTTCACTATGACCGGTCCTGTATAAAACCGACTGCTGGAATTGCGACCCGTCTCCAATACAAAATATCGTAATCTCTCCATACTCCCCATGAATAGTCCGCAGTGATATGTCCTTTCACTTCACTCTCAGAAAAGTTGGTCAAAATCATTACGTTGGTGAAAATATGAACCTAACCAACTGTTGGATGAAAAGAAAGATGTATGTAATATAGCATTAATTGGTAAGTTCATATTTTTACTAACCTAAAACATTTTTTTCTGAGAATGAATATTGATCAATTTCCAAATGATCACCCTGATGATAGGACTTGGAAAAAAATCTATTCGTAATATCTTACATCCACAATTATCTTATGAGAGCTTTGCAGAATGAGAAATTCACATCATGTCGGCCAGTTTAATATCGTGTTCCGTCATTGATATGAGTAACTCTGTCTCATAGCTAGAGTTATAAGTCTCTCTCTCTCTCTGAGAGGCAGAGTTAAAGATTTTAGTGAAATATAAAATAATCTTGAATTGAAATTGCACAGTGCAAATTTTATTTCAGACACTACCGTAAATGAACATGAAAAATCCGAAACATATAAAATAACGACTAATGCGAGGAATCATAATTTTCCAGAAAGATGGTTTGAGTTTATTTGTGAACATCATATTTTTGCCCTTTCACTTTTTTCATAATGATTCGCGTAATAGTGTTCCAGTCTACAAAATCAAATACTATAGCTAAAAAAAAGTGTTTTTAATTCTAAAAACTTTCGTCTTTCCACTTAGTTTTGAATAAAGGAATGAGGGGAGACTGAAAGTTAATGGAGAATGTTTAGCAAAAGTGATAATGACCCCCAACCAACACCGCCCGATACACGACCCCGCCAAGAGAAGGTATTCGGGACAGCGGTGACGAGAGTCAGAACCAACTGTATGCTAACAAATATTGATATATAAAGCCCTAATTTGGATAATTCAGCCTATAGTGGTTACTGTTTAGACTTAAGCCACATTATCATATCTCCTCCCATTCGGTGTGTTCTATTGCCTAATATTGCCATATCCCATGTTGTTTTATATTTTCTAAAAATAATATACAGGACTGGAATATGTACGGAAATGCAGTAAAATTTGAAAGGAATTAAATGAAAAAAAGGGGGAGATTCGGCACATGTACAGGTTTGATGAAAGCAAACGGGTTATGAATATTCATCATAATTCGCATACAAAGTGAAAGATTCCCGCAATACAAAAGCCAAATCATGCTTGCCTGCCTAGATGGGGAATCCCCAACGTTTCATGCATTCCAACATGGTGACGCGGCGACTGATATAGAATAAGAATCGTTCCTTTTCATCGCGGTTTTTTGATAGCAGTCAGGCGCGTCGAAGCAGATTGAGATGGAAGGGGGCAACATTTCAAGGGGCCTACCCTTTTAGGGGGGCATGTCTTCTCACCCCTAATATAAAAACCACGCTCACCCACACACTCACAAAAATATACACAGACGCATCCACATCCACACAACACTCATACATATACTTCAGAATATTTTTCTAAAATGTCTAATCAAAGCCTACTGCAGGACGTGGGGGGGGGGGGGGAGTTGTTTGTTGTTTTTGTTGTTGTAGTTTTTTAAAGAATTGTATACGTTAGTATATTTTTGAAACACACACGCACAAGTTGGTAACATTCTGTACATGCCGTAGTACTTAATTTATTTGATAAAAAAGAGCAATGTAGATAAAATTCCTTGCTCAAGGATGTGAGTGCCGTGCCAAGGATCGAACCCAAGGGCTTTGCGTTGCCAGTCAAAGGGGACTCAACTAAGATACCTCTGCGACTACGAATACGACTGCGATCCGATTTTCGAACAAATTGCATTTTTCATTTGACATGAAAGTTTAAACAAGTAAAATGATCTTATGTGAAGTTCGGCATAATGACAGGAATACTTAAATAAGAATTTTAGTAAACAGCAAGCCTTTCGGTCAGAGTAAAGACCATATCGACTTCTAATCGTAGACAATCGCAGGGCTGCCATGACGTCAGTACGATTCAGAATTGACTCCGCTTTTATTCCTACAAGGAGACTCGCAGTAGCCCGGAATTTCGATTTTAGTATTCGTATGACTATTTGGAACTGGGATCATTAAGATTACACAAGTTCGAATGGTCATATCAAATGCTATAATAATTTTTTCAAAAATCGGATCGCAGACAGATCGTATAGTGTGCGCCGGGCTTAAGACACCTCTGCGACTATGACTACGACTGCGACTACGACACCTTCCATTGGAAATCTCATTATCTTTTTTTTTTATAATGTCTTTATTATCTCTCAAATGAAATACATGTACAGATTGTATAAATCATACATAACAAAATTTTACATATCCTTCATTACAAAAAAATGACATTTCGTAATCATTATCGATCAAAATATGTGACCAAACCTCTTTAGGTCATCTGCTTATTGGACATCAAAACGTTTTGAAACAAATATGACATAATAATAAGCGAAGATTGTCATGCACATGTTGTGCTTAACATAAAATTTTCGTAAAGCAAAGAAAGAAAAGAGAGTTGAAATTAAAACAGTATCGTTATTGCGTTCTCTTGAATGTCTTTCACAAGGCGAGACGGGGGAATCAGATTCAGATTCAGATTCATAAGGAATTTATTTCCTTCTCGTAATCATGATAGTAGAAAAAACACATTATCAAGAAACATGGTGGAAGGAAACGAGATTCCCTATTAAACAACTCTCCGCTTGTGGCATTGTGTGGTGGGTAGCCGTTACATTTGCATACATATAGACTTATATATCTTTGGCAGTCTTTTCTTCTACTTAATGGATGATCGATTGCCAACAGAGATGACAAAAAGGAGGATAAACGCCTAGAAATTTGGGATTTCTGTATTGTTCGGTTTGGGTGTTTGGGGGGGGGGGGTTTTTCATTTATTAAAAAAAAATAGTGTTGGGGGGGGGTTGTCTGTATCTAATGAAACTGCACTTCTGGGAGTTTACATAAATTATGTCGATGGGGTTGCAGCCATTCGCATATATTGCATAAGGAGCTTAATACCTTTGTCTGTTTGAAGCTCCTTGGTAACAGCAAGGTCTACGTAACGAATGACCAAGGTCATGTACCATAACAGTGGAGCGCCAGGAGCGTATATTCTGCTGGACATGAGCGCTATGCAAGAACCCACTATTATTATTATTATTATTATTATTATTATTATTATTATTATTATTATTATTATTATTATTATTATTATTATTATTATTATTATTATCCCTGCAAAAATGGAATTAAAAATACAATGAATTGAAAGGTTCTCTCTTCGAAATTCAACGACTAATGCACAGCATGCCTCCAACATACCTCATGAATTGAAGATGGAGTTTACATGATGATCAGACTATTTAACAGATTTTTTTTTTTAAATCAAGAACAAAAACAACAAAAGGGGTCGCTCTCTGAAACCCAACCACTAATGCACGACCCAAGCCTTGCTGCCAAGAAACCAGTCGTGCATTATGGTTGCGAATCAGATAGCATCCCCTCTGTCCCAGTGTTTCTTGTTGTTTTATTATATATACTACGCTGTAGTAATAGCATATTTTTTGTCATGGTGACACTCGTATAAAGTTAAATGAAATGTCTTCAGTTAAAAGAGAGTTAATTGATGCAAATCATAAAATCATAAACTAGTCTGAGTTTTTACCTATCTTTATTTTTACTTATCTATAACAGAAGGTGGATATAATTTGAAAGCTACGGCTTACAAAGTTCCTCAAAATCACAATTTCAGATGATCAACATGTTTTGAAAAATCAGAACAAGGAATATGCATGATTACAGGTTCAGAAACTCAAGTTCAACGTAACGTATGCTGGAAATGCCCAACCATGACGTGTTGATGCAGACAGTAAGATTATATTTTCGAAGTATAAAGGTCTGCAACATTATTCACTCTCGGATAAAAATGTCGCCCTCATTAGTTCTGCATCTGTTCATTTTTATCACAGTCTTTTCTTCCAGATGATTTTCTGTTCGAACATGACTGTTCACATAATCATTAATGCCCACACTTGTATATACAGCCATCTACGTGAATAACCAACAGGCGGGTTTTCTATGGGAATGTCTGTAAAAGGTTTTGTGTAGATTATGGGGACTTTTTGTAAAAGGTAAATTATACTGAAGGAAGCATATAATGAACATTATACATGTATATACTCCCCTTAAGCTTGTTTTATCTTGGATGCCAAATTGTTTCACTGTACTTTTTGTGGCATTAATTTTGGATTTCATCTTTTGCACTATAAGTACTCTTAGAGCTTTCGTTTTTTTCAAGTGGATTTGACACCATATATACATCATAATCATTCTTTTGTGTGTGTTATCAATATTTTTCTTCTCGATTCATTGAATGATTGATATCATCATTGTGATTATCATAATTTTCAATTAGGCTTATCATCATCATCATCATCATCATTTCAAATTAAATATACAATGGTATGAAAATAACGGTATGATTCTCCGAGACAAGAAGAAAAAGAGCGAGGTCTACGTAACAGATGACCTAGGTATACATGTACCACAATCCCTGCAAAAATGAAATTAGATAAATAGCAACGATGAATTAACAGGTTCTCTCTTCGAAATTCAACCACTAATGCGCAACATACCCCGAACATACCTCATGGATTGAAGATGGAGTCAACATAATGATGAGATTTTTTGACAGAAGAAAAAAAAAATCAAGAACAAAAACAAACAAAAGGGGTCGCTCTCTGAAACCTAACCACTGATGCACGACCCGATCCTTGCTGCCAAGAAAGGAGTCGTGCATAATGGTTGCGAGTCAGATAGCATCCCCTCCACCCCAGTACTGTCGAGTTTTATTATTATATACGACACTGTAGTAATAGCATATTTTTGCAATGCTGACACTCGTATAAAGTTAAATGAAATGTCTTTATTTAAAAGAGAGTAAATTGATGCAAATCATAAAATCATAAATTAGTCTGAGTTTTTATTTATTTTTTATTTTTACTTATCTATAACAGGAGGTGGATATAATTTGAAAGTTATGGCTAACAAACCTCAAAATCATAAGTCCAAACTTGAATATGTTTTGGAAAATGAGAACATGAATATGCATGATTACAGGATCAGAAACTCAAGTTCAACGTAACGTATGCTTGAAATCCCCATCCATGACGTGTTGATGCAGAAAACGTCGGAAGTATGAACGTCGGCGAAATTACTCAGTCTCGAATTGATTGTCGTCCTCATTAGTCATGAATCTGTTCACTTTTATTACAGTCTGTTTAATATTCCAGATAATTTTCTATTCGAACATGACTAGGTTTTTTTCGCATTATTATTAACGTGTACACGGCCATCTTCGTGAAAGACCAACAAACGGGTTTCCTATGGGAATGCCTGTAATAGGTTTTGTGTAGGGGACTTTTTTTTCAACGGTAAATTATACTGGAGGAAGCATAATTTTATAGTGAGCGTTATACACACTAGGGAAAAGGGGGTTCAAATTTGCACCCTAAATGCAACACTGGCAGCACCTTTTGGGGTGCAATCTTGCACCCTACATGAAAAGGTGCGAAGATGCACCCTTTTGTACTTGTTTGCACCCGAAAATGACCGTCTGCACCCTTAAAGGTGCAACTACATGCACCATTAAGGGTGCAGGGTGCAAATTTGCACCTTCCCTGAAGGGTACAACTCTGCACACTCAAGGGTGCAAAATGTAGGTCACTACCCCTTAAAGCTGCAAAATGCTTCTTAGGGTGCAAAGTTTTACCCATAGGCATGATGGAGGAGCTCCCAGTGTTGCATTTGAAGGGTGCAAACCCGGGGGGGGGGGCACTCGACCCCAAAAGTGGTAGGTAAGTGCCGCGGGCGAGACAAAAAAACGGGGGCTTTGGAACAGGCTTCGGAACAACAAATGTATGTGAAAACGGGGGTCTTTGGAACGGTTCGCCTGCGTGTGAGTGCGTATGTATCCCTATGGAACGGGCATACGTGTATGCAGCTAGCCCGGCGGCACTGGCGCCGGGTGCGCTCCACAGAAATAGAAGACGTCTTCTATTTTTGTGATGGGCTCCCGCAGAAGCGATGGTCGGACAGTACAGCGCCAGCGCTCTGGGGGCTGCTTTTCACCAAAAGATGCAGCTCATTGCAGCGGATCAGTGCGGCCGGAACGGCGTAACGAAAAATATACTATGCCTGGAATGGCTTTCTTTGTTATTTTTCTCAATGATATAAAAATGCTATGCTTTGGAACGGAAATTTGAGTGTAAAAATGGAGGTCTTCTCCGCGGCACATACCCACCACGCATTATATACTGAGTGCCCCCCTCCCCCGGGTGCAAACTTGCACCTTTTTTTCTGAGTGTGTATACTCCCCTTTAGCATGTTTTATCTGGGATGCCCAAATTGTTTCATTGTACCTTTGTGGCAGTAATGCAGACATTTTATGAGATTTCATCTTCTGCATTATAAGTACTCCTAGAACATTCGTTTTCAAGTGGATTTGACACCATTTTTATAATGTTTTGTGTGTTATCATTATTTTTCTTCTTGATTCATTGAATGACTGATATCATCACTGCGATTATCATTATTTTCAATATCATCATGATTCTCTGAGACAAGAATAAAAGAGAGAGGTCTACGTAACAGATGACAAAGGTATACCACAACCCCTGCAAGAATGGAATTAGATAAATGGCAACAATGCATTAAAGGGTTCTCTCTTCGAAATTCAACCACTAATGCACAACATACCCCTAACTTACCTCATGGATTGAAGATGGAGTCTATATGATGATCAGACTATCTGCCAGAAAAAAAAAATCCCAAGAACAAAAATAAGCAAAAAGGGTCGCTTTCCGAAACCCAACCACTAATGCACGACTCGATCCTTGCTAACAAGAAAGGAGTCGTGCATAATGGTTGCGAGTCAGATAGCATCCCTTCCGCCCTAGTAATGTCGAATTTTATTACATATACTACACTGTAGGAATAGCATATTTTTGTTATGGTGACACTCGTATAAAGTTAAATGAAATGTCTTCAGTTAAAAGAGAGTAAATTGATGAAATCATATATTCATACACTAGTCGATTTTTTTTTTCTTACCTTTATTTTTTTTACTTATCTATAACAGAAGGTGGATATGATTTGAAAGCTATGTTTAACAAACCTCGAAATCACAAGTTCAAACGTTGAACATGTTTTGGAAAATCAGGACATGAATATGCATGATTGTCTATGTGTTCACAGGATCAAAAACTCAAGTTCAATGTATGCTGGAAATCCCCAACCATGACGCGTTGACAGAGATGATTTCGGAAGTATGAGTCAGCAACATTATTCACCCTCGAATTAAATGTCGCCCTCATTGGTCCTCTTCATTTTTATCACATTCTCTTATGCTAGATATTTTCTTTTGGAATATGCCTGTTTTTATTGTCATTGTTATGTTATTATTATCATCATCACTATCATTATTATTATTATTATTATTATCATTATTATTATTATTATTATTATTATTATTATTATTATTATTATTATCATTATCATTATTATTATTATCATCATCATCATCATCATCATCATCATTATATTGCATTATTATTATTAACATCATCACCATCATCACCATCATCGTTATTTCCAGTCAATGCTTCATTAAAAAATATCAACTTCATAGGCAGAGTCCTGCGAGAGTAATGGGGTTTACTTAGCAAATAAAATAAGTATGGGACAGTCTCCGCAAAAATAAAAATAAAAATGGAAATAGATAAATAAGTAAATAAATAGACCTAAATAAATATATAGATAAATAAATAAATAAATACATGAAATATAAATAAAAAGGAAAAAGGTGGATACCAGATTGATCTGCACTATGATTGCGTGCGCAACATTAGTCTTATATCAAAGATTCGGCGTACGTTCGAAGTGACAGATTCAAGTGGTCCCTTCCGATTATTGAGTTTACGAGTTTTGATATTTATACTGCAATCAAAACATATATTTTTTTTGGAATGGTTACACTGGTAAGCGTAAATAAGATGTCTCTAAATAGTCAGAATAATAAGTCAACGCATGGATTTATATCTCAGCGTAAGTTTAAATGATCTATGTTAAACGAATATTAAGTTGAACAGAATAATTCTTGAGCAGTTTTCATGGTTATGGCTTACAAACCTAAAAATATAATGTCCAAAAGATGAACAGCGGGTGGTTTTTCCCCTTTGAAGTAAGAATTTTATGAATATGCATGATTCTCTTTACGGTTCTATGGGTTCACTGAATCAGAAACTTGGTGCAATTTATAGGGCAGCCGGCTCCAACAGGGAAATGGTGTTCAATTTTTTTAGAATTGAATTCCTAAGTAAAATTCAATGCTGAAAACGATGCCACCGACTGATTTTTGAAAATGGGTGCCCAAAATTCCCAAATCGGGCCTTCTTGATACCCCTTGCAAAATTCATGTTATTTCTTGCAGAGAGGCCGAAAAAAGTAATACATCATACATCAATATTATTTATTCGGTATTACTTTAATAGATAGAACGTTTTAAGTATCCAAAGGATCCCCCTTTTTTAAAATGGGCCTATGGCCTCTTTTCCAACAATTTTTCAATAAAATGGTCATTTTTTGGGGATATCTTTATTTCGCAGTGAGTTGGTAATGTCTGAAAATGTACACAAACCGTCGATAAATGACGGCTGATATAAGTAGAAATTAGGTTCCCACAAAGTTTGATAAAAATGGGCCCACTTATTCAACATGCTGAAAATGTATTGCTGTTGAGTCATTTTGGACGCAGCATACTTCTTCTCAGTTCTTATTGTAGAAACTTTCAATGAACCCTTGCACGAAACTACTGGTAGGTGCCCTAAGTGCCAAATTTGGGCTTTTTTGTATGCATTATTCTTGTCATTTCACACAGAGGCTGAAAAGGTGAGAAACATGTCGTGTTTGCTCCTTCTGCTATCCCCTGATGCTAAATTAGATAAATACAACGCTAGAAAGAACTACAAGTGCCCTTTTTCTTAAAACTGGCATTTTGGCCCCTTTTTTGTATGAACTTTCATTATGGGGGGGGGGCTTAATTTTGTGAAATATGTTCTTTTATTGGTAATTTGAGTCGGTCATGTATCAAAATGTATAAGGGCTTTGGATAAATGACAGCTGACTTCAATATAAATTAGGTGCCCACGTGGTTGAAAAGTGGGCCCACTTCCAAGAGTTGCTGGAAATGTGATGATATTGAGCAAGTATGCTTGTTGAAATGACATTGTGCTATACTGGCGACTGTGGAGTCTATACATTCGCTGAAAAGGTCTTGTTGGATGAAGTATACTTAAGTTTACTTCTTTCTCGTATGAAAATGTGTCACATTGGTCATACGGGGCACCCTTTCAATTCTTATTTTAAACATGCACTTTGCCCAAATGATGCATAAAGTGTATATTCTACAGCTAACTAGGAAATTAGTTAGTTGTAGTATATCACTTTAATAATTACCCTACGCAGAATACAGCTAATTCATGATATCCTATAACACCGATAGATATGTAGCTTTATAATTCACATACGCTGAATGCATGCTGATTTTGTCTGAAATCTTCATGCACTTAATAGGAGGGTATTCCAACGGTCCTAGCGTCATTTTTATTTTTAAATCGCTAAGAATTTTCCATAAAATGCGTTTACATACATGATACATGGCGCAAAGAAAATAATGTTTATAACGCTGCGATACAGGGTATGAATTATTTACAAATTACACTTTGGCAACTTACAACGAAATTGGCTAATTTAGCCTCTTGAGAGGAACGGAGAAAAGGTGAAAAAAAACTTCTTCACATAATATTGCTAAATTTTGACGCTTTGGGCACCTACAAGTACTTTCATAAAAGCATTCAGTGACATTCAGCAGGAACAAGAACCCAGCCAATAGGTTATTTCAACAAGAATATTTGCCCAATATCATCACATCTCAAGCAAGTTTTGCAAGTTGGCCACTTTCCAACACCTAGGCACCTAATTTATATTGACATCAGCCGTCGTCTATCCAAGCCCCCCCCCCCCTCCCCCAGATATGACCTACTCAATTTGAAAAAAGTGGGGATTTTCACAAAAATAATGAAATTTATATGAAAAGGGGCCAAAGGCATGCGCAAAACGGTCCCATTTGGAAATTAGTTCGATTTCATTAATTCGCCACCGAAATATTACAGAAGAAGCAAACGATAAACGTATTTCTCTCTTTTTCAGCTTCTCTGTGTAAAATAAACTCACCTGTGGGTCATCTTGCCCCGCCCCCCCCCCCCCCTCCCCCATCAAAATACCCTGGCGCTGCCCCTGTCAGCTGTGAACTAATAATCTTGTTTCAGAATAATGATGAGACATGATGGGAAACAATTTATGATAGGCACGATCAGTTATAATAAAAGCAAGGTTTCTTTTTTTTTTATTTCCTTCTAAGGGAAGACCTACACACCTCTTTAGAACCCTTTAGAGAATATATTTAGGCTACCGATTAATAGTTCTTCAAAGAACCTTTAGTGGTCTTATGTGGGACGAGAAAAGATTCTATTCAGCATCATTTTTCTAAGTGTATAGTCCACCCTTGATATCTCATTTCACCTGGTATCAGTGTGAATTAATGGTAGGAATTTTATTTTCTTAAGTCCACGATCCGCTACGATCGATTTCTGAACATATGGCATTTGGCATGAAACGTTAAAGTTTAAACAAGTGAAATTATCTTAAATAAAGTTCAAAATAATGAAAGGAATATTGAAATCAAGTTTTGGTTAGATGCAAGCCTTGTGGTTGGAGTAAAGGCCAAATCAGCTTCAAACCGTAGCCGATAGCAAGCATGGCAAAATTGCTATGACGTCACTTCGATTCGGAATTGAGTCTGCTTTTATTCCTACAGGGAGGCTCGCAATAGCCCGGAATTTCGATTTTTTTTTTTTTCGATTCATACTATTATTCGAAAATTTCATCAGTGGATCAACCTGATGAAATTTTCGAATAGTAGTATGAATGGAGAAAAAAAATCGATATTCCGGGCTATTGCGAGCCTCAAAATGTTGAATCTTATAAGATTTCACATGTTTGAATGTTCATATCAAATGCTATATAACATTTTTTCCATAATCGGATCGCAGACGGATCGTACAGTGTGCAGCGGGCTTAAAGAGGCATGCAATCTTTTCCTTAATACAAAAAAATATATTTTTTCTATAATAAAGCTTTCAAGTCAGGGTAACCAATCAATTCAAAATCACGCTGGCTATTTAAAGAATTTTCTAACTACTAGTAGTAGCCCTACATCTTAAAACTAGGGAATGTGTGCTTTTAATTTGTTATCCTTCCTTTACTGTCTTAATGATATTCTTTTCTTTTTTGTTCCATTCTACTCATTCTACATCTATCGCATATATAAATGTGAACAGATCTAAAATGATGGGAATATTGTTGTCATGACCACTATAACTGCACCCTATTGCTGTTTATTATCTGAAGTAGGCCTAAATATACATTAGGCTTTGCACAACGTGGAATTTAAATTGAGTGGTTTTTAAAATCATTTCATAGTAAAAGAGCAGCATAGAAAGTTGTTTTTGAAGAGAAAAATTATGGAAAAATTCAGCAACAAGGAATAACACTCCCTGCCCCCAGCCACTAGTGCCCGACACTAACCCCGGCCAAGAGACGGTGTCGTGTACTACGGTGACAAGAAGAGGTATCACACCCGGTGGAAAGCTAGCAAGTTCTCATATTTAAAACCCACGAATTTATACTTCAGGTTTGAACGGTTAGTGTTTTAAAAAGACCTAGAAAATCAACGTAATTACAGCATTTCTATCCCAACATTCCGAATATTACTCAACATAATTTAGATCAAAAATTATGTCTACAAATACCTAACAATAGGTCGACTGCTTTCAGAATTGGCTGTAGAAGAGTTTAAAACGTTCACAAAATATCTGGAAAGGAATAGAATATGAATATTCATCTTTTTTTTTCTAAGCGTGGTCAAAGGTTTTGAAATCCATGTTCAATGTATTTCTTCACTGGCGGGGAATCCCAAAATGTTTTAACACATAGTTACATGTACGTGTATCTCTTTGACGCAGAGTCAGGTTCATCTTTATTTTTTTCTTCTGCTGCCCTCATTAGTCTTAATGAGTGCATTCCCATCACAGTAAATGCGACCAGCATGACGCTTTCGAGTATACAGTTGAACTTGTTTCATTCGCATACTAATCCTTGTGGAAAAAATGAATTCAAAATGATTACCATGAACAAATGTCTTCGCCTTTCTAGACGACATTCATTATGGTAAACTGCCTATCACGATACTGATACGATCAGATTTCAAATGATTTGGAAATGGTGTTTTTCTGATATAACATAAAATCTGAGCAGACCACTAAATCTAAAACCATTTTTCATTTAAAATCAACCGAAAAAAAACAAGAGAACTGATGTTGTTCCTTTTCTCATCAATGCATTCCTTTTAGTAGTGTTCAGCATAACTCTGCTCTTTGCACGAAGAAATATCTTCCCCTTTGATCAGAGCTTTGATGAGAACTGCGATGTTACTTGTTTATGAGTATTGAATATTATGGGAATTCTTATCGCAGTATTTCCATTTAACCTGAACCCACTAGGATGTTTTTTGCTTGCATTTTCCTTTGATAAGATATCCATATAGAATCATAATACATATGACTTGCTGATTCGCCATACGAATTTATACATTCCTCAATATTTGTAAATAATAAATAAATCTTCATTTTTTATTTATCTATTTATTTATCTAATTATTCATCTTTTCATTTATCTACACTGATCTATCTATCTATTTATTCATTTATTTTCGTTCATTGATTTTATCTATTCATCATTTATTCATTCATTCATTCATTCATTCATTCAATTTCGTATACCAACCAAATGTACAAAAATGTATCAAAAGTAGATCATAGGTATACGAAAGTATATCAAGAGTAATATCTATTGCCGATAAGCTTTAAAACAACTCTTGAATGATGCTGTTTAAATCAAAATATCAATGTCAATCGACATTAATACAAGGCACACAGTATGAAATTCGGTGAGAAAATTCCAATATGACCTGCCCTGTATGAAACCGACAGTTAGAAGCGACCTGCCTTCAAGATATCAGTGAGTTTACTCATGACAGGAATTTTATTTGCAAAAAGGCATTTAAGCTTATTCTTAATGTATCTCCACACTTGTTTTTTGATAAAGCTTTTCAGAGCGATAAATCAATTCAAAATCATGTTGGCCATTCAGAGGCTTTTCTCATCATAATTGATAACGCTACATTTTACTATCTTATAGGAAATGTGTGCCTCTAGTTCATTATCCTTTCATCATTGTTAATATTCTACATTTTTATCATGTTCCATTCTACTCATTTAATTTCTGTTGCAGATATGTAAATTGATTTAAAATGGTAGGCCTGTTTATTGTATGAAGTAGGCTTTAGCAATATTTTGGCTTTGCACAACGTGGGATGCAAAATGAGTGTATAGGGTCTTAAAACATATGATTTGCCATACGAATGTATACATTCGTCAATATTTGTAAATTTGATAAATAATTATTTATTGATTCATTTATTCATTTATTTATTTATTCATTCATTCATTCATTTATCCATACATTCATTCATTTATTCATTTATTTATGTATTCATTTATTTATCTATCCACTTATTCATTTTTCTATTTATTTATTCATTCATTCATTCATTCATTTGTTTATTTATTTAACTATTAATTCATTCATTCATTTATTGCTTCATTCTTCATTTAATTTCGTATACCAACCAATTGTACAAAAATGTGTCAAAAGTAGTTTAATATCATAGGTATACGAATGTATTAAGGGTAACATCTCTTGCCTTTGAGCTTTAAAACAATTCTTATAAATTGCTGTTTAAATCGACAGTAATACACGGCACACATTATGAAAGTCAGTAAGACAATTCCAAGATAATCTGCCCTATATGAAACCGACTCTTAGAATCGAACTGCCTCAATATATCAATAAAAAATACAAATGATATGTATTTAATCTGCAACAAGGCTTTTTAATCTTTTTCTAAATGAAGATCCAATTTTGTTTTCTATAATTAAGGTTTTTAGGGTGACAAATCAATTTAAGAGCATGTTGATCAATCAAAGGCTCTTCCCATCAAAATTAGTGAGGCTACATTATTATGTTATAACCAGGAATGTAATTTTGATTCGTTATCCTTCCTTCATTGTTAATATTGAATTTTTTTTCCATTCTACTCATTCTACTTCTATCGCAGATATAAATTTGGACTGATCTAAAATGATGGGAATATTGTTGTCATGACCACTATAACTGCGCCCTATGGTTGTTTATTATCTGAAGTAGGCCTAAATATACATTAGGCTTTGCACAACGTGGGATGCAAATTGAGTTGTTTTTTAAATCATTTCATATGAGTATCAAAAATGATATTGTTTTCGGAATTTGCCTAGTAAAAGAGCAGCATGGAAAGTTGTTTTTGGAGAGACAAATTATGGAAAAATTCAGCAACAAGGAATAACACTCCCTGCCCCCAGCCACTAGTGCCCGACACTAACCCCGGCCAAGAGAAGGTGTCGTGTATTACGGTGGCAAGGAGGGGTATCACACCCGGTGGAAGGCTAGCAAGTTCTCATATTTAAAACCCACGAATTTATATTTCAGGTTTGAACGGTTAGTGTTTAAAAAAAAGGCATGGAAAATCAACGTAATTACAACATTTCTATCCAAACATTCCCAATATTACTCAACATACTTTAGATCAAAAAGTTATGTCTACAAATACCTAACAATAGGTCGGCTGCTTTAAGAATTGGCTGTAGAAGAGTTTAAAACGTTCACAAAATATCTGGAAAGGAATAGGATATGAATATTCATCTTTTTTTCTAAGCGGTGGTCAAAGGTTTTGAAATCCATGTTCAATGTATTACTTCACTGGCGGGGAATACCAAATAATGTTTTAACACATACATGTACGTGTATCTCTTTGACGCAGAGTCAGGTTCCTCTTTATTTTCTGTTCTGCTGCCCTCATTAATCATAATGAGTGCATTCCCATCACAGTAAATGCGACCAGCATGACGCTTTCGAGTATACGTTGAACTTGTTATATTCGCATTCCAATCCTTGTGGAAAAAAATGAATTCAAAATGATTACCATGAATAAATGTCTTCGCCTTTCTAGACGACATTCATTATGGTAAATTGCCTATCACGATACTGATACGATCAGATTTCAAATGATTTGGAAATGGTGTTTTTCTGATATAAGATAAAATCTGAGCAGACCACTAAATCTAAAACCATTTTTCTTTAAAAATCAACCAAAAAAACAAGAGAACTGATGTTGTTCCTTTTCTCATCAATGCATTCCTTTAAGTAGTGTTCAGCTTAACTCTGCTCTTTGCACGAAGAAATATCTTCCCCTTTGATCAGAGCTTTGATGAGAACTGCGATGTTACTTGTTTATGAGTATTGAATATTATGGGAATTCTTATCGCAGTATTTCCATTTAACCTGAACCCACTAGGATGTTTTTTGCTCGCATTTTCCTTTGATAAGATATCCATATAGAATCATAATACATATGACTTGCTGATTCGCCATACGAATGTATACATTCCTCAATATTTGTAAATAATAAATAAATCATCACTTTTTATTTATCTATTTATTTATCTAATTATTCATCTATTCATTTATCTGCACTGATCTATCTATCTATTTATTCATTTATTTTCGTTCATTGATTTTATCTATTCATCATTTATTCATTCATTCATTCATTCATTCAATTTCGTATACCAACCAAATGTACAAAAATGTATCAAAAGTAGATCATATGTATACGAAAGTATATCAAGAGTAATATCTATTGCCGATAAGCTTTAAAACAACTCTTGAATGATGCTGTTTAAATCAAAATATCAATGTCAATCGACATTAATACAAGGCACACAGTATGAAATTCGGTGAGAAAATTCCAATATGACCTGCCCTGTATGAAACCGACACTTAGAAGCGACCTGCCTTCAAGATATCAGTGAGTTTACTCATGACAGGAATTTTACTTGCAAAAAGGCATTTAAGCTTATTCTTAATGTATCTCCACACTTGTTTTTTGATAAAGCTTTTCAGAGCGATAAATCAATTCAAAATCATGTTGGCCATTCAGAGGCTTTTCTCATCATAATTAATAACGCTACATTTTACTATCTTATAGGAAATGTGTGCCTCTAGTTCATTATCCTTTCATCATTGTTAATATTCTACATTTTTATCATGTTCCATTCTACTCATTTAATTTCTGTTGCAGATATGTAAATTGATTTAAAATGGTAGGCCTGTTTATTGTATGAAGTAGGCTTTAGCAATATTTTGGCTTTGCACAACGTGGGATGCAAAATGAGTGTATAGGGTCTTAAAACATATGATTTGCCATACGAATATTTGCCATCGTCATTATTTGTAAAATGATAATAATTATTTATTGATTCATTTATTCATTTATTTATTTATTCATTCATTCATTCATTTATCCATACATTCATTCATTTATTCATTTATTTATGTATTCATTTATTTATCTATCCACTTATTCATTTTTCTATTTATTTATTCATTCGTTCATTCATTCATTTGTTTATTTATTTAACTATTAATTCATTCATTCATTTATTGCTTCATTCTTCATTTAATTTCGTATACCAACCAATTGTACAAAAATGTGTCAAAAGTAGTTTAATATCATAGGTATACGAATGTATTAAGGGTAACATCTCTTGCCGTTGAGCTTTAAAACAATTCTTATAAATTGCTGTTTAAATCGACAGTAATACACGGCACACATTATGAAAGTCAGTAAGACAATTCCAAGATAATCTGCCCTATATGAAACCGACTCTTAGAGTCGAACTGCCTCAATATATCAATAAAAAATACAAATGATATGTATTTAATCTGCAACAAGGCAATTTAATCTTTTTCTTAATGAAGATCCAATTTTGTTTTCTATAATTAAGGTTTTTAGGCTGACAAATTAATTTAAGAGCATGTTGATCAATCAAAGGCTCTTCCCATCAAAATTAGTGAGGCTACATTATTATGTTATAACCAGGAATGTAATTTTGATTCGTTATCCTTCCTTCATTGTTAATATTGAATTTTTTTCCATTCTACTCATTCTACTTCTATCGCAGATATAAATTTGAACTGATCTAAAATGATGGGAATATTGTTGTTATGACCACTATAACTGCGCCCTATGGTTGTTTATTATCTGAAGTAGGCCTAAATATACATTAGGATTTGCACAACGTGGGATGCAAATTGAGTTGTTTTTTAAATCATTTCATATGAGTATCAAAAATTATATTGTTTTCGGAATTTGCCTAGTAAAAGAGCAGCATGGAAAGTTGTTTTTGGAGAGAAAAATTATGGAAAAATTCAGCAACAAGGAATAACACTCCCTGCCCCCAGCCACTAGTGCCCGACACTAACCCCGGCCAAGAGAAGGTGTCGTGTATTACGGTGGCAAGGAGGGGTATCACACCCGGTGGAAGGCTAGCAAGTTCTCATATTTAAAACCCACGAATTTATATTTCAGGTTTGAACGGTTAGTGTTTAAAAAAAGGCATGGAAAATCAACGTAATTACAACATTTCTATCCAAACATTCCCAATATTACTCAACATACTTTAGATCAAAAAGTTATGTCTACAAATACCTAACAATAGGTCGACTGCTTTAAGAACTGGCTGTAGAAGAGTTTAAAACGTTCACAAAATATCTGGAAAGGAATAGGATATGAATATTCATCTTTTTTTCTAAGCGGTGGTCAAAGGTTTTGAAATCCATGTTCAATGTATTACTTCACTGGCGGGGAATACCAAATAATGTTTTAACACATACATGTACGTGTATCTCTTTGACGCAGAGTCAGGTTCCTCTTTATTTTCTGTTCTGCTGCCCTCATTAATCACAATGAGTGCATTCCCATCACAGTAAATGCGACCAGCATGACGCTTTCGAGTATACGTTGAACTTGTTATATTCGCATACCAATCCTTGTGGAAAAAAATGAATTCAAAATGATTACCATGAATAAATGTCTTCGCCTTTCTAGACGACATTCATTATGGTAAATTGCCTATCACGATACTGATACGATCAGATTTCAAATGATTTGGAAATGGTGTTTTTCTGATATAAGATAAAATCTGAGCAGACCACTAAATCTAAAACCATTTTTCTTTAAAAATCAACCCAAAAAACAAGAGAACTGATGTGGTTCCTTTTCTCATCAATGCATTCCTTTAAGTAGTGTTCAGCTTAACTCTGCTCTTTGCACGAAGAAATATCTTCCCCTTTGATCAGAGCTTTGATGAGAACTGCGATGTTACTTGTTTATGAGTATTGAATATTATGGGAATTCTTATCGCAGTATTTCCATTTAACCTGAACCCACTAGGATGTTTTTTGCTCGCATTTTCCTTTGATAAGATATCCATATAGAATCATAATACATATGACTTGCTGATTCGCCATACGAATGTATACATTCCTCAATATTTGTAAATAATAAATAAATCATCACTTTTTATTTATCTATTTCTTTATCTAATTATTCATCTATTCATTTATCTGCACTGATCTATCTATCTATTTATTCATTTATTTTCGTTCATTGATTTTATCTATTCATCATTTATTCATTCATTCATTCATTCATTCAATTTCGTATACCAACCAAATGTACAAAAATGTATCAAAAGTAGATCATATGTATACGAAAGTATATCAAGAGTAATATCTATTGCCGATAAGCTTTAAAACAACTCTTGAATGATTTTCTTTAAATCAAAATATCAATGTCAATCGACATTAATACAAGGCACACAGTATGAAATTCGGTGAGAAAATTCCAATATGACCTGCCCTGTATGAAACCGACACTTAGAAGCGACCTGCCTTCAAGATATCAGTGAGTTTACTCATGACAGGAATTTTATTTGCAAAAAGGCATTTAAGCTTATTCTTAATGTATCTCCACACTTGTTTTTTGATAAAGCTTTTCAGAGTGATAAATCAATTCAAAATCATGTTGGCCATTCAGAGGCTTTTCTCATCATAATTAATAACGCTACATTTTACTATCTTATAGGAAATGTGTGCCTCTAGTTCATTATCCTTTCATCATTGTTAATATTCTACATTTTTATCATGTTCCATTCTACTCATTTAATTTCTGTTGCAGATATGTAAATTGATTTGAAATGGTAGGCCTGTTTATTGTATGAAGTAGGCTTTAGCGATATTTTGGCTTTGCACAACGTGGGATGCAAAATGAGTGTATAGGGTCTTAATACATATGATTTGCCATATGAATGTATACATTCGTCAATATTTGTAAATTTGATAAATAATTATTTATTGATTCATTTATTCATTTATTTATTTATTTATTCATTCATTCATTTATCCATACATTCATTCATTTATTCATTTATTTATGTATTCATTTATTTATCTATCCACTTATTCATTTTTCTATTTATTTATTCATTCATTCATTCATTCATTTGTTTATTTATTTAACTATTAATTCATTCATTCATTTATTGCTTCATTCTTCATTTAATTTCGTATACCAACTAATTGTACAAAAATGTGTCAAAAGTAGTTTAATATCATAGGTATACGAATGTATTAAGGGTAACATCTCTTGCCTTTGAGCTTTAAAACAATTCTTATAAATTGCTGTTTAAATCGACAGTAATACACGGCACACATTATGAAAGTCAGTAAGACAATTCCAAGATAATCTGCCCTATATGAAACCGACTCTTAGAATCGAACTGCCTCAATATATCAATAAAAAATACAAATGATATGTATTTAATCTGCAACAAGGCTTTTTAATCTTTTTCTAATGAAGATCCAATTTTGTTTTCTATAATTAAGGTTTTTAGGGTGACAAATCAATTTAAGAGCATGTTGATCAATCAAAGGCTCTTCCATCAAAATTAGTGAGGCTACATTATTATGTTATAACCAGGAATGTAATTTTGATTCGTTATCCTTCCTTCATTGTTAATATTGAATTTTTTTTCCATTCTACTCATTCTACTTCTATCGCAGATATAAATTTGGACTGATCTAAAATGATGGGAATATTGTTGTCATGACCACTATAACTGCGCCCTATGGTTGTTTATTATCTGAAGTAGGCCTAAATATACATTAGGCTTTGCACAACGTGGGATGCAAATTGAGTTGTTTTTTAAATCATTTCATATGAGTATCAAAAATGATATTGTTTTCGGAATTTGCCTAGTAAAAGAGCAGCATGGAAAGTTGTTTTTGGAGAGACAAATTATGGAAAAATTCAGCAACAAGGAATAACACTCCCTGCCCCCCAGCCACTAGTGCCCGACACTAACCCCGGCCAAGAGAAGGTGTCGTGTATTACGGTGGCAAGGAGGGGTATCACACCCGGTGGAAGGCTAGCAAGTTCTCATATTTAAAACCCACGAATTTATATTTCAGGTTTGAACGGTTAGTGTTTAAAAAAAGGCATGGAAAATCAACGTAATTACAACATTTCTATCCAAACATTCCAATATTACTCAACATACTTTAGATCAAAAAGTTATGTCTACAAATACCTAACAATAGGTCGGCCTGCTTTAAGAATTGGCTGTAGAAGAGTTTAAACGTTCACAAAATATCTGGAAAGGAATAGGATATGAATATTCATCTTTTTTTCTAAGCGGTGGTCAAAGGTTTGAAATCCATGTTCAATGTATTACTTCACTGGCGGGGAATACCAAATAATGTTTTAACACATACATGTACGTGTATCTCTTTGACGCAGAGTCAGGTTCCTCTTTATTTTCTGTTCTGCTGCCCTCATTAATCATAATGAGTGCATTCCCATCACAGTAAATGCGACCAGCATGACGCTTTCGAGTATACGTTGAACTTGTTATATTCGCATTCCAATCCTTGTGGAAAAAAATGAATTCAAAATGATTACCATGAATAAATGTCTTCGCCTTTCTAGACGACATTCATTATGGTAAATTGCCTATCACGATACTGATACGATCAGATTTCAAATGATTTGGAAATGGTGTTTTTCTGATATAAGATAAAATCTGAGCAGACCACTAAATCTAAAACCATTTTTCTTTAAAAATCAACCAAAAAAAACAAGAGAACTGATGTTGTTCCTTTTCTCATCAATGCATTCCTTTAAGTAGTGTTCAGCTTAACTCTGCTCTTTGCACGAAGAAATATCTTCCCCTTTGATCAGAGCTTTGATGAGAACTGCGATGTTACTTGTTTATGAGTATTGAATATTATGGGAATTCTTATCGCAGTATTTCCATTTAACTGAACCCACTAGGATGTTTTTTGCTCGCATTTTCCTTTGATAAGATATCCATATAGAATCATAATACATATGACTTGCTGATTCGCCATACGAATGTATACATTCCTCAATATTTGTAAATAATAAATAAATCATCACTTTTTATTTATCTATTTATTTATCTAATTATTCATCTATTCATTTATCTGCACTGATCTATCTATCTATTTATTCATTTATTTTCGTTCATTGATTTTATCTATTCATCATTTATTCATTCATTCATTCATTCATTCAATTTCGTATACCAACCAAATGTACAAAAATGTATCAAAAGTAGATCATATGTATACGAAAGTATATCAAGAGTAATATCTATTGCCGATAAGCTTTAAAACAACTCTTGAATGATGCTGTTTAAATCAAAATATCAATGTCAATCGACATTAATACAAGGCACACAGTATGAAATTCGGTGAGAAAATTCCAATATGACCTGCCCTGTATGAAACCGACACTTAGAAGCGACCTGCCTTCAAGATATCAGTGAGTTTACTCATGACAGGAATTTTACTTGCAAAAAGGCATTTAAGCTTATTCTTAATGTATCTCCACACTTGTTTTTTGATAAAGCTTTTCAGAGCGATAAATCAATTCAAATCATGTTGGCCATTCAGAGGCTTTTCTCATCATAATTAATAACGCTACATTTTACTATCTTATAGGAAATGTGTGCCTCTAGTTCATTATCCTTTCATCATTGTTAATATTCTACATTTTTATCATGTTCCATTCTACTCATTTAATTTCTGTTGCAGATATGTAAATTGATTTAAAATGGTAGGCCTGTTTATTGTATGAAGTAGGCTTTAGCAATATTTTGGCTTTGCACAACGTGGGATGCAAAATGAGTGTATAGGGTCTTAAAACATATGATTTGCCATACGAATATTTGCCATCGTCATTATTTGTAAAATGATAATAATTATTTATTGATTCATTTATTCATTTATTTATTTATTCATTCATTCATTCATTTATCCATACATTCATTCATTTATTCATTTATTTATGTATTCATTTATTTATCTATCCACTTATTCATTTTTCTATTTATTTATTCATTCGTTCATTCATTCATTTGTTTATTTATTTAACTATTAATTCATTCATTCATTTATTGCTTCATTCTTCATTTAATTTCGTATACCAACCAATTGTACAAAAATGTGTCAAAAGTAGTTTAATATCATAGGTATACGAATGTATTAAGGGTAACATCTCTTGCCGTTGAGCTTTAAAAACAATTCTTATAAATTGCTGTTTTAAATCGACAGTAATACACGGCACACATTATGAAAGTCAGTAAGACAATTCCAAGATAATCTGCCCTATATGAAACCGACTCTTAGAGTCGAACTGCCTCAATATATCAATAAAAAATACAAATGATATGTATTTAATCTGCAACAAGGCATTTTAATCTTTTTCTTAATGAAGATCCAATTTTGTTTTCTATAATTAAGCTTTTTAGGCTGACAAATTAATTTAAGAGCATGTTGATCAATCAAAGGCTCTTCCCATCAAAATTAGTGAGGCTACATTATTATGTTATAACCAGGAATGTAATTTTGATTCGTTATCCTTCCTTCATTGTTAATATTGAATTTTTTTCCATTCTACTCATTCTACTTCTATCGCAGATATAAATTTGAACTGATCTAAAATGATGGGAATATTGTTGTTATGACCACTATAACTGCGCCCTATGGTTGTTTATTATCTGAAGTAGGCCTAAATATACATTAGGATTTGCACAGCGTGGGATGCAAATTGAGTTGTTTTTTAAATCATTTCATATGAGTATCAAAAATTATATTGTTTTCGGAATTTGCCTAGTAAAAGAGCAGCATGGAAAGTTGTTTTTGGAGAGAAAAATTATGGAAAAATTCAGCAACAAGGAATAACACTCCCTGCCCCCAGCCACTAGTGCCCGACACTAACCCCGGCCAAGAGACGGTGTCGTGTATTACGGTGGCAAGGAGGGGTATCACACCCGGTGGAAGGCTAGCAAGTTCTCATATTTAAAACCCACGAATTATATTTCAGGTTTGAACGGTTAGTGTTTAAAAAAAGGCATGGAAAATCAACGTAATTACAACATTTCTATCCAAACATTCCCAATATTACTCAACATACTTTAGATCAAAAAGTTATGTCTACAAATACCTAACAATAGGTCGACTGCTTTAAGAACTGGCTGTAGAAGAGTTTAAAACGTTCACAAAATATCTGGAAAGGAATAGGATATGAATATTCATCTTTTTTTCTAAGCGGTGGTCAAAGGTTTTGAAATCCATGTTCAATGTATTACTTCACTGGCGGGGAATACCAAATAATGTTTTAACACATACATGTACGTGTATCTCTTTGACGCAGAGTCAGGTTCCTCTTTATTTTCTGTTCTGCTGCCCTCATTAATCTACAATGAGTGCATTTCCCATCCAGTAAATGCGACCAGCATGACGCTTTCGAGTATACGTTGAACTTGTTATATTCGCATACCAATCCTTGTGGAAAAAAATGAATTCAAAATGATTACCATGAATAAATGTCTTCGCCTTTCTAGACGACATTCATTATGGTAAATTGCCTATCACGATACTGATACGATCAGATTTCAAATGATTTGGAAATGGTGTTTTTCTGATATAAGATAAAATCTGAGCAGACCACTAAATCTAAAACCTATTTTTCTTTTAAAAATCAACCAAAAAACAAGAGAACTAATGTGTTCCTTTTCTCATCAATGCATTCCTTTAAGTAGTGTTCAGCTTAACTCTGCTCTTTGCACGAAGAAATATCTTCCCCTTTGATCAGAGCTTTGATGAGAACTGCGATGTTACTTGTTTATGAGTATTGAATATTATGGGAATCTTATCGCAGTATTTCCATTTAACCTGAACCCACTAGGATGTTTTTTGCTCGCATTTTCCTTTGATAAGATATCCATATAGAATCATATACATATGACTTGCTGATTCGCCATACGAATGTATACATTCCTCAATATTTGTAAATAATAATAAATCATCACTTTTTATTTATCTATTTCTTTATCTAATTATTCATCTATTCATTTATCTGCACTGATCTATCTATCTATTTATTCATTTATTTTCGTTCATTGATTTTATCTATTCATCATTTATTCATTCATTCATTCATTCATTCAATTTGTATACCAACCAAATGTACAAAAATGTATCAAAAGTAGATCATATGTATACGAAAGTATATCAAGAGTAATATCTATTGCCGATAAGCTTTAAAACAACTCTTGAATGATTTTTTTAAATCAAAATATCAATGTCAATCGACATTAATACAAGGCACACAGTATGAAATTCGGTGAGAAAATTCCAATATGACCTGCCCTGTATGAAACCGACACTTAGAAGCGACCTGCCTTCAAGATATCAGTGAGTTTACTCATGACAGGAATTTTATTTGCAAAAGGCATTTAAGCTTATTCTTAATGTATCTCCACACTTGTTTTTTGATAAAGCTTTCAGAGCTGATAAATCAATTCAAAATCATGTTGGCCATTCAGAGGCTTTTCTCATTCATAATTAATAACGCTACATTTTACTATCTTATAGGAAATGTGTGCCTCTAGTTCATTATCCTTTCATCATTGTTAATATTCTACATTTTTATCATGTTCCATTCTACTCATTTAATTTCTGTTGCAGATATGTTAAATTGATTTGAAATGGTAGGCCTGTTTATTGTATGAAGTAGGCTTTAGCGATATTTTGGCTTTGCACAACGTGGGATGCAAAATGAGTGTATAGGGTCTTAATACATATGATTTGCCATATGAATGTATACATTCGTCAATATTGTAAATTTGATAAATAATTATTTATTGATTCATTTATTCATTTATTTATTTATTATTCATTCATTCATTTATCCATACATTCATTCATTATTCATTTATTTATGTATTCATTTATTTATCTATCCACTATTCATTTTTCTATTTATTTATTCATTCATTCATTCATTCATTTGTTTATTTATTTAACTATTAATTCATTCATTCAATTATTGCTTCATTCTTCATTTAATTTCGTATACCAACCTAATTGTACAAAAATGTGTCAAAAGTGTTTAATATCATAAGGTATACGAATGTATTAAGGGTAACATCTCTTGCCTTTGAGCTTTAAAACAATTCTTATAAATTGCTGTTTAAATCGACAGTAATACACGGCACACATTATGAAGTCAGTTAAGACAATTCCAAGATAATCTGCCCTATATGAAACCGACTCTTAGAATCGAACTGCCTCAATTATATCAATAAAAATACAAATGATATGTATTTAATCTGCAACAAGGCTTTTTAATCTTTTTCTAATGAAGATCAATTTTGTTTTCTATAATTAGGCTTTTTAGGGTGACAAATTAATTTAAGAGCATGTTGATCAATCAAAGGCTCTTCCCATCAAAATTAGCTGAGGCTAATTATTATGTTATAACCAGGAATGTAATTTGATTCGTTATCCTTCCTTCATTGTTAATATTGAATTTTTTTTCCATTCTACTCATTCTACTTCTATCGCAGATATAAATTTGGACTGATCTAAAATGATGGGAATATTGTTGTCATGACCACTATAACTGGCGCCTATGGTTGTTTATTATCTGAAGTAGGCCTAAATATACATTAGGATTGCACAGCGTGGGATGCAAATTGAGTTGTTTTTTAAATCATTTCATATGAGTATCAAAAATTATATTGTTTTCGGAATTGCCTAGTAAAAGAGCAGCATGGAAAGTTGTTTTTGGAGAGACAAATTATGGAAAAATTCAGCAACAAGGAATAACACTCCCTGCCCCCAGCCACTAGTGCCCGACACTAACCCCGGCCAAGAGACGGTTTGTCGTGTACTACGGTGAGCAAGGAGGGGTATCACACCCGTTGGAAGGCTAGCAAGTTCTCATATTTAAAACCCACGAATTATATTTCAGGTTTGAACGGTTAGTGTTTAAAAAAAGGCCTGGAAATCAACGTAATTACAACAGTCTATCCAAACATTTCCCAATATTACTCACATAATTTTAGGATCAAAAAGTTATGTCTACAATACCTAACAATAGGTCGGGAACGCTTTAAGGAATTGGCCTGTACCGAAGCGTTTTCAAAAACGTTCACAAAATATCTGGAAAGGAATAGGATATGAATATTATATCTTTTTTCTAAGCGGTGGGTCAAAGGTTTTGAATCCATGTTCAATGTATTACTTCACTGGCGGGGAATAACCAAATTAATGCTTTTAACACATTACATGTACGTGTATCTCTTTGACGCAGAGTTCAGGTTCCTTCCTTTATTTTTCTGTTCTGCTGCACCACCTTAATCATTAATGAGTGAATCCCATCCCAGTAAAATGCGACCAGGCATGACGCTTTCGAGTATACGTTGAACTTGTTCTATTTCGCCATTCCCAATCCTTGTGGAAAAAAATGAATTCAAAATGATTACCATGAATAAACTGTCTTCGCCTTTCTAGACGGACATTTCATTATGGGTAAATTGCCTATCACGATACTGATACGATCAGATTTCAAATGATTTGGAAATGGTGTTTTTCTGATATAAGATAAAATCTGAGCAGACCACTAAATCTAAAACTATTTTTCTTTAAAAATCAACCAAAAAAACAAGAGAACTGATGTTGTTCCTTTTCTCATCAATGCATTCCTTTAAGTAGTGTTCAGCTTAACTCTGCTCTTTGCACGAAGAAATATCTTCCCTTTGATCAGAGCTTTGATGAGAACTGCGATGTTACTTGTTTATGAGTATTGAATATTATGGGAATTCTTATCGCAGTATTTCATTTAACCTGAACCACACTAGGATGTTTTTTGCTCGCATTTTCCTTTGATAAGATATCCATATAGAATCATAATACATATGACTTGCTGATTCGCCATACGAATGTATACATTCCTCAATATTGTAATAATAAATAAATCATCACTTTTATTATCTATTTATTTATCTAATTATTCATCTATTCATTTATCTGCACTGATCGATCTATCTATTTATTCATTATTTCGTCATTGATTTATTGTTCATATTTATTCATTCATTCATTCAGTCATTCAATTCGTTATACCAACCAAATGTACAAAAATGTATCAAAAGTAGATCATATGTATACGAAAGTATATCAAGAGTAATATCTATGCCGATCAGCTTTAAAACAACTCTTGAATGATGCTGTTAAATCAAAATATCAATGTCAATCGACATTTAATACAAGGCACACAGTATGAAATTCGGGTGAGAAAATTCCAATATGACCTGCCCCTGTATGAAACCGACACTTAGAAGCGACCTGCCTTCAAGATATCAGTGAGTTTACTCATGACAGGAATTTATTTGCAAAAAGGCATTTAAGCTTATTCTTAATGTATCTCCACACTTGTTTTTTGATAAAGCTTT
>CM057164.1:15640091-15768916 GCA_029962745.1 Echinometra lucunter
CAACTTGTAACCTCTGCGGCCCAATGTACCAGGTACCGCAGGAAACCCTGCCATACATATTTATACATGCTTATTCAATTTTTCCCGTCATATTAGTGCACATTCCCTAGCTGTATTGCCTAATCACAACCTTCCCTAAACTTGCAATACTCTATTTTCCTTACTTTGACCACCACAATAAACCACCCTAAACTGGGATTGTGATAATTGTGAATATGAAGCATTCATAAGAATTATGGGGAGGCTATAGCGACCAAAAAGGGGCTCCATAAACCTCATCAGACCTCAACCAATTTACATCTAGTCTTTTAGCTGCGAACAAATCTCAGGTGTTTCCTTATAAGGAGATTTCTATTTCCACCCCACTTTCCTGAAATGTATACATATAAATTATATGCACAGCCTAACTCGATTAATTCTTCATCCATTCTTCCGTCAAAATTATACAATTCAGAAATAATATCACATCATCGCAGGGGCAATTCCACCTGTTGAACTAGAATTGTATAACCGCTTCTAAAGCTCTGATGCTGCATTTACCACAGCATATACGTGTAATAATGTGCCGTGTTGTGAATAATACTCATCGATCTTAAAACATCTGTACACATATTAAGAGGTACATTATCTCACTATCTCTCCACATGTAACGTAACCATGGATATCCCATAAACAAATTTTAAAGAATTATGAACAACGTATCACTTAAGGGCCTGTTAACGCTGCAACGATTGGAGGCAAATTACGATCTTAACAAATGAATTCACGAATACGGACGGTGTCATTACGAGCCTACTAACATCATATACCTAAGTTAATGTCCATTTACTCATGGATCAGGTCCTCCTTCTCCAACTGATTCCATTCTATAATCATTTCCACTATTTAAATATATTTATTCATCTATTTGTTTATTTTATTTCATGTTATTTTATTTATATATTTTTCTTATTTTTATTTTTTATTTATTATTTTTTTTTTTTGTAATTAATTGATTTTATTCTTTATTTTATTATTTTATTATTATTATTTTTATTTTTTATTTTTTCTATTATTATTATTTTTTTTTTCTCTCTCTTACTCTTGATAAGATTCGTTACTGGCAATACCATGCTGCACGATATAAGGCAACTTGTGCCTTCCTGAAACGTACAGTGTGTATAGGGCCCAACAACCACCTGAACACCATTCAGGCTAAACACTTGAAATTGTAACAATATGAACTGTGGATCAACAGGTATGCATACAACATTACACCAACGTTAAATCACCGTTGAGTTTGAAAACCATCCTGCATACAATCAGACTAATCCTTTCCAAAAATAACCTAAAACCGACCCTTTATGGGGCGTAATTACCACAGCACGTAACGCTGCGTAATAACCAAACCATGCACCACACAGGCTAACTCGTCAGTATAAACATACAGTAGATGTAACCTTAAAAAGGTTATAATTCTGAAATGTTGCTAAAAGATCTATCATCGCCTATTACAGCCATTCCGCATACCTGACCGGGATTCCGTTATTGGCAATATCTCCAGAGCCCCCACCCAATGCTATTGTAATTTAATAACACTAAACTATACCCAATAAGCATAAACGATTTACTTCTTCAAATCGTGACCCCTCTGAGAACAAACACTGCCCCTAAACCTTGGAAAATCATAGTAATGGGATTAACACCCATTCGCCAACCCTTTCTTTATTACGATCTACTATAAATGCCAACCCTTAACTACACCCGGAATTACACTTCCATCAGAACGGAAGTTTTTACCATTTGTGCCTCAACATTCAATTGTTTATAGTTCAACTCGATTCATATACTAGAAATTCAATAGTGCGCGGAACCTGAAACATTTCCACTGAACATCGTACTTAACTCTTGAGACCACATTTTGCTTACCAGCCTAAAGGGGGTTAGCTAAGAGATGCCGAACATATATATCAGCAATATGAATTAACCAATTCGGAATCCCATCTATCGAAAGGCTCTTGTGCATACAACCCACCAATATTGCCTACTAATAATCAATTCGCTGTTGTGGCAAAATGAACACGGAACCATGGTTTTCGTTTAATATTATTCAGTGTCATTTCCACGTGTATCATTTGACCATACCGGTTCATAACTTCACACTAATATTGCATTCATGTTAAAAATTCAATATTCAACCAAGAAACGGAACTAGTGCTGGAATCTCTGCCGGGAAATGAGGATTCATCTGAATGTAATAAGAACCCCAAACATACTGCTAAGAACTTTATTATTATTATTATTATTATTATTGTTATTATTATTATTATTATTATTAGTGTAAACCGGGTGCCCAAATAGGCTATCACTTTGCCTTCGTTTAGCAAAAAAAAAAAAAAAAAAAAAAACTCTAGTGGGGAATATATGAGCCCCAAGGCAGTTAATTCAAGGATATAAGAAAAAACTTCTCACAAGGCACCTCCCCAACACCATTGATAATTGGGATCGATTGTTCTATAGCTCAGCTCCCCGGCAATTGTCTCCATATTGAGATATTTATGGATTAACCCATCCGTGACCGAGGTCCACATTTTGTGGTTTGACCTAATAACTTTTGATGCAAAGCCCTAAAAATTATACCAAATACATGAGCAGAAAGAGCAAAAATTCTACACAAACTGTGCCCATTTTGGTTGCATCAATATTCGTCGTCCGATGCTGAAATGTTTTTTTTTTTTTTTTTTTTTTTTTTTTTTTTTTTTTTTTTTTTTTACAGGAAAATAAGCATTAAAAACCTTAAATTGGCAATGTGATAGAAAATTTAAAATCACCGTTTTCCCCTGCAAATCGGCAAACTTTTTTTTTTTTTTAATACCTATCATTATAATTTCTGTCAATTTATATTCATTTCAGATACATGACGTTTTATAAGAATAGTGTAGCAATGAAATAAAAATGTTGGTGTTGCAAATTTGAAGAATAAAATGTGATCAAATTAGGCTTTAAATAATTCCTGTCACGAATGGGTTAATGAGACAACATATGCATATGCACGGTCGATATGACCTTATTACTGATTTCGTGCACAATCTCGAGCAAAGGCTTCGGATAAAAATCAAAAACCTTCTGAAGGCTTAACAAATATTGTCAACGCTCACCCATATAACTTATGATTTTCTTGCCTTCGACAGGCATACGTGTACATTATTTTAAAATGACCGATGCTGCATGTGTACATTCTGCACCTCACGGCAGTCCTTGCCTCACCAATCATCATCCCTAGTGATGCCTGCCAAATTTGTTGGAGTTCTGGGTGGCAACTGTCATATATTCAAACTCCTGAGTTAACGAGTCTATTCCCTTTCATGTACTCCATGATGAAATCCCCTGTAGCCCACCGGCCTCCAAGATATTGAGAAAAAGAGCTTTTATTATCGTAGTTGCGAATTATTGAATGCAGACCTAGAGCTATGCAATGGAGACGTTGGTATATATGTAGCCTTACCACTTCTTTTGGCTTTCATACTGGCCAACCATTGAATGCTAAAAGCAAGTCTCCCAAACCATCCACCACGTCAACCAGATGTTCGCCGGTTACTGGGAAAGTTCCTCTAAGCCATTTGTATGCCGCGTACGTTGAACACAAGTAGATGGTAGCCTCGGCCAATTTCATGCTCGGCTCCGCCCTCGGCCCCAGCGCCTGACTGAGTCTCCGAACCGCGCCACGCGGTTAACCGGCTGGTTCTGTTAAATCAAACAAGCAAAGAAGACTTGGGCAGCGTTTGAAATTCTAAAACATGTGACCACATACGCTTACTATCAAATATTCATCCTCCTCCCCAGCCCTTACCAACTAAATTCGTTTGTTTCGCCTACGAAAAACCAACCTTACCATTCTTCCAGAATTAGGTCTTTCGCACCCTTATTCTTCTTATCTATTATTTGTACATCATGTCTCTTGTCAAGCCCAGCCTTGCCTCTCTAGGATATCAAGCACCTTTTCCTTAATGCGTTCGGCCCGATCTTCGTTAAAATTAACATTACCCCCTTCATAAGTATAAACGGTTCCTTTCTTTTCAGCAAAATGCTCCCATAAAGTTGTGACGATTTTCAACTATCACCCCCACTCCCCTTGTAACATACGTTTCAATGAAGGGCTCCACAACATCCGGCTGAACCCAGAAAATTTCACCGGCAATTATAAGTCTATTCATTTCTAATTTTATGTGACAGAATGATATTCAATTATTAAAGTCCACTTTTAATTAATATCCCATCAGCATCCAGCCGATATGTAGGCCTAGTGCGTCTGAAGTCACACTAAAAAGTGTCAGCTAAAAAGCGTGCGATTCAAGGGGGGGGGGGGGGGGAAATTGACACAATTTTGGGGCAAATTCATCATGAAATTAAAAGTGTGATCTGAATTAATTTTCATCTCATATTTGGAATGTATGGAAAGAGCAAATTCTGGTCAACTTTTGACCCTAAAAACAAGTTTTAAGGCTCACTAGAAATAAAAATACAAGATGACTTGCAAACCGTTATAATTTTCCAAATTCGGGAAGAAAATTTAATGTTATTGTGAAATAAGCAAAATAATGTTTTTCAGACACCGTACTAGCGTGAACTAGGGCCTACATCATGTATGTACCTTCGCGTAGGGGGCGGGTATAATACTATAAATCATGGTATTTATTTTATACTCAAACGTGTAAACTGTATAGATGTGGCACAAAATAATGCAATTTTCTCATATTTTCAAAACTGAATTTGAAACAATGCATCATATGAACTGTTACTTCAATCCCGATAAAAACAACTCGAACGAAGGCTGACCATTTAGCGCAATGAACTCGTTCCTCCATACAAAATGGAAGGATTGAACATTTCTTATTCCTAATATTACTCTTGGCACCGAGAAAAAACAAGTCTACGGTACTACCATGGAGCACTAATAAGCGTTAGGCCTAGGACTTTGGCTTTTCTTTTTTTTTTTTTTTTTTTCTTTTTTTCTTCCACTCACGTTCTCTCCTAACCTGAGCCGTCCCTGCGTACATGCAACTGCTTAACAAACCAACCTAGGCCTAACGTTAAGTCCTAACCGTACCGTTACACACTAATCATGCCATGTAAATAGCCGCAAGGGTAGGGTAGGGTTTGTCCTTCAACTGATCACAAACTTTTCGTTGACTTTCAACGGTCACCACCGATATTTTTGTTTTATGATGTCAATTGCCAATTATATTTCTGAAATACTTTGTAAATACTCCAGGCTAGGGCTTAACCTTGTCATTAGGCCTAACGTTAGGCTAGTAACAAATCAAACTCGGTTACTCACTATTTTCATCGATTTTGTCCAGATGGGCCTAGCCTACCCAACCTGTAGGCCCTACATAAAACGTCCGCTAATCTGTTAACCCATTTGTGACAGAGGGTCCACATTTTGTGGTTTGGTCTAAAAATAACTTCTGACGCAGAGCTCTAAATATCTTACCAAATACTTGAGCAGAAAGAGCAAAAAACTCTACACGTAGGCCCCCTACTGTGCCCATTTTGGTTGCATCAGTATTTGTTGTTTGATGCTGAAAAATTTTCAAAGGAAAATAAGCATTTAGATCCTTAAATTGGCAATGCGATGTAAAGTTTAAAATCACAGTTTTTCCCTGCAAATTGGCAATTTTTTGACTCCTCATCATAATTTCTGTCAATTTCTATTCATTTCGGATAGATCTACATGAATTTTTATAAGAAAAATGTAGCAATAAAATAGGCCTACAAATGTTGGTGTTGCCAATTTGAAGAATAAAAGCTCATCAAATTAGGTTTTAAATAATCCCTGTCATGAATGGGTTAAACACTAGACTCTACCCTCGGGTTCGACTCACCGTAGTCGTTCATGACCTGGTAATGCGCCGTTCCTCGCCAGGACCAGCTCGAGGCTATCCATGATGTTTATTTGGAAGGCAGGGTCGACGTCGTCGTACTCGGCCTCTTCATCTGAGTTACTGCTCGGGAATTCCACCCGTCCCTGCGTTGTCCCAGGCCAGGCCATTGCTCAGCCTCCTCCTGCCGGTCGATTTTTGTTACGAAGACCGGTAGTAGTACGACAATTTGAGCGGAGAATCCCCAAACTTTGAAGCCAGAAGCTGCTCCTTGACTAGCACAAATCGCACTGTTCGTAATTCACAGCCTTGTGAAGTCTTTCTTTCATGACAAGCCTCGAACTTTGTCTTTAACAGTTAGACTTTAACGTTAGTTTACAGACCTTCGCTAACCTATGCGGTACGGTACACGGACCCAACCAAGGGAGTGTCAAAATTATCACAACTTCAAGTCAGCAATCTAGGCTAATTATCAAACACGAAGATCCATGTTGTATTCTATATATTCAACGTTTATTCCACGTCGATTTTTGATAATTGTCCCAATCCACACGTCTTGCTCCGACAAAAAGCCACGAGAGAATGACTCAATTTCGATCTCCACGCGCGTCCATAAGCGTATGTTTGCGCTCCGTGTGCAAAAGTGGCGCGCATTCGGAAACGCGCCACCAAAAAGCGCGCCTTTTCTAGAGGCACCAAATTCCTGCTGAAAATGTAAACGAATTCATTGTTTCGTCATAATAGTCTGCAACGACCAAAACAAAAGACGAACGGGATATCAAGCGTGTATAAATCTTTTTGAAATCGTTTTGCAACTCTTTAAAATTTATTATTCATTTATTTATGTATTTGTTTATTTATCTTTGTATCTATTTTTCTATTTATTCATTCATTCATTTATTCATTTATTTGTTTGTTTATCCATTTATTTATCTATATATTCATTTATTTATTGCTTCATTTTTCATTTAATTTCGTATACCAAACCAACTGTACAAAAATGTATCTAAAGTACGTTTAATATAATAGGTATACGAATGTATTAAGGGTAACATCTCTTGCCGTTGAGCTTTAAAACAGTTCTTATAAATTGCTGTTTAAATCGACAGTAATACACGGCACACATTATGAAAGTCCGTAAGACAATTCCAAGATAATCTGCCCTGTATGAAACCGACTCTTGGAATCGAACTGCCTCAATATATCAATAAAAAAATACAAATGATATGTATTTAATCTGTAACAAGGCTTTTTAATCTTTTTATTAATGAAGATCCAATTTTGTTTTCTATAATTAAGCTTTTTAGGGTGACAAATCAATTTAAGAGCATGTTGATCAATCAAAGGCTCTTCCCATCAAAATTAGTGAGGCTACATTATTATGTTATGACCGGAAATGTAATTTTGATTCGTTATCCTTTCCTCATTGTTAATATTGGAATTTTTTCCATTCTACTCATTCTACTTCTATCGCAGATATAAATTTGGACTGATCTAAAATGATGGGAATATTGTTGTCATGACCACTATAACTGCGCCCTATGGTTGTTTATTATCTGAAGTAGGCCTAAATATACATTAGGATTTGCACAACGTGAGATGCAAATTGAGTTGTTTTTTAAATCATTTCATATGAGTATCAAAAATTATATTGTTTTCGGAATTTGCCTAGTAAAAGAGCAGCATGGAAAGTTGTTGTTGGAGAGAAAAATTATGGAAAAATTCAGCAACAAGGAATAACACTCCCTGCCCCCAGCCACTAGTACCCGACACTAACCCCGGCCAAGAGAAGGTGTCGTGTATTACGGTGGCAAGGAGGGGTATCACACCCGGTGGAAGGCTAGCAAGTTCTCATATTTAAAACCCACGAATTTATATTTCAGGTTTGAACGGTTAGTGTTTAAAAAAAGGCATGGAAAATCAACGTAATTACAACATTTCTATCCAAACATTCCCAATATTACTCAACATACTTTAGATCAAAAAGTTATGTCTACAAATACCTAACAATAGGTCGACTGCTTTAAGAATTGGCTGTAGAAGAGTTTAAAACGTTCACAAAATATCTGGAAAGGAATAGGATATGAATATTCATCTTTTTTTCTAAGCGGTGGTCAAAGGTTTTGAAATCCATGTTCAATGTATTACTTCACTGGCGGGGAATACCAAATAATGTTTTAACACATACATGTACGTGTATCTCTTTGACGCAGAGTCGGTTCCTCTTTATTTTCTGTTCTGCTGCCCTCATTAATCTTAATGAGTGCATTCCACCATAAATGCGACCAGCATGACGCTTTCGAGTATACGTTGAACTTGTTATATTCGCATACCAATCCTTGTGGAAAAAAATGAATTCAAAATGATTACCATGAATAAATGTCTTCGCCTTTCTAGACGACATTCATTATGGTAAATTGCCTATCACGATACTGATACGATCAGATTTCAAATGATTTGGAAATGGTGTTTTTCTGATATAAGATAAAATCTGAGCAGACCACTAAATCCAAAACCATTTTTCTTTAAAAATCAACCAAAAAAACAAGAGAACTGATGTTGTTCCTTTTCTCATCAATGCATTCCTTTAAGTAGTGTTCAGCTTAACTCTGCTCTTTGCACCAAGAAATATCTTCCCCTTTGATCAGAGCTTTGATGAGAACTGCGATGTTACTTGTTTATGAGTATTGAATATTATGGGAATTCTTATCGCAGTATTTCCATTTAACCTGAACCCACTAGGATGTTTTTTGCTCGCATTTTCCTTTGATAAGATATCCATATAGAATCATAATACATATGACTTGCTGATTCGCCATACGAATGTATACATTCCTCAATATTTGTAAATAATAAATAAGTCATCACTTTTTATTTATCTATTTATTTATCTAATTATTCATCTATTCATTTATCTGCACTGATCTATCTTTCTATTTATTCATTTATTTTCGTTCATTGATTTTATCTATTCATCATTTATTCATTCATTCATTCATTCATTCAATTTCGTATACCAACCAAATGTACAAAAATGTATCAAAAGTAGATCATATGTATACGAAAGTATATCAAGAGTAATATCTATTGCCGATAAGCTTTAAAACAACTCTTGAATGATGCTGTTTAAATCAAAATATCAATGTCAATCGACATTAATACAAGGCACACAGTATGAAATTCGGTGAGAAAATTCCAATATGACCTGCCCTGTATGAAACCGACACTTAGAAGCGACCTGCCTTCAAGATATCAGTGAGTTTACTCATGACAGGAATTTTATTTGCAAAAAGGCATTTAAGCTTATTCTTAATGTATCTCCACACTTGTTTTTTGATAAAGCTTTTCAGAGTGATAAATCAATTCAAAATCATGTTGGCCATTCAGAGGCTTTTCTCATCATAATTAATAACGCTACATTTTACTATCTTATAGGAAATGTGTGCCTCTAGTTCATTATCCTTTCATCATTGTTAATATTCTACATTTTTATCATGTTCCATTCTACTCATTTAATTTCTGTTGCAGATATGTAAATTGATTTGAAATGGTAGGCCTGTTTATTGTATGAAGTAGGCTTTAGCAATATTTTGGCTTTGCACAACGTGGGATGCAAAATGAGTGTGTAGGGTCTTAATACATATGATTTGTCATATGAATGTATACATTCGTCAATATTTGTAAATTTGATAAATAATTATTTATTGATTCATTTATTCATTTATTTATTTATTCATTCATTCATTTATCCATACATTCATTCATTTATTCATTTATTTATGTATTCATTTATTTATCTATCCACTTATTCATTTTTCTATTTATTTATTCATTCGTTCATTCATTCATTTGTTTATTTATTTAACTATTAATTCATTCATTCATTTATTGCTTCATTCTTCATTTAATTTCGTATACCAACCAATTGTACAAAAATGTGTCAAAAGTAGTTTAATATAATAGGTATACGAATGTATTAAGGGTAACATCTCTTGCCGTTGAGCTTTAAAACAATTCTTATAAATTGCTGTTTAAATCGACAGTAATACACGGCACACATTATGAAAGTCAGTAAGACAATTCCAAAATAATCTGCCCTATATGAAACCGACTCTTGGAATCGAACTGACTCAATATATCAATAAAAAATACAAATGATATGTATTTAATCTGTAACAAGGCATTTAATCTTTTTCTTAATGAAGATCCAATTTTGTTTTTATAATTAAGCTTTTTAGGGTGACAAATTAGTTTAAGAGCATGTTGATCAATCAAAGGCTCTTCCAATCAAAATTAGTAAGGCTACATTATTATGTTATAACCAGGAATGTAATTTTGATTCGTTATCCTTCCTTCATTGTTAATATTGATTTTTTTTTCTATTCTACTCATTCTACTTCTATCGCAGATATAAATTTGGACTGATCTAAAATGATGGGAATATTGTTGTCATGACCACTATAACTGCGCCCTATATTGTTTATTGTCTGAAGTAGGCCTAAATATACATTAGGATTTGCACAACGTGGGATGCAAATTGAGTTGTTTTTTAAATCATTTCATATGAGTATCAAAAATGATATCGTTTTCGGAATTTGCCTAGTAAAAGAGCAGCATGGAAAGTTGTTTTGGGAGAGAAAAATTATGGAAAAATTCAGCAACAAGGAATAACACTCCCTGCCCCCAGCCACTAGTGCCCGACACTAACCCCGGCCAAGAGAAGGTGTCGTGTATTACGGTGGCAAGGAGGGGTATCACACCCGGTGGAAGGCTAGCAAGTTCTCATATTTAAAACCCACGAATTCATATTTCAGGTTTGAACGGTTAGTGTTTAAAAAAAGGCATGGAAAATCAACGTAATTACAACATTTCTATCCAAACATTCCCAATATTACTCAACATACTTTAGATCAAAAAGTTATGTCTACAAATACCTAACAATAGGTCGACTGCTTTAAGAATTGGCTGTAGAAGAGTTTAAAACGTTCACAAAATATCTGGAAAGGAATAGGATATGAATATTCATCTTTTTTTCTAAGCGGTGGTCAAAGGTTTTGAAATCCATGTTCAATGTATTACTTCACTGGCGGGGAATACCAAATAATGTTTTAACACATACATGTACGTGTATCTCTTTGACGCAGAGTCAGGTTCCTCTTTATTTTCTGTTCTGCTGCCCTCATTAATCTTAATGAGTGCATTCCACCATAAATGCGACCAGCATGACGCTTTCGAGTATACGTTGAACTTGTTATATTCGCATACCAATCCTTGTGGAAAAAAATGAATTCAAAATGATTACCATGAATAAATGTCTTCGCCTTTCTAGACGACATTCATTATGGTAAATTGCCTATCACGATACTGATACGATCAGATTTCAAATGATTTGGAAATGGTGTTTTTCTGATATAAGATAAAATCTGAGCAGACCACTAAATCCAAAACCATTTTTCTTTAAAAATCAACCAAAAAAACAAGAGAACTGATGTTGTTCCTTTTCTCATCAATGCATTCCTTTAAGTAGTGTTCAGCTTAACTCTGCTCTTTGCACCAAGAAATATCTTCCCCTTTGATCAGAGCTTTGATGAGAACTGCGATGTTACTTGTTTATGAGTATTGAATATTATGGGAATTCTTATCGCAGTATTTCCATTTAACCTGAACCCACTAGGATGTTTTTTGCTCGCATTTTCCTTTGATAAGATATCCATATAGAATCATAATACATATGACTTGCTGATTCGCCATACGAATGTATACATTCCTCAATATTTGTAAATAATAAATAAATCATCACTTTTTATTTATCTATTTATTTATCTAATTATTCATCTATTCATTTATCTGCACTGATCTATCTTTCTATTTATTCATTTATTTTCGTTCATTGATTTTATCTATTCATCATTTATTCATTCATTCATTCATTCATTCAATTTCGTATACCAACCAAATGTACAAAAATGTATCAAAAGTAGATCATATGTATACGAAAGTATATCAAGAGTAATATCTATTGCCGATAAGCTTTAAAACAACTCTTGAATGATGCTGTTTAAATCAAAATATCAATGTCAATCGACATTAATACAAGGCACACAGTATGAAATTCGGTGAGAAAATTCCAATATGACCTGCCCTGTATGAAACCGACACTTAGAAGCGACCTGCCTTCAAGATATCAGTGAGTTTACTCATGACAGGAATTTTATTTGCAAAAAGGCATTTAAGCTTATTCTTAATGTATCTCCACACTTGTTTTTTGATAAAGCTTTTCAGAGTGATAAATCAATTCAAAATCATGTTGGCCATTCAGAGGCTTTTCTCATCATAATTAATAACGCTACATTTTACTATCTTATAGGAAATGTGTGCCTCTAGTTCATTATCCTTTCATCATTGTTAATATTCTACATTTTTATCATGTTCCATTCTACTCATTTAATTTCTGTTGCAGATATGTAAATTGATTTGAAATGGTAGGCCTGTTTATTGTATGAAGTAGGCTTTAGCAATATTTTGGCTTTGCACAACGTGGGATGCAAAATGAGTGTGTAGGGTCTTAATACATATGATTTGTCATATGAATGTATACATTCGTCAATATTTGTAAATTTGATAAATAATTATTTATTGATTCATTTATTCATTTATTTATTTATTCATTCATTCATTTATCCATACATTCATTCATTTATTCATTTATTTATGTATTCATTTATTTATCTATCCACTTATTCATTTTTCTATTTATTTATTCATTCGTTCATTCATTCATTTGTTTATTTATTTAACTATTAATTCATTCATTCATTTATTGCTTCATTCTTCATTTAATTTCGTATACCAACCAATTGTACAAAAATGTGTCAAAAGTAGTTTAATATAATAGGTATACGAATGTATTAAGGGTAACATCTCTTGCCGTTGAGCTTTAAAACAATTCTTATAAATTGCTGTTTAAATCGACAGTAATACACGGCACACATTATGAAAGTCAGTAAGACAATTCCAAAATAATCTGCCCTATATGAAACCGACTCTTGGAATCGAACTGACTCAATATATCAATAAAAAATACAAATGATATGTATTTAATCTGTAACAAGGCATTTAATCTTTTTCTTAATGAAGATCCAATTTTGTTTTTATAATTAAGCTTTTTAGGGTGACAAATTAGTTTAAGAGCATGTTGATCAATCAAAGGCTCTTCCAATCAAAATTAGTAAGGCTACATTATTATGTTATAACCAGGAATGTAATTTTGATTCGTTATCCTTCCTTCATTGTTAATATTGATTTTTTTTTCTATTCTACTCATTCTACTTCTATCGCAGATATAAATTTGGACTGATCTAAAATGATGGGAATATTGTTGTCATGACCACTATAACTGCGCCCTATGGTTGTTTATTGTCTGAAGTAGGCCTAAATATACATTAGGATTTGCACAACGTGGGATGCAAATTGAGTTGTTTTTTAAATCATTTCATATGAGTATCAAAAATGATATCGTTTTCGGAATTTGCCTAGTAAAAGAGCAGCATGGAAAGTTGTTTTGGGAGAGAAAAATTATGGAAAAATTCAGCAACAAGGAATAACACTCCCTGCCCCCAGCCACTAGTGCCCGACACTAACCCCGGCCAAGAGAAGGTGTCGTGTATTACGGTGGCAAGGAGGGGTATCACACCCGGTGGAAGGCTAGCAAGTTCTCATATTTAAAACCCACGAATTCATATTTCAGGTTTGAACGGTTAGTGTTTAAAAAAAGGCATGGAAAATCAACGTAATTACAACATTTCTATCCAAACATTCCCAATATTACTCAACATACTTTAGATCAAAAAGTTATGTCTACAAATACCTAACAATAGGTCGACTGCTTTAAGAATTGGCTGTAGAAGAGTTTAAAACGTTCACAAAATATCTGGAAAGGAATAGGATATGAATATTCATCTTTTTTTCTAAGCGGTGGTCAAAGGTTTTGAAATCCATGTTCAATGTATTACTTCACTGGCGGGGAATACCAAATAATGTTTTAACACATAGTTACATGTACGTGTATCTCTTTGACGTAGAGTCAAGTTCATCTTTATTTTCTGTTCTGCTGCCCTCATTAGTCTTAATGAGTGCATTCCCATCACAGTAAATGCGATCAACATGACGCTTTCGAGTATACAGTTGAACTTGTTTTATTTGCATCCTAATCATTGTGGAAAAACTGAATTCAAAATGATTACCATGAATAAATGTCTTCGCCGCTCTAGACGGCATTCATTTTGCTAAAGTGTTTGTAACGAAACTGATGCCATCAGATTTCAAATGTTTTCGGAGTGGTTCTGTCTAATATAAGATACAATCTGAGCAGACAAAGGCCATTTATGACTAAATCATAAACTATATTTCTTTCAATTCGATGTTAAAAACAAGAAAAGTGATTTTGTTCATTTTTCACCAAAACATTCCTTTCAGTAGTATTAAGCTTAACTCCCTTCTTTCACAAAGAAAGATCTTCCCTTTGATCAGCGCTGCGATGTTACTTGTTTATGAGTAACATTATGTGAAGTCATATCGCAGTATTTCCTTTTAACCCGAACCCACGGTAATTCTTTCGCTTGCATTTCCCTTTGATTAACCATTCATACTGTATAGGGTCTTAATATGATTTGCCATACAAATTTATACATTCGTCAATATTTGTAAATTGATAAACAATTAGTTATCAATTAATTTAGTTATTTATTCATTTATTTATTTGTTTATTTATTCATTCATTCATTCCTTCATTTATTCATTCATTTATCCATTCATTCATTTATTCTTTCATTTAATTTCGTATACCAAACAAAGGCACAAAAATGTTCAAAAGTACATTCAATATCATAGGTATACGAAAATATCAAGAATTAATATCTCTTGCCGATGAGCACTAGCGTAGCTAAGGAGGGCACAAGGGGGTCATGCCCCCCCCCCCCCACCCGTCGATCGGCGAGCAAAAAAATTTTTTTTTAATTAAAATTAAACGAAAAAAAATATCTTTCAGCGAGTCCACTTTACATAACTTACCCAACCCCTACCCTGCAAAATGAAAGTAAAACGTAAATATGCCACTTATCATATAAGTTACCCCTAATACAGAAAATGCCCTTTTCGTGCATGAATTTTTAAAAAATCCCTACAGTGGGAGGAGGGATACCCCCCCCCCCCCCTCACACACACGCGCGCACCCTTCCCCCGCTCGTTCGCTTCGCTCCCTGGCCTCGCCTTGGTCCCCCCCCCCCCTCACATGCCACTTCTCATATAAGTTACCCCTAATACTAAATTTTAGTGTGCAGAAAATGCCATTATCATGCACGAATTTTCAAAAATCTCCCTACCGTCGGAGGGGGGATACCCCCCTCCCCCGGCCTTGTCGCTTCTCTCCATCGCCTTGCCCCCCCCCCCTTGAAAATTCATGGCTACGCCAGTGCCGATAAGCTTTAAAACAACTCTTGAATGATGCTGTTTAAATCAAAATATCAATGTCAATAGACGGTAGTACACGGCATACAGTAAGAAATTCGGTAAGAAAATTCCAATATAACCTGCCCTGTATGAAACCGACACTTAGAAGTGACCTCTTCCAAGATATCAGTGAGTTTATAAATGACAGAAATTTTATTTGTAAAATACATTTAAGCTTATTAATGTAGCTCCACATTTATATTTTGATAAAGCTTTTCAGTGACAAATAAAAAAAAATCATGCTGGCCATTCAAAGCTTTTCTCCTCATCAGAATTAATAACGCTACATTTTACTATCTAGAAAATTTATGCGTGACTTTAGTTCATTATCCTTCCATCACTTGTTCCTTTCTACTCATTCGTCTTCTGTTGCAGATATAAATTATCTAAATTGATATGAAATGGTAGGGCTGTTTATTGTATGAAGTAGGCCTAAACAATATATTTGGATTTGCGCAGAACGTGCGATGTAAAATGAGAGGTTTTTCCAATCATTTCATAAGAGTATACAAAATAAATTGTTTTTGCATGTTTTTTACAGCATGTAAAGCTGTTTTGGTGGAAAAACAAATTATGGAAAAATACAGCAACAAGGAATAACACTCCCTTCAATTTTTTTTTTTAAAGTGGGAAGGCATATATTTCTTCCTTATAAAAAAAAATCAATTTTGAAAATGTTGTTTTTAGCATATTTCAAGAAAAAAGGAATGGGAAAGTTGTTTTTGGAAAGAAAAAAATATGGAAAAAATCAGCAACAAGGAATAACACTCCCTGCCCCCAGCCACTAGTGCCCGACACTAACCCCGGCCAAGAGAAGGTGTCGTGTATTACGGTGGCAAGGAGGGGTATCACACCCGGTGGAGGCTAGCAAGTTCTCTTATTTAAAACACACAGATTTATACTTCAAGTTTGAATGGTTAGTATTTAAGAAAGACCTCAAATATCGACATGGTTACTACATTTCTGTTCTATTACTCCATACATTCCTCCATCCATTTTATTTGTGATAATTACATCTGAAAAATCCAAAAATAGATATACAATTTTTTTAGAATTTACGTTAAAGTGCTCAAAACATTATCCAAATAGCTGAGAAAAAATAGGACATGAATATTCATCTTTTTTGCTAAGCGTGTCAGAGGTTTTCAAATTGATGTTCAATGTATCTCTTCACCAGCGGGGAATCCCAGAACATTATTTCAAGTCGCAGTTATCATGGTTATACCCGGCTTTGGTTGCATTATTATACTGTACCTGTCTTATTTCTCTTCTGCTGCCCTCATTAGTTCATACGTGCGCATTCCCATTATCCCATGGCACAACCACAACCACTGATCAAGTAGAGATCAGTGGACACAACCATAATGAATCATGACTCGACGACATATTTCTGAAAATATCGTTTTTGTAGTAAGATGGAAAACCAGATACATGCCTTCATAGCACGATCGGGTTACTTTTAAACTTTATTCACCGAAGAAAAAGGAATTACATTGCTCTGAGCAATGAACGTAATACACTACCTCCAGAAATGAGTTTGGTCTAATGGATGGCTGTAGATCAGATGGTAAATATTGAAGTTGGGTCAAGTGTCAGGAAAAAAAATCCAATAATTTATTCATTACCATCGCAGTGCTTTCCATCATTGAGAAAACCTGACATGCATGACGATAATTTTGAAGGTTTACATTTAACGGTGTACGGGAGAGTCCCCCCCCCCCCCCCCCCCCCCCACGTGCTGCTCGATATTTCGGCTCAAAAGCCGGTCGATTTGCCATCCAAGGTCCTGTTAATCATTGTTGTTGTTCTTTTGATTGATATATGCTTTATACTTTTATGTTGTTGTTTTTTCCACGTTCTATTTCAATCTGCATTTGTCACACTCGACTCGGGTGAGGGAAATGGGTACCTAGCAGGAATTAATTGCTTGAAATGCTTGTGCGCTGTAATGGCAGCCGGGCTAAAACCGGCGTAATAACCAAAGTCCTTTGGAAGCGCATATGGGCTATGCAGGAACGGAATATTATCATTATTATCAGAAGTAGTAGAAGTAGTAGTAGTAGTAATAGGTAGTAGTAGTAGTAGTAGTGGTAGTAGTAGTAGTAGTAGTAGTAGTAGTAGTAGTAGTAGTAGTAGTAGTAGTAGTAGTAGTAATAGTAGTAGTAGTAGTAGTAGTAGTAGTAGTAGTAGTAGTAGTAGTAGTAGTAGTAGTAGTAGTAGGTAGTAGTAGTAGTAGTAGTAGTAGTAGTAGTAGTAGTAGTAGTAGTAGTAGTAGTAGTAGTAGTAAATTGAAATTACAACATAGGCATATAAGTCAAGAGACAAAACACAAATAATTATAATACAATTGTTCAATGTAGGGCATCATTTCCAGTAATCTAAGACATGGTAGACGTTTATTATGCAGGGGGGGGGGGGGGATATTTAGACGTGACGCTGCTTGACGTCGAATTGGCTACCCATCTTCCATAGAAAAGGCACTGGAGAATTATTTGAACCAAAAAAACAGTGAAAAGGAAAACCAGTGGAGACAGCAAACTAAAAGAAGAAAAAAAATCATATTTATTAAAATATTTAATGATAATGGAGAGAGAAAGGGGGGGGGGGGGTGAGTCGGTCACATCGATATTCCCCAACCTAATTTCAGTAGCAGTCTGACCCTGTTTACACTTAATGTATATGCTTATGATGGATAGGCGTTCATTACGGTAGACAGGCTGTAATATAGGAGAGATTCTTCTCGCTTTTGTATTTCTGGATGTCTCTTGATTATATTTAGATTTGTTGATAAAAGTAAAAAAAACAAACAAACAAACAAACATGAAAGTGTGAGAGATTGATTTACTCCCCCCCCCCCCCCCGACCATTCCCCATATCTGCTTGCAAATTTCTTCTTATTTCAAATTAAAGATGAAAATAAAAGATAAGCATTTCTTCAATTCAATTTGAGTGACATTTCCAGAGACGTCACATAGCGGTTAAACAAAATAACTTGTAAATACTGTAGTGCCCCGTTAGGATTTTTTTAATGTCTATGTTCATAGAAGAATAATACTTATGTTAATTTCCTTGTTATCCGCAAGCTGTTTCAGGATTACATGTTTTTACTGATTCTATGTGCAAATGATTATTATATCAATGATTTACCTTTATATGTTGGAAAAAAGAAAGATAGGCATGAAACGTGAAGGAGGAAAGGTATGAATATAGTTCAATTTTTTTTTTTTAGCGGGAAGGCATATGTTTCTTCCTCATAAAAAAAAAAATCAATTTTGAAAATGTTGTTTTTAGCATATTTCAAGAAAAAAGGGATGGGAAAGTTGTTTTTGGAAAGAAAAAAATATGGAAAAAATCAGCAACAAGGAATAACACTCCCTGCCCCCAGCCACTAGTGCCCGACACTAACCCCGGCCAAGAGAAGGTGTCGTGTATTACGGTGGCAAGGAGGGGTATCACACCCGGTGGAAGGCTAGCAAGTTCTCGTATTTAAAACACACAAATTTATACTTCAAGTTTGAATGGTTAGTATTTAAGAAAGACCTCAAATATCGGCATGGTTACTACATTTCTGTTCTATTACTCCATACATTCCTCCATCCATTTTATTTGTGATAATTATATCTGAAAATCCAAAAATAAATATACAAACTTTTAGGAATTTACGTTAAAGTGCTCAAAACATTATCCAAATAGCTGAGAAGAAATAGGACATGAATATTCATCTTTTTTGCTAAGCGTGTCAGAGGTTTTCAAATTGATGTGCAATGTATCTCTTCACCAGCGGGGAATCCCCGAACATTATTTCAAGTCGCAGTTATCATGGTTATACCCGGCTTTGGTTGCATTATTATACTGTACCTGTCTTATTTCTCTTCTGCTGCCCTCATTAGTTCATACGTGCGCATTCCCATTATCCCATGGCACAACCACTGATCAAGTGGAGATCAGTGGACACAACCATAATGAATCATGACTCGACGACATATTTCTGAAAATATCGTTTTTGTAAGATGGAAAACCAGATACATGCCTTCATAGCACGATCGGGTTACTTTTAAACTTTATTCACCGAAGAAAAAGGAATTACATTGCTCTGAGCTATGAACGTAATACACTACCTCCAGAAATGAGTTTGGTCTAATGGATGGCTGTAGATCAGATGGTAAATATTGAAGTTGGGTCAAATGTCAGGAAAAAAAAATCCAATAATTTATTCATTACCATCGCAGTGCTTTTCATCATTGAGGAAACCTGACATGCATGATGATAATTCTGAAGATTTACAGTCAAGGGTGTATTTGCAATGGGATTCATGGGAGCCCACCTCCCCCCCCCCCCCCCCCCCACACACACACATGTCGCTCGATATTTCCTGCTCAAAAACCGGTCGATTTGCCGTTTAACTGCATGTTGATCATTTTTATTTGTTTAATATTTGATTTTCATTTTTTCAACGTTATTCTAACATAATGTATTATATTAAACATTTGAATCAGAAAACACACAACACAAAGAATCATCACACAGTTAACATAGTACAAAATTTCCAATATTCGTATACGCATATTATGACTTTTAGGGGAACAGAACCATTAAAATCGAGGGACTTGCTGAGTTAGGTCCCCATTTTCAATAGAAAATTAGCTGGAGAATATTGAAAAAACAAGGGGTGAAAAGAAAACAAGTGGAAACAGCAAACGAAAAAAAAAATCACATTTATGAATACGAAAAGATTGTGGAGAGAGTGTGAGAAAAAGTGGGTCGTCACACTGAAATTTCCCAACCTGATTTCAGTATCGGTCCGCCCTTATAATGTATGATGGCTATTGGCTAAACATATATTACGTTACACGTTTGTAATATAGAAGAGATTTTTTTATTTTCTTTAAGTTGTAAATAAAAGTAAAAAAGCACACTCTCAGAACCTTTAATTTAAAACCACTAGCTTGGTCAAAATATAAATTACCAACAGTTCCTTTAAAAAAAAAACCCATATCATACAAAACTTGTATACAAAGAGTTGGTAGGTTCGTATCCTCGGCACTCTCTGCTCCCCTCTCTGCCCCCCCCCCCCTTCCCCCTCCCCCGATTTGCCTCGTATCTGCTTGGAAGTCTCTGCTTATTTCAAATCATAGATCACAATGAAAATAAGCATATTTTTAATTAAGTGACTTTGGAACAGCCTTCCTGTTTAAATTTCCATAGACGTCACAAATAAAAAATAAAATAGATTGTAAACATTTTAGTTGAAAAAATGATTACATTTATAGATAATTAACAGTAATGTTAATTTCCGTGTTATGAGCAGGGTTACATGTTTTGACTGTATCTTTGTGCATCTGATTACCATTTCATTGATTTGGAGGACTAAGTTGGAAAAAAAGATAGGTGTGGAAGGAAGAGTTCGATTTTTTGGAAGCGGGAAGGTAGGCCTGTTATATTTATTCTAAACTGAAATATAGATTCTGAAAATGTTTTTTTCAGCACATAATTATCATAACTTGTTCACTGTTGCAACCTTACCATTATCGACACATTTGTAATCCACTTTTTCCTTTTTTTTTTAAATGTCAACCTTAATTGTTTAAAATTGGAAATGATATACTTTAAATTGGTTCAAAATTTAAATCATGTAACAACAATTAACATGATAAAAAGAGGGAACTTGAAGGATTCATATTCGGTCGCCGGTGTGAAGATGTAAAATATGAGGCTATTCAAAATGGAGGCATCACGAATTCGGCGGGTCCAGAGCCGCGAGAGTGCCCAACTGTAAAAGAAACAATACAATTTAAAAATAGGTAGAGTTGGCTTACTTTCATTTATGAAAAAGTATGAGCAGTATAATTAATGAAAAGGCTGGGGTATACAGTTTTGCGAATGGGTGTATACAGTTTTTATAACAAAGATAAGTGAATTGACTTTAATTGAGAATTTCACTTGTGGAAGACAGATTGTCATGAATCATCAAAAAGTGGCGTATCTAGCGGGCGCCCCGGGAGGCGTGGGGGAGAGACTGGAGAAAGGGAATAAAGATGCCCCCATCATCGGTAGCCTTGTTTCCTTGTCTTTATAAGACCAGAGACCCCCCCCTCCCCCCCCCCCCACCCCGCTAGAAATACCTTCGAATCCTCAATGCACAGAGATACATCACTTCAGTAAACCGTTAAATGAATACAATTGGCTCATGTTTGTTGATACTTCATGCGGATAATCAGTGGTGTAATGTGAGTCCAGCTATTGAGGAGGCGCTATAGTATCACTGACGGTGGTACCAGGCTGCCATACACTAAAATACGAATTTACAAGGCAACAGATTAGGGAAAGAATGCAGGATTGTGTCATATAGTTTCCTTTTCTTTTTTTTTCTTTTGTTGTTGTTGTTGTCATTTCCCCTTCTCCTTTTCTTCTCTCTCTCTCTCTCTCTCTCTCTTCCTCTTTTTTCTACCTTTTTCTTTTCTTTCTTTTTCTTCGCCATTCGTTCCTATGCCAATGCAAGTAATGTTAGTGTAAACATAATTATCCGAGCATAATTACGTGGGGGAAAACTTCACACGTAGATCACACTACGCTTTCACACGTAGATCCGATGAATGGCCATGAACAGTCGCAGTTAAATCCCCCAAAGGTTTCGCTAAACGTTCCTCCATTCAGACAAGGATTGATTCGGCATGCTGTATGCATGGTAGGAATTAGGGGATAAGCTGAAATAATTTCCGCCAATTTGATGATAATTTTATTGATGATGATGGCAATAGGCCTATACTATACAAGATACCGAAAATGATGAAGGTGATGAAGATGATGATGATGATGATGATGATGATGATGACGTTCATCAAGACCGTGATCATCATGATCAGAATGCTAAGGAAGATGATGATATACCAATATACCAGCTGATACATTCGCTTCTGCTGCTGCTGATTTGACGTACTGGCGACGTCAAAAGTACACCTTTAAAGTAGTGTTGTTGCTCTAAATTTTAGTCCTTTTATTTTACCTCTGACGTTTTTAATCCCGTCATTTTTAATTCCTCTGTACAACTGTCATGTATACCTTCAGCATAAGAAGTAATTATTGGAAAAGCTATATCAACCAAATATACTCATGCATAAGAAGTCAGACTTAAGCGCAGAAAAGCGATTTCATGTAAATATTTCGAAAACGGCTTATAATGCAAAGTGAAAATGAAGCTCTCAACATTCATCGCGAGGCAGTGTGTATATACAAAGAAACGTTGAAATCTTTCAAGGCTAGTCACTCGTATATATGTGTGTGTATATATATATATGGTTTGTAATTGGCCGTCTGGCAAGGGTGGCGTCAGAGCTTTTTAAGAGGGATTGACCTGAAAAAAATTCTAATAAGTATTGCACAACTTTCTTCTTAGCAGATACCCACTTTATACACCCAAGAGGAAAGGTAGGCCTACAATGTGAGCAAAACAAATGTATGTATTAAAGCACTGAGTGAAGTTCGCGATCTCTCGCATGAGATTCAAAAGCAAATCACTTATCTCCAAATTCAGTTTGTTGTTGGGTATTATGGAAGAAGAATGGTTAAATGATTAAATGGTTGGTTATTTCAACACCTGACGGCTAAGAAACATGTGTATGCTTGTTAGTAAGCAATCAGGGGACCGACGGTTTTAAGTCTCCTCCGAAGTACTTGGTAACTAATGAGGATTAATACCCTATCAGAGAGCATTAACGCATCCACTTGGTTTCGAACCCGGGTACCCCCGGTTACCAGACCACTGCTCTACCATTGAGCCACAGAACTGTGGTATACTGGTGAAGGCTCTTGACTCTCCCACGAAAGTTCCTGGTCTTGATCGTTGCTCGGTGCCTTTAAATCCTTGGACATGGTGTTGACCCACATTCTGGCTATCTCGATCCTGGGGTGTTCCATAAAGCGTTTCGTAAAGTTACGAATGACTTTACGAATGACTTGAATATGGCAAGCCATATGGAAATCTCAATCATTATAGATTGCATCAGCTAAAGGTGAAATATGCAAACATATATTAACATTATTTTTATTTATTTTTATTGTGAAATATCTTATTTGCCAAAATTTAATTGCGATTATGGGACATGCAGTCACACTTTGTTAAAACGTCAGGAAAAATTGGTGCATCTCGTTTGGCACTTCATATTCCAATCGTCCGTAAAGTCATGTGTAACTTTACGAACAGCTTTATGAAACAACCCCTGGTTCAATGGGACGTAGAAATGCCATGGTATGGATAATGTTAAAGTGATTACACAATGGTAGAAAAAAATTTGGTATATGATCGAGAATCGAATTCTAAGAAGAATAACATTAAAAAATTGATGATTTTTAATCGAAATCAATGCATTTTGGCTAATTTTCTCATAAAAAATTCAAGAGATGACCAAAAGATTTGAGTATGAGGTATGACGTAAAAGTGGGTACCCAGCTTCGCGCATTGCAGTTGTGCTGCGCGCTAGACTGTACAATATGTATTATACCTTGCGCGCATTTTGCTAGAATTGCGCGATAAGGTACCCACTTTGACGTCATTTTGACGTCAAAGTGGGTACCCAGTTGAAACTGGGTCACAGCTGAGGGGTCAAAAATATCCTGAAATGTTACCACATTCGGGGGTTTCCTTGCCAACACGACTTTTAAAAAAATTTAGGCAGATGATTTTCTGCTAATAAAATCATGCTCTTTTAAATGAACTAACATTGTTTCAGCATTGGGTACCCCCTTTAAGCCTCTTCCCATAATAGCCCGGAAGAGCAGTATTGATACACCGGAAGAGGCTATATACCCTGGTTGAAAGAGACCATACACTCTAAAAAAAAGTTTTATCCAATATTGCGTAAAAAGGGAACATGCATGCTTGCTGGGTAAACTAAAATGATGCTAAATACTCAATAAATTTTACCCAATGTTGCGTTAAAATTTACCCATAAAACATGCATTTTACCTAATATGGGACAAAATTTTACCCAACAAACAGGCATCTTCCCTTTTTACCCAATATGGAATAAATTTTCACTCAACCTTTTTTTAAAGTGTAATGCATTATAATACCTGGTTCTCGGCACAGTATGTGATAGACAGTCTTAAGATGTCTAGACCTGAAGAGAGTATGTAGTTCATTCGGAGCCATCTTGGGTATGTATTGGATCTCGCTTCCACTGCCAGACGTCACAGACGGGCATGCATTCTCAAGAATCCTGCAGTGCTCCTTGAATTCTTGCATAAGAAGGGAGAGGAATTGTTAATGCAACATTTATCATTTCTTATCATTTTGAAAGACAAGATATTCAAAGAATATGCAAAGAGGAGAATGCTGATAAATAACGATGAAGGCTAATTCATTAAATAAAATATTGGCGAAGCTGTCCGTCTGTTCACATGTCCAGAATTACTCTGCTGATTCCGAATTCTTAGAAAGAAATAGAGGCAAACATCATTTTCGGAATTATGAACCTTCCAAAAAATTACCCCAAACTTTTATTATGTTTATTGCATTTTCGCAGTTATGAGTGTTCTGAATAATGAGCCTCAACATTTAGATTTCATTTACGGAATTACGAACTGTAGGAGTAATTTACCCTATTTTGATTTTGAGATTTGCCATTCGTGACAACGAAACTTAGTTTATTTTCGGAATCATAAAATCAATCTTTTATTTGAATTAAGGAATTCTTCGGATGAAGAGATGAAAGCAACGGATGACGTTCAGAATTAATATCTCCATTTCATTTCTTGAATAACGAACCCCCTGGTAAGGAAAATTCTTAATAATTTCGAATGATGATTTTTCGGAATTATGGTTTCACTATTGCCATCCCCCCCCCAAAAAAAAAAAAAAAAAAAAAAAATTGAAATCCTAGCAACGTCACTGGAATCACAAAACCAATCTTTTATAGGAAATCTTCTTCGGATGAAGAGATGAAAGCAATGTTCAGAATTGAGATTTCCATTTCATTTCTTGAATTACCCCCCCCCCCCCCCCCCCCCGGTAAGGAAAATTCTTGATAACTCGGAATGATTAACTTTCAAAATAACGGACTTTTTGAACACGAACCTTCAGAAACACAAAGCTTCCGAAACCTGAGTGCACCATTAAAACTGCTAAACTTACGGTCAATACCGGCACAGAAGAGTCCTCCTAGGAGGATGGCCTTGAAAACTGTTACCATCATGTTCTGATACCAAAATAGGTCAAGATGCTCGAAATAAATCACACCATATGAACAAGCGAAGGACATCTTCCAATAATTCCTGGCAGTCGGGCACAGTATAAAAGAATAAACAGTCTTCTTTCCAAATTGAAGCCCTCTTGGCTGAACCTTTCTTTATATATCACTGGCCTCGAGAAGCATTATTGCTTTGGTGGCATCGTCATGGTTACCCACTCTCATCTGTTATCAATAAACCGGTAAATGAAGCAAAATCAATAGACCATATCCATTATCAATACCTTAAACACTTCACACGCCACATTGCCAGTGTGTCAGTCAGTATTCGTCTAATGAATATTTCAAGAAAATGGGAAAATGTCATTCGAAAATAGATCCAGGCGTAGTCCATTTGACTCATTTGTGATGTTTTGTGTGGTTTTCATTCTGACTAGTCGTTTTCAAATTTGCACATATTTGGGTTAAAAGCATTCATTAACTCTTACAGTGCCGATGGCACGTCTATGTGCCCAAGAGACTTTACATTTGTAATTGACCATTACCTTATTACTCCACTTAGAATAATGGATATGGTCATGAAAATATGTCAAAGTTTAGAGGATAAATATAGTATTAAAACATCTATCAGTCACTATATGCTACCATAGGATGTTCTTTTAGAAAACTGCAGATTGTGGAAAGGATCCATTCTTATTTTAGCATAAAGCAAAAGCAAACAAATGAGAAATGAAAACAGAGAGGTAGAGATGGAACCTCATTTCTATTTCCAAATAATTTTCATGCAAGTCATTGAATTAATCATGTTAATGGAAATATTTGGTATCTTTTGAAAGGGTAATACTTTTTCTACAACTTTTGTGTACAACTTATCTGTATAGAACTTAATGTTGAAGACTTACGGGCATTTGAAAAGCAAGCTTTGTTCATGATTTGGTAGAATTCGGGAACAAGTAAAACCCTTTAGCACCGTAAGAGTTAAAACATTCACTTAAAAAGAGAGAGAAAGTGCATAGAGCTTTCTCTAAGTGCAAAGGTAGAGAAAGAGAAAAGGGAAGTTTGAAAAATAAACAAACGTTTAACCCGCTTTGAAGAAAATCCTCCGAGAAATCAGGCTTTACAGAGAGCTTGCATTGACGTTCGTTTTTCATTTATAGTAAGAATCGTAAGGAGCTGAATAAGCACAAAAGTTTTATTGATATTTTGTAAGAACCTTGCGATTCGTAAACATTAAAATGAGACGAAGAAAAACAATGAACCCATAAAAATGTACAAACGTTGAAGTGTTAAATCACAACTACTGAATGATGTTGCCCCTCTTCTCCCTTCCCCAGCTTTCACAAACGCTCCGCGACCCTTTCAGAGAGAAAATGCAACCTTATTGTGTACCTTCATTTTTTTTCTTCTTTTTTACTCGCAACCATTAAAAAGCAAAGTGAAAAAAGGGATCGAATGGCAAATTACCATTACATCTTAATTTGTATAAGCATACTTCTTCAACCCCCTCCCTATTTTTTTTTAAATTGGTTACAGTTAAACAGAACAATGATAGCTTAGTATCTCTTCGTAATGATAGTGATGAATTCAAAATGAAAACAGTGCAATTAATATACTCAGTGATATAGTGAACTTACTCTTCTGTTTCAGAATTATGGTAATGGCCTCCTTGGCCCCCAAACAGTAGGGAAACAAATAACAAAAGGAAGAGAGGAAGACAACAAATATGCATTTCAGAAATGGACACATGATCATAAAAGTGATTGTAAATAAATGTTTATTTGATAGATGTGGTTTGAATTAAATTTTTTAAAAGTTGAAAATTTCAGCAACAGTTCGATAGCGGCCAGCTCCCAGCCGTCAGCTGGCTGCACTATCCCCTTCGGGGAGATAGTGTAACTCTCACTGCGGCGAGATTGGCCTTTATGCTTGCCCAATCGGCTTCGGGCGTTCAAATCCTTATAACCTATCGCATTCTAAACAGCACATTATTATGGTTACTAGTTTCATGCGACAACCAACATTACAAAGAAATCTCTCGTGTTTCCTATAATGTATTGCACACAGAAAATGTTGTGCGATTTGGTAATAACTTCAGACTTTATATTCATACGCTAGGATTCTATAAGTGTAAAATCTAATCAAATTTTGATGAAAAATGTTTTCAGGAAAAGTTAATACAGTTGCAGTCATATCGCCACGCACGAAAATTCGCACGTCCTGTGTTCAGCTCGTATTCATTGTTTCCCGGGTTTATTAATATTCATGACTCTTGCAAGGGTTTGATTACTACTAGTATTCGTTCTTCGTTCTTAACCATCCTTTTTATGTTATGCCCATGAATTTGGTATCTATGTAAAGAAGAATGAACAGGGATTCTATATATCTCACTTTCAGAATCAAATCTTTTATCATATTTCTGAAAATCACGCTTAGAGATTGTCTTTAGAATGATTTTCTTTCATGCGTCTTTGACGACACGTAAACATACTTTATATTACTTGTATCAACAATTTTGTGAAAGGCATCTAGCTGCATTGATCTTCTTGAAAAAGGGGGTCATAAATCGCTGTGTTTATTTTTTAGGACGGTCGGGAACCAGTGAAATATACCGACATGTGTTTGGTTTTTTTTTTTTTCAAAGTCTGAGGAATAGCGAGTTTCTTGCATGGGCGAGAATACAGCGCTCTCATTGGTCAATGCGTCGCATGAAGCACAGGCACAGAACCTATGTTTTAGTTCGTTGAGCACAGGGCTGCATGACGTCATGACCTTCAACCGTGTGGAATCCAGCGGTTTGACACACTCGAACAAGGCCTGTCTAGGGTTTGTTTCCTTTTTGCCTAAACTTTCTGCTCACATTTCCTCTTACTGTGTTTGCTTTCTCTACTGTGGTTCAGTCTTTCATCCGCTCTTTTTATCTCTCAGTTTCCCTTTCAACGTGTATTTACGACAACAACCAAAACAAAAAGCAAATCAAAACAAAAGTTTTTCTACCTCTAAAGCTCTGACGGGGAAGGATTATCCATGGAGAGTTTGGGGAGGCTTTTATAGTGGCCTTGAATTACGCTCGACAACAGGTCATGTACGCCGTGAATTTCGCGACTGTGACACAAAGTTTGCATTCTAAGTCGCGAATTTCGCGTCCCAGGTCATGAATGTCGGATCCCGGATCATGATTTCGCGTCCTGGGGCACAAATTTCGCGACTGGGACGCAAATTTTGCATCCGATGGCCGCGAAATCCACGTCGCACATGACCTTCCGTTGAGCGTACTTCAGGGCCACCATAGGTTTGCAATGGACCGCACAACGCGGGGAGCTGGAGGGCCACTTGATATCGAGAGGGCCGGTCACATGGAAATTCCCCAACCAAATTTCATTCCCAGGCTGCCTCTTTGCTCTGTATGCTATCCTTCGTTGCTTTCTTCTCTCACTCCAAATCATACCTCCCTTTTGTGCAAAATCGACGAGGAAGTGATAGTTTGTCTCAAATCGTATTGATCGCAGAAAATTTTTGAACAGTCCAACATTTTTTCTACCATCAACACGATTGCCACGATTGACCTCAAGATCTGATGAGATCTGCTATGATCACGACGATTACTCCACGATTAAGACCGCGATTTCAATCGTGGCGCGAATCGTGATAGTGGGAACATAGCATAAACGATTGCACTCGATAAAGACACTCCAGATACACTCACAGATATACACCGAAATCACACAAAGAAGGGAGAACGGGAGCATGCCGAACCAATCCTTGTCTGAATGGAGGAACGTGTAGCGAATCCTTTGAGGGATTTAATTGCGACCGTTCACTGCCATTCTTCGGATCTAAATTTAGATGAAAAAAAAAATGAGCTCTAACATATTTATTTCATTTTCGCAATTACGAACCTTCGGAATAATGAGCCCTAACATAATAATAATAACAATAATAATAACAACAATAATGATATTAATAACAATAATAATAATAATGATGTTCAATATAATTATGTATACTTCGCAACAAACCCACCCCAAAGGGTGCTCAAGGCGCTTACAATGAATTATTGTATCATAAACATTATTATCCCAGCAGTGTCAGGCACCCATTTATAACCTTGATAAAGTGCATCAAAGGTGGATTAAATGTCTTGCTGAAGGACATAAGGAGCTCTTCTATTCATCAGTGGGAATTGGACTCACGACCCTTTGATTCAGAGCGCGCGCTCTTACCAACTTTTCCGCAACACCTCCACAATGCATTTCCATTTCATTTTCGGAATTTCGAACTTCCGGAGTAATTTACCTTAGTTTTAATTTTTAGATTTATGAAACCAATTTAATTTGAACACTGAACCTTATTATATTTTCGGAATCATGAAACCAAGTTTTTATTTGGAATGACAAATTTCTTCGGATAAATACAAAAAATCATCTTTGGAGTTAAGATCCGTTTTTCATTTCTTGAATCATGAACCTCCTGGTAAGGAAATTCTTTGTATTCGGAATGAGGAATCTTCGGCATTACGAACCTTAATCAGAATCACAAAACCATCAGAAACATGAGTGCACAATTAACATGATTAAAACTTAAACTTGTTAAACTTAAGGTCATCACCGGCACAGAAAAGTCCTCCTAGAAGGATGTCCATGAAAACTGTTACCATCATGTTCTGATATTTTCTATATCTTAATATATCAAAATGGCTCCAGACGCTCAAAATATATAACCTGATATCACACTATATCATCAAGCGAAAGACAACTTTCAATATTTATTGGCAGTTGGAAAAAAAACATGAAAGAATAAACAGTTTCCTTTCCAAAATGAGGCTTTTTGGACCAATCCTCTCTTTATGATCACTGCCTCGAGAAGTAATTTTTCTTTGGTGACATTGTCATGGTTACCGGCTCAACAAAGCCATTCGTCATATCTTGATGAAACAGAGTTATGACTAAATTCGTAAATGGCAAAATCAACTATGTCTGCTATCAGTAGGCTATGTTGCCATATGTCAATCAATGTTCAGCTAATAAATATTTCAAGAAAGTCAAAGAAAAATGTCATTTGAAAATAGATCCATACGTAGTTCTTTTGACTCATTTTTTTTTTTTACTCTTTGTGTAGTTTCCTTTCTTCTAGCGGTTTTCAAAATTGCAAAAATTTGTGTTAAAATAATTTATTAAAGCATTCAAGAGAAAGAGAGAGAAGGTATGGAGCTTTCTCTTAGTACAAAGGGGGGGGGGGGAGATAAAAGCCCAGAATGAAAAATATACAAAAGCTTAACCTTTAAAGAAAATTCAACGAGAACATAGGTTAGAAAGCTGACACTGTTGAATTTTGTCTTTCATTTGGTAAAAATGAATAAACATGAATAAGCACCAAAATGTTATTTGTAATTTGTAAGGACCTTGCATTTCTAAAACATCACAATAAGACAAAGAATATCAGTGAAACAATAAAAATGTACAAACGGTGAAGAGTAAAATCACGATACTGAATGATCTAATGATGGTGATCCCCATACCTTTTCTCCAACTTTCAAAAATACTCTGCGGCCCTATCAGGGCAAAAATAGCCTTAATCATGTTTATTACGTACGTTCATTTTTTTTCCTTCTTTTTTTACTTGCAACCATTATTAAAATAGCTAACTAAAAAAAACATCGAATGTGCAAATTGGCATTACGACTTGATTTGTAACATATACTTCTTCAACCCTTTTTTTTTTGTGTGTGTGTGTATGTGTGTGTGTTATTTGTTAATGTTAAAGACAACAATGATAGCTTAGTATCTTTTCATAGCGATGAATTCAAAATGAGACAATGCAGTTAATGAGTGATATAGGGAACGTACTCTTCTGTTTCAGAATTAAAATGGTAATGGCCTCTTTGGCCCCAAACAGTAGGGAATAAATAACAAAAGGAAGAGAGGAAGACGACAAATATGCATTTCAGTAATGAACACATGATCATAATAGTGATTGTAAATAGATGTTTATTTGATAGATGTGGTTTGAATCAAATTTTTTAAAAGTTGAAAATATCAGCAACAGTTCAACAGTGGCCAGCTCCCAACCGTCAGCTGGCTGCACTATCTCCTTCGGGGAGATAGTGTAACTCTCACTGCGGCGAGATTGGCCTTTATGCTTGCCCAATCGGCTTCGGGCGTTCAAATCCTTATAACCTATCGCATTCTAAACAGCACATTATTATGGTTACTAGTTTCATGCGACAACCAACATTACAAAGAAATCTCTCGTGTTTCCTATAATGTATTGCACACAGAAAATGTTGTGCGATTTGGTAATAACTTCAGACTTTATATTCATACGCTAGGATTCTATAAGTGTAAAATCTAATCAAATTTTGATGAAAAATGTTTTCAGGAAAAGTTAATACAGTTGCAGTCATATCGCCACGCACGAAAATTCGCACGTCCTGTGTTCAGCTCGTATTCATTGTTTCCCGGGTTTATTAATATTCATGACTCTTGCAAGGGTTTGATTACTACTAGTATTCGTTCTTCGTTCTTAACCATCCTTTTTATGTTATGCCCATGAATTTGGTATCTATGTAAAGAAGAATGAACAGGGATTCTATATATCTTACTTTCAGAATCAAATCTTTTATCATATTTCTGAAAATCACGCTTAGAGATTGTCTTTAGAATGATTTTCTTTCATGCGTCTTTGACGACACGTAAACATACTTTATATTACTTGTATCAACAATTTTGTGAAAGGCATCTAGCTGCATTGATCTTCTTGAAAAAGGGGGTCATAAATCGCTGTGTTTATTTTTTAGGACGGTCGGGAACCAGTGAAATATACCGACATGTGTTTGGTTTTTTTTTTTTTCAAAGTCTGAGGAATAGCGAGTTTCTTGCATGGGCGAGAATACAGCGCTCTCATTGGTCAATGCGTCGCATGAAGCACAGGCACAGAACCTATGTTTTAGTTCGTTGAGCACAGGGCTGCATGACGTCATGACCTTCAACCGTGTGGAATCCAGCGGTTTGACACACTCGAACAAGGCCTGTCTAGGGTTTGTTTCCTTTTTGCCTAAACTTTCTGCTCACATTTCCTCTTACTGTGTTTGCTTTCTCTACTGTGGTTCAGTCTTTCATCCGCTCTTTTTATCTCTCAGTTTCCCTTTCAACGTGTATTTACGACAACAACCAAAACAAAAAGCAAATCAAAACAAAAGTTTTTCTACCTCTAAAGCTCTGACGGGGAAGGATTATCCATGGAGAGTTTGGGGAGGCTTTTATAGTGGCCTTGAATTACGCTCGACAACAGGTCATGTACGCCGTGAATTTCGCGACTGTGACACAAAGTTTGCATTCTAAGTCGCGAATTTCGCGTCCCAGGTCATGAATGTCGGATCCCCGATCATGATTTCGCGTCCTGGGGCACAAATTTCGCGACTGGGACGCAAATTTTGCATCCGATGGCCGCGAAATCCACGTCGCACATGACCTTCCGTTGAGCGTACTTCAGGGCCACCATAGGTTTGCAATGGACCGCACAACGCGGGGAGCTGGAGGGCCACTTGATATCGAGAGGGCCGGTCACATGGAAATTCCCCAACCAAATTTCATTCCCAGGCTGCCTCTTTGCTCTGTATGCTATCCTTCGTTGCTTTCTTCTCTCACTCCAAATCATACCTCCCTTTTGTGCAAAATCGACGAGGAAGTGATAGTTTGTCTCAAATCGTATTGATCGCAGAAAATTTTTGAACAGTCCAACATTTTTTCTACCATCAACACGATTGCCACGATTGACCTCAAGATCTGATGAGATCTGCTATGATCACGACGATTACTCCACGATTAAGACCGCGATTTCAATCGTGGCGCGAATCGTGATAGTGGGAACATAGCATAAACGATTGCACTCGATAAAGACACTCCAGATACACTCACAGATATACACCGAAATCACACAAAGAAGGGAGAACGGGAGCATGCCGAACCAATCCTTGTCTGAATGGAGGAACGTGTAGCGAATCCTTTGAGGGATTTAATTGCGACCGTTCACTGCCATTCTTCGGATCTAAATTTAGATGAAAAAAAAATGAGCTCTAACATATTTATTTCATTTTCGCAATTACGAACCTTCGGAATAATGAGCCCTAACATAATAATAATAACAATAATAATAACAACAATAATGATATTAATAACAATAATAATAATAATGATGTTCAATATAATTATGTATACTTCGCAACAAACCCACCCCAAAGGGTGCTCAAGGCGCTTACAATGAATTATTGTATCATAAACATTATTATCCCAGCAGTGTCAGGCACCCATTTATAACCTTGATAAAGTGCATCAAAGGTGGATTAAATGTCTTGCTGAAGGACATAAGGAGCTCTTCTATTCATCAGTGGGAATTGGACTCACGACCCTTTGATTCAGAGCGCGCGCTCTTACCAACTTTTCCGCAACACCTCCACAATGCATTTCCATTTCATTTTCGGAATTTCGAACTTCCGGAGTAATTTACCTTAGTTTTAATTTTTAGATTTATGAAACCAATTTAATTTGAACAATGAACCTTATTATATTTTCGGAATCATGAAACCAAGTTTTTATTTGGAATGACAAATTTCTTCGGATAAATACAAAAAATCATCTTTGGAGTTAAGATCCGTTTTTCATTTCTTGAATCATGAACCTCCTGGTAAGGAAATTCTTTGTATTCGGAATGAGGAATCTTCGGCATTACGAACCTTAATCAGAATCACAAAACCATCAGAAACATGAGTGCACAATTAACATGATTAAAACTTAAACTTGTTAAACTTAAGGTCATCACCGGCACAGAAAAGTCCTCCTAGAAGGATGTCCATGAAAACTGTTACCATCATGTTCTGATATTTTCTATATCTTAATATATCAAAATGGCTCCAGACGCTCAAAATATATAACCTGATATCACACTATATCATCAAGCGAAAGACAACTTTCAATATTTATTGGCAGTTGGAAAAAAAACATGAAAGAATAAACAGTTTCCTTTCCAAAATGAGGCTTTTTGGACCAATCCTCTCTTTATGATCACTGCCTCGAGAAGTAATTTTTCTTTGGTGACATTGTCATGGTTACCGGCTCAACAAAGCCATTCGTCATATCTTGATGAAACAGAGTTATGACTAAATTCGTAAATGGCAAAATCAACTATGTCTGCTATCAGTAGGCTATGTTGCCATATGTCAATCAATGTTCAGCTAATAAATATTTCAAGAAAGTCAAAGAAAAATGTCATTTGAAAATAGATCCATACGTAGTTCTTTTGACTCATTTTTTTTTTTTACTCTTTGTGTAGTTTCCTTTCTTCTAGCGGTTTTCAAAATTGCAAAAATTTGTGTTAAAATAATTTATTAAAGCATTCAAGAGAAAGAGAGAGAAGGTATGGAGCTTTCTCTTAGTACAAGGGGGGGGGGAGATAAAAGCCCAGAATGAAAAATATACAAAAGCTTAACCTTTAAAGAAAATTCAACGAGAACATAGGTTAGAAAGCTGACACTGTTGAATTTTGTCTTTCATTTGGTAAAAATGAATAAACATGAATAAGCACCAAAATGTTATTTGTAATTTGTAAGGACCTTGCATTTCTAAAACATCACAATAAGACAAAGAATATCAGTGAAACAATAAAAATGTACAAACGGTGAAGAGTAAAATCACGATACTGAATGATCTAATGATGGTGATCCCCATACCTTTTCTCCAACTTTCAAAAATACTCTGCGGCCCTATCAGGGCAAAAATAGCCTTAATCATGTTTATTACGTACGTTCATTTTTTTTCCTTCTTTTTTTACTTGCAACCATTATTAAAATAGCTAACTAAAAAAAACATCGAATGTGCAAATTGGCATTACGACTTGATTTGTAACATATACTTCTTCAACCCTTTTTTTTTGTGTGTGTGTGTATGTGTGTGTGTTATTTGTTAATGTTAAAGACAACAATGATAGCTTAGTATCTTTTCATAGCGATGAATTCAAAATGAGACAATGCAGTTAATGAGTGATATAGGGAACGTACTCTTCTGTTTCAGAATTAAAATGGTAATGGCCTCTTTGGCCCCAAACAGTAGGGAATAAATAACAAAAGGAAGAGAGGAAGACAACAAATATGCATTTCAGTAATGAACACATGATCATAATAGTGATTGTAAATAGATGTTTATTTGATAGATGTGGTTTGAATCAAATTTTTTAAAAGTTGAAAATATCAGCAACAGTTCAACAGTGGCCAGCTCCCAACCGTCAGCTGGCTGCACTATCTCCTTCGGGGAGATAGTGTAACTCTCACTGCGGCGAGATTGGCCTTTATGCTTGCCCAATCGGCTTCGGGCGTTCAAATCCTTATAACCTATCGCATTCTAAACAGCACATTATTATGGTTACTAGTTTCATGCGACAACCAACATTACAAAGAAATCTCTCGTGTTTCCTATAATGTATTGCACACAGAAAATGTTGTGCGATTTGGTAATAACTTCAGACTTTATATTCATACGCTAGGATTCTATAAGTGTAAAATCTAATCAAATTTTGATGAAAAATGTTTTCAGGAAAAGTTAATACAGTTGCAGTCATATCGCCACGCACGAAAATTCGCACGTCCTGTGTTCAGCTCGTATTCATTGTTTCCCGGGTTTATTAATATTCATGACTCTTGCAAGGGTTTGATTACTACTAGTATTCGTTCTTCGTTCTTAACCATCCTTTTTATGTTATGCCCATGAATTTGGTATCTATGTAAAGAAGAATGAACAAAGATTCTATATATCTCACTTTCAGGATTAGATTTTATATCATGTTGCTGATAATCATGCTTACAGATCGTCTTCAAAATGATTTTCATTCATGCCTCTTTCACGACACGTGACATACTTTATACATGACCTGTTGCAAATAATTTGTGAAAGGCGTGTAGCTGCATTAATCTTCTTGGGGGAAAAAAAAAGATCATAAACCGTTGTGTCTTATTTTTAGGACGGTCAGAATCCAAGAAAATGTAATGACATGTCATTCTCAAAGTCTGACGAATATAGCGAGTTTCTTGCATGGGCAAGAATACGGCGCTCACATTTGTCGACGCGTCGCATGTAGCACCGGGCTGCATGATGTGACCTAGCTTCAACGGTGTGGAAAACGTTCCAGAATTCTTGGAGGGCTTAGCAATATTCAGTTATGGTAAATAGGCTGAAACGAAGACTGTTCCCCTGAATAACGCCATTAAACTCTTCCTTCCTATTCTGATCATGTACTTCCTGCACAACTCTCTGGTAATAAAATTGAAGCTTATTCAAAAGTCACTGTGAACCAGATATGAATTACCTGAATTATTGAACAAAAATTGTCAATTATAAGGACACAATGAAGCAAAAATTTTATCGACAAATCGTAGGGACCTTGGATTTCTAAAACATTAAAATAAGACCAAGAAAAGCATTGAAACAATACGAATGTACAAACGTTGAAGTGTAAAATCATTAATATTGAATGATGGTGATCCCCATATCCCTCCTCCAACTTTCGAAAATGCTTCGGGTATGGAGCCTTCCTATGTATTTGTTTTTACTCGCAATGTTGCTTCAAAATGGTAGGTTTAGGAGAAGAACTCTACATTTGTTTTGTACACAAAATTTCATATTTTCCCCATCATCTCTCTACAAGCTCTAGGTGCAGCTTGTCTCTTTCTTAGCTCAAGATATATTATGGAAAAATTTATTTGACACAACATAAATTTATGTTGAGTTCACAACATAAGACATAGAAAAGCAGTGAAACCATAAAAATGTACAAACGTTGAAGTGTAAAATCACAAGTACTGAATGATGGTGATCCCCATATCCCTCCTCCAACTTTCAAAAATGCTTCGGGTATAGAGCTTTCTTATGCTTTTTTTTTTTCTCGCAACCATTATTTTAATGGCCAATTGAAAAACAATCGAGCTGTCAACAGCTGATTGTGTAATAGACTTCTTCAACATTTTTTTTTAAATTCACTTCTAGTGTAGCTCTTTGAATTGATGAAAAGATAAGAAATGAAAATGATATAAAAATGAAAACAATGTATAAAGTCAGTAAAGTAGGAACTTATTCATTTCAGAAGTACAGTGAGCATTCGTCTCCATTGCGCTAGACTGCACAGAAATAAACTAGAAAAGGGAAAGAAGCAGAAAATGAAATGCATCATAAATAACATGTATGCATTTAAAAATGAATAAGTCATCATGGAAAAGTGTTCGATTGCAATTGAATGTATCATTTGATAGATGTGGTTTGAACTAAAAAAAAAATCGTAAAAAGTTGAATAATTCAGCAACAGAACGACATTCTGCCCCACAGTCAATAGCTGGCTGCACTATCCCGTGGGGGGGGGGGGGGGGGGAGATAGTGTAGCCCTTACTACGACCAGAGTCAAGTAAACATCAGCATACTCTGCGAGTATCGGGTTTTAGTATATAAACTATTGCATTCCAAATATCACATTATTATAGTTAGTAGTTTCATGCAATAACCACAGTTTCATAGAACTTTCTCGTGTTTTCTATAGTGTACTGCACAATAAAATTTCGTTGTGCGATTTGGTTATAAATATGCAAACTTTGTAGTCAGACGTTAGGACTTCATAAGACAAAAAAATCCCATTGAATTTCAATCAAAGTGTTCAGAATATTTTATTACGGTTGATATGAAAGCAGTGATCATGCTTCAGTTATGAATGTGCATGAATTATTACTGACATGCAAACTACGTCTTTAGGTATGCAGCTTTGCGCGAAAGTCAATGTCACAAAAGCAGAATACAATGCATGTATCCCTCTATCGTTATCTCTTGGGACAAAGTTCACATTTACACAAACATTAATACTGTTTACTCAAGCGTACACAGTTACCATAAACTAAATTTCTTAGCACATTTTCCTTTCGTTTCCGTTTATAATTGTTTGATTGTCGACTTTTTGTTCATTCATGCCGTATTTTCTGATGAGTGCATATCAAAAAACTTAAAAGACATTGAAGCCCCGGGGGAAAATCAATTTTTAACGAAAAGAGAGGGCAAAGAGAACGATTTTTTTAAAAGTTCCATCAAAGTCGTTTACGAAATGAGAAAATTTTATTAAGTTTGAAAAGTCTCAATTTTCTTTCCATGGCGATCCTCGAATTGGCAATGTTGCTTCAAAATGGTAGGTTTAGGAGAAGAACTCTCCATATGTTTTGTACACAATATTTCATATTTTCCCCATTATCAATTTTCTCTCTACATGCTCTAGGTGCAGCTTGTCCCCTTAGCTCAAGATACGTCATGGAAAAATGTATTTGACACAACATATGTTGAGTTCACAAAGAGACAAGCAGCTTTAGAGATAATGGAGAAAATATGAAATTTCGTGTGCAAAACATACTGAGAAATATCCTTCTAAACCTGCCATTTTGAAGCAACATCACAACTTTCTCATTTCGTAACCGCTGTTCATGCAACTTTTTTAGAATTGATTTTCTCTATTCTCTTGTTCCATTGAAATGGATATTTTCCCAGCGTTTCATCCTTCTTTAAGTTTGTGTGTTGTCAGCAATATTCTCCAATCATATTCTGCACTACCAAAAATCTCCTTAATAAAACTTTTGTTTAAATTGCAATGTATTCACATGCAGTCGTTTTGATTTTTTTTTCTTGAGAAATGCTGTTTTTATTTGTAAAATGTTCCAGTTTGCATTTTATTGTTTTCTTTATGTTGTGTATCACATGACTTCATGGACGATCAGTACATCAGTATACAAATAGCGAATAGACATGAGTGCGATGGTACGAGATTTCGCATGAGGTGAAAGAGCGACCTTCTATTCAACGAGGCGAAGCCGAGTTGAATAGAAGTTACGTCGCGATCTTTCACCGAATGCGAAAGCTCGTACCATTGCACGAATTAGAATATTCGCTATTTGTATTGTACAACGCCTCAGAAGTCTGAGAAATTGATGAAAATCAAGAAAAAACAGTCACATTTTGGTTAAGAAATCAAGGTTTATAAAGCATGGAATGAAGTTCCGACTGCAAAATGCAGCTGGTGCCGGCATAGTCTGTGCGCGTGCGCGTATCTATAGCAGTGCGCGAACGCGACTTGCTGGCATAGCTAGCTAGCCTGAGCTGAGCATCAAATCAATACGCGTATAGGTTCTTGTGTCATCACAAAGAAATACAAGGCAAACGCCAAGCGTTGTCTCGCCTGCATATTGCAGTCATGAAGAGACTGCATGTCAAAACTATGCTATATGACTTCTGAGGCTGTCAGCAGTTTAGGGGGTGAATTGTGGTTCTGACAGTTTACATATGCAATAATGGTATAGGCCTACTTTATCCCTAGGAAATCAGATAACACTAAGAATGCTGTTAATACTATGAAGCTATAATTATTTCCATGCAAGTAAGGAAATGAATGTTAGTGAAAAAGAATGTAACTGATAATAATGTGAGTAAAATTGTAAAATTAAATTAATTATTAAGGTGTTATGGCAAACTTATTGTTTGAAAAATGGTATGAATTTGGTGATTCCACGTCAAAGCTATAGAAAGTTATTAGGTGTACAACATAGCACAGTGCCAGTTATGAAAAGTTCATTGACCTTTGACCTTTGACCTTAATCAAATTCAACTCACATTCGAACTTGACCTGCACCTTCAAGAGATGGACCTCTCATATGAATTTGGCAATCCTACCTCGAAGGTATAGAAAGTTATTGTGTGTACAACATAGCACAGTGCCAGTCATGGAAAGTTCATTGACCTTTGACCTCTGACCTTATTCAAATTCAACTCATACTCAAACTTGACCTGTGCCTTCAAGAGATGTACCTCTGGTATAAATTTGGTGATCCCACCTCGAAGCTATAGAAAGTTATTGTGTGTACAACACAGCACAGTGCCAGTCATGGAAAGTTCATTGACCTTTGACCTTTGACCTTAATCAAATTCAACTCACATTCGAACTTGACCTGCACCTTCAAGAGATGGACCTCTTGTATGAATTTGGCAATCCTACCTCGAAGGTATAAAAAGTTATTGTGTGTACAATATAGCACAGTGCCAGTCATGGAAAGTTCATTGACCTTTGACCTTTGACCTTATTCAAATTCGACTCATATTCGAACTTGACCTGCGCCTTCTAGAGATGGACCTCTGGTATGAATTTGGTGATCCCACCTTAAAGCTATAGAAAGTTATTGGGTGTACAACACAATTGTTAACGACGACGCCGACGACGCCGACGACGCCGACGACGCCTACGCCGACACCGGAAATAGTGATACCTATGTCTCGCTCCGCTACGCAGGCGAGACAAAAAGAAGTAATTCGTAAGAATCTACTGTGACGTCACGCTAACCGTGCAATGGTACATTTTGGATGGTACATTTTGGATGGTACGAGTGCAATGGTACGAATATCGCGCGTTCAGCTCCCATAGACTTGTGTACAACAAGCTGAGTAGGCGTTGTACAAAATGAACTATTCTCAGATATGAAATTAGTTAATCATATATAAATAAAACAAAACAAAATGCAATAAGACAAAAATCATGACCGAGGCTTTTTTTTTAGAAAACTTTAAAAGTGTTCTCTTCAACTTTCAAAAATTCATTTTCTAAAATCAGACTAGGTATCATGCTTTCTACCAGTTTCTTTAACATGTTCAAATTGTTTTGAAAACAACAATCAGCAGGATCTACAAAATGTATTTTATGATGAAATGGGAATTGCCTCCATAAACTGAAAGGATGATGTTTTTCATAATTTGGTCAAATCCATTTCAATAGAAGGAACCACTTATCATTCGTTTTCAATTCCAACTGAATTTCATTTCAAAATAAAAAAGAGCAAGTTAAACTATTTTGTACCATATATTGCCAACCACTTCTAAGGTTCCAATACGTTTTGACAATATAGAAAATACTAGCAGAGTAGATCTTCGCCCAGACAGAATATCCAATGAAATAAAAATGTCCCATGTGATAACAATTTCCTAACAAATAATTGAATTATCAGTTGATATCTGGTAATGTGTGCAGGATAGTTATCTTTTGATTTGAAAATTTCAGCAACAGAGCAATACCCAGCCACCAACCATATCCTGGGCGAGGAGAGGAAATAGTATACACCGTGGTCACAGGTGGAGATGATATACGTACCTTTCCACTACCCAGTTTTTATATATAAACTATTGTGTTTTTATCATCACCTTTTTTATGGTTAATAATTGAAAGCGAAAGCCCCAAATTCAAAACCTATTTCTTGTTAAATTATGTATCTTAGGAATAAAGTTACAGTGTATGATCTCTTTATAATAATGTCGACTTTATTGCCAATCGCAGAGGAAAAAGAAAAATATTTCTTATAATAATTCAGTTAAAATTGTTCGGGAAAATGTCAAGTTATTTCCAGCAAATCCGAATTTTTATAATTCACATAATTCACTAATGAATATGTATGAAATTATAGCATGATGCATGGCTGATGGCATGTGATCGAATCAATGTCGATTTAAGTGCATGTCCCTCTATCGGCTCTGAAGTACGCTCGACAACAGGTCATATGCGACGTAAATTTCGGGGCCAACTTTGCGTCCCAGTCGCAAAAACCGCAACCCGTGGACGCGAAATTCATGACCCGGAATGCGAAATTCATCACCCAGTATGCGAAATTCATGATCCGTGACTCGAAATTCATGACCGGGGATGCCAAAATCATGACCCGGGATGCGAAAATCGCGACTGGGACGCAAAGTTGGCTGAGAAATTCACGTCGCACATGACCTGTTGTCGAGCGTAGGCCTACTTCAGTGCCACCATAGTTTCCGGGGGGGGGGGTGAAATAGACATAAACAAAGGCATGCTTAGGCCTACTATTGGCAAAGTTGAAGACGTAGGGTTGATATGCCATAATGTCATTGTTATAGTTGAGCATTTAAAATTACTTTTTTAATTCTTGAAATACATGTCGAGAATCATACTAAGTATACTTTGAGGAATATATAAATAGATATTTGAATTGTTAAAAAAAAAAATAATAATTGTCAATAATATACATGTCCAGATAAATCTTTCGACACTGTCAACAGAAAGTCCAGTTATATTCATTGCAAATCAATTAATTGAGGAGGAGTGTGGCTCAGTGGATCATGGTAGATCAGTGGTCTCGGAACCGGGAGTACCCGGGTTCGAAACCAAGTGGATGCGCTAATGCCCTTTAAGAAGGTATTAATCCTCATTACCAAGTCCGGAGGAGACTTAAAGCCGTCGGTCCTCTGGTTGCTTACTAATAACAAACATACACATGCTTTCTTAGCAGTCAGGTAAAATAACCAAATATTTAACCATTAACCCGAGCCCCCCCCCCCCCCTCCTCTCTCTCTCTCTCTCTCTCTCTCTCTCTCTCTTTCACGGAGACTATAAAGGAAATTTCATCTCATAAAACAAGGACAGAGGAAGTGCGCATACCGAGAATGCCATTGAAGCATGGAAATAAAACACACGATCATTTTTTGATCACTCCCTATCCATTTTTTTTTACCGAAATGACCGCCAATTCCAAGTACTTTTGTCGTCTTTTGTTAAAGGAGTTATGATTCATTTCCGTTCTTTTGGTCACGTGTCTCCGCGGGAGTGTCTGTTCGAGTATTTCTCTTATGCTATCCACCTCACTTGAAAATATTCCAATTAGCTAACATAATTTGTGTGAAGTTAGAGTATAAAAGCAACCTCAAAGAACTTTACCTGGCATTCTATACGTGAAGCGAAAAGGGGATGAAGAAAATCCTCACAATTTAATATGCTAATACGGAACCCAACTCGGATCTGGGTTTTACCCCATAGCCCTAGCATTATTTTGCCGAGTATGAACACTTACATATAATGAGGGCGTCGTACATACTCACAACTCGCGTTTACGTTTACTACCAATGTATGCGCACCTCCATAGCGACACTATACTGACATACAGTGTTGTTATTCTGTTTAGTATTTTGTTGGTTTGTTGGTTTGTTTTCTTTTTAGTTGGTAAACTTTAAAAAAAATAATATCTAGAGTTGGGTATTAGCTGATGCTAGGTAGCTGAAGACCTCACATAATAAAAGTAAACCCAAAACAGAATGTCAAAAAAACACAGGATCGCAATTAATTTCAGGAAATAACACCGAGAGAAATTTCACTACCCGTTGCATTGTCTAGATGCGTGATGCAGCGATTACTACTATCAATACCTGACTGTAATATCAACTCAATTCGAAAGGTGATGGTCAGGGCTATTGAAAGTTACTTTTTCGAAAGTAGTTTCGATCGTATTAATGATGATTGATTTCTACCCTTAATGTGCATTTTTGCACGTTTGGGGTTTCGGTTAGGAAATTTGTGACACTGAAGAACATTACTAAAGAGGCATATAATGTAATTTTGAAAACTTACATTTTTTACTGAAAATTTCCTCAAAATCTACGAAAAAAATGCCAAATCCTTCAATTTCACCTTTAAAAATGCGAAAGCGCCCTCGTAACCAGCTCGGTCGCTTTGCTCTCTCGCTTCTGAACTTCTTCGAAAATTTTTATGCGTCTTGCCCCTCCCCCAGGAAAAAAATTCTGCGTACGGCTCTGTTTCCATTGCTGCATATATAAAGGCATCCCAAGACACCCCCTCAAGAGCCATTGATAGCATGTGGGGCCATGCTGCTCAGATTATTAAAAGTTACTCAATGGCTTTAAAAATGGTAGGTACTAAAACTGATAAACAAGTCATTCGTGAAGAAAGGGGGTTGTAGACCCATAGTCAGCTAGCTTAATTTTTCTTAATAGGCCTTTAAGGATATTAAACAGAAAAGGATCTAAAGCGGGTAGTATTAATTGAAGGAGGGGCAAAGGGAACCCCTCCTGAAATATTTTCGATTTGAGAAAAATGCAGCCCCGAAAAGTTTAAGTAGAGGCCTATCATCTTAAGTCTAAATTTGTGAGATTGCTCTGAGAAACATACGTAATTTTTGTGGAAGTGTCGTGGTGCAGTGGTTCATTTACTTGAATCTCAATCAGAGGGTTGATGGTTCGAATCCCAACTCCGCACATACGTCCTTTGGCAAGTCATTAATCCATGTTTTCCACTTTCCACCCAGGTGTTTAATTGGCATCCAGTATGCGAACGTCAATTAGATTGGCATGACTGTGTGAATGCGCCTGTAAAATGGCGCCTCCCCAGGGAGAATGTGGAACAGCGATTGAATCCAATGACCGGGGTAATAATAATTACATCTAAGGAGCTTAGAAACATAACATTAACTGGAGGGCTACATTATATAAACGTTACTATGGTAATACCACCCTTTCATGAACATGAGTCCTCGAAAAAGTTTCTTCCTTATCAGGAGCTAGCATCATAATCTGAGATGCTTTGACTCTCCTTCACTACAGTCTAGATCAGCGCTTCTCAACCGCTGGTCCGCGGCCCACTGGTGGACCGTGAAGCTTTCTCAGGTGGGCCGCGAGGTCAGTCCAAAATATTTTGGAAAAAATTCCTGTATTCAACTTTACTGTTAACATCAAATTGAATTGACTTTATTAAACATATCAAAATAACATCAACAGTTGTGGATTATCATCAATGCAATGTGCTAAAATAAATTTTCGAAGATTTCTAAACATGTGCATTTGGGGTGGGGGTATTACATCAATCTTGCATGTATTACAACCATACATGTAGGTTTTATTTTGTAATGTAATGTAGTTAATGTAGTGGTCCAGATAATTACCACAGAGTTCGTTCTCTTATTTTCTTATGTCATGTTTTATTGTTTTTTTTTCTCTCATTGAGATTCTGTGAGGTGGGCCTCAAAATATTTCTACGAATGAAGGTGCATGGGCCTCGAAAATATTTTTAATAGCCAAAGTGGGCCTCGAGGTAAAATAGGTTGAGAAGTACTGGTCTACATATAGTACTGGGCGCCATTCTGGGTAGGACTTACTTTTATCACAACTTTCTGACTGCCTGTATTTTGATCTTTAAGACCAATCAAGCATATAGAAACAGTGCATAAATAACAATTAAGACCGATCAAGCAAAGAAACAATCGTAAAAATGAGAAAAGAAAATGGAGCGCGAAACGTTTAACAAGCAAATACAATGAGATCTACTCGTGAAAATAATTTATGAATTCAAACTCATCGTGACAACTAACATTTAAAAAAATCATACCAGCTCAAACCTCACCCACACTATCAAGTCGACACAGATTCTAAACTGAACGACTCCTAGTCCTGGCCATTCGGAGTTATCCCATTCCAGACAAACAAAAAGAGCCAAACAAGAGGTATGCGGTATTCCGTGGTTTATTTAGTTTTCCGAGTAGCATCTCTTGGGGTGTTTCCACAACATGACCCCAGTTTTTCTGACACACCTGACACCCCTTTTCTGACACCCATTTTTCCCATTCACTTTTGTACATGCAGCATTCTCATTCTATGATTGGCCTTTTTGCTAGTGGATATTCATCAATGTCTAGTTAATTGTTCCAATTCCATATCTGTGATTGGCTTTTATGCTATTGAATATTCATTAACCCATAGACGTACTGACTGGGACTCCAACATGGCTACCAGTTTGGCTCTGCGATACGCAAAGGGAGCTAGTTTTCCCTGTAGTTTTCATCCCTTATTTGTGTTTTCTCATCATTTCTTCTTCAATTACAGCTATTCAAACCTTTGTTCGGGATAATTCTTACTTTTTGTGGATATATTCGCGTTTGATTTTTTGTTTAGTGAAGTTCTGGTGAGTCTTGGCTGAGCATTGCATGTGTTTTTTCATGCGGCTGTGATATGGGGGGTAAAACATTCAAGAAATATTATACTATATGAAGAACAGAGCAGATTGAAAAGATGTTTATTATTTCAATCCACTGACAAGAAACAGAAAATGATGAGATACGTGATGGCATTTTTCCCCAATGAATAACGTCATTTCCTTTAGCGCGGACCCTGCAACTGGAATGCATATGCCAAGGGCTAAAAATAGGATGAGACGCGAGTCATACGGTTTCAACGGAAATGGCTTGTACGTCTATATATGGGTTAATGAATATTCAATAGCATAAAAGCCAATCACAGTATATGGAATTTGAACACACCTCTCCTCATGAAAAAGAAATTAACAGTGATGAATATTCATTTCAAAAAGGCCAATCACAGAATGAAAATGCTGTCTGTACAAAAGTGAATGGGAAAAGGGGGGTGTCAGAAAAGTGGTGTCAGGGGTGTCAGAAATAAGTGGGGTCATGTCATGGAAACACCCGGGGGAAGTAGTATTGATATGAAAAAGGTCATGTTTCTGTTTCCGTTTTTAAAGATTTTTAAGATCTTTCACATGACTTTAAACTCTTAAAATGGTTATGTTCCTATTTCTGCTTTTAAAGGCTTTGAGATCTTTAACAGGACTTTAAACTCTTAAAATGGTTATGTCCCTGTTTCAGTTTTTAAAGACTTTGAGATCTTTTAATGGGACTTTAAACTCTTTAAATTAAACGTAGCCCGTCAAACATTTCTTTGTAATATAGTGTATATAAATTACTCTCGATGTCTGTGTTTATTGAATACTGTTTCTGTCAAGTAATTATCAGAGGATAATGAGGAGTCCTCTCACGATAATTATATACAAAACCTACACGGCTCCTGTATAACATTATGTCCACTGCTTGAAGTGTGCTCTTGCTCACCGGTTTCGGCAATACGTTATTTTGACAAAAAGCATAAGTGGCAGATTTATTGCATTTACTTTATGTGTACAGTTACTTACATTTCTGGTTTCATGTGTTTGGAATTCAAACATCTTTTAATATCTCAAAACATAATTTGGAAACTATGACTCCGGAATGTTTGGATTTCTTAGGTTCTTACTTGTCTTAAAAGTCATTGTGGGTGGTAAAGCAGGAGATGAACAGAATACTTTTACTACCACAGAAATGCATGGAAGGTCTGCGAAAGGTAAATATCATATCAAGTTCCATTAAATATCTAATTACTAATTTAAAACGTCAACAATATTTGTTATTTATTATTTGTTATTCTGTTATTTGTTACTTCTTTAATTTAGAAGTGCTTTTTTTCTGCTTTGGCCCATGATGAGTCATGATGCCATTCCCGTGCTGCTTTTTGCTACTAAAACTAGATATTCCTTTGTATGTATGTCCCATGTAATGAAAACAATCTAGATGAAAATTTAGTTGTAATTCAGAACATTTGCCCGTTATACTTATAAAGAGGTGTACCACAAATTACGAATTGTAACAGAGTTACAAGAAAAATAAACGGATTTTCAGTCTAAAATTTCTCAGATATGATAGATTTAGAAATACAAGTAAGTATATTTTTCAGCAGAGGTACAATGTTCTTATTTATAAATGATGAAGACAAAAAATCGAGGCTGTTCAACAAGGCGGCAGTGTTCAACATGTACCTCATGTACAGAGTCTAGGCCTACCATCAGACGGGTATTATGGGTTCACGTGCGTGGATCCAAACTAGAAATGTCCGCTTCAGCAGGTGCGAATGGTGAAGAAGGGTACATATTAATCCTTGATGAACCTTAACCAAGCTCTCACAGACGTCCTGGGAAAGGTGAAGATCTGTCCTCTCAAAGCCTTCCTCTATCAGTTTATTACTCATCTCGCATTCATAACCCAGAGGGAAAGTAGGACCAGAGTAGAACCCCTCCCCCCCCCCCCCATCATTCTCAGTTTACCTTTACGGTTATAAGGTTTTAAGATTTTAACCTTTAGATAGGCCTGAAACTATTATGCAGGTGCTATCATAGGTTTATTCTTGACATTCAACCCTTCTTGTTTCCAGCTATTCTATATCCTAATTCATTCCTCTCCACGGCAAGACCCGACTTGATATAGTAGCCTATTGCTTCATTGTTTCAATCTATACTTTCATTATCTGATTATCCAGTTTCTTTGGTAGGCGTAATTTTCTATTAGTTAAGTTGTTATGTCATTTTTGTATTTTCATTTCACTGTCACTTTCTTTTTATCGTTACAAGTTTCTTCGTTGTTCTTAATGTTGTTGTTATTCATGTTATTGCTGTTTTTTCAACCAACAGAGCCATGTGGAACACCATTTTCTTTTAAATGCTTTTACATGTACATAATTTCATTTTGTGTTATCATATTCAATATATTTTGAGCTGAACAGGCTACTCTGTATGAATATGAGAATTAGATAAATAAAATAAACAAATTTCCTGACAACGGATTTTTAAAATCTGGGCCATCACATTAATGCATCTTATAGAAGTGAAGAATTTAGGTAGTTTGTTCGGAAACTGAAATGACTTAAGAATTATTTGTCTTTAAATATACTTAAAATAACTGAATGTAAGCATGATATTAGGAATACAGATAGGCTATGCATGTGATATGTTACCAATTATTATCCATACAAGACATCAGAGCAGGTCTATATTCAAATCATATCGACCCAATTTAGAGAAAAGTCCATATCAATCAGAAAGCCGGTCCATATTTTTGATATACCACGTTTTTTTCGCGTGCAAGAAATTTTGAGCACGCGCAATCAAGCATGGTTTAAATGCGCGCGCGAGCGCAATCTAGTGCGCGTGCAATGAAATTTGCATAACAATTGCATCTAATGCGAATTCAATATAATTTTATGGGAATGATTTTTGTTTTGCCTGCATAGCGCTTGCATTTTTTTAATAATGTGTATTTAGGTACCATGTTTGTCATGAATTTGTTCAAGATGTCTTGTTGATAATAATATGGACTGGCCTTTCCGAGATATGACTTTCATATTGGCTTCATTAGATTCATATCACCCTCGGCTACCGGCTCGGGCGATATGATCTAATTTGGGCAATATATGTCATATCTCTATCAAGGCCAGTCCATATTATTTAATTATACTCTTGACTACAGAAAATCGGGGGAGGAGCTACAGAGTGTATTTGTCTCTCTTCTGTTACAGGCTGACATGTAGATTTCATGTAAAGTGATTGACAATGTTATAAATCACACGGTTCAATTATAAAAAAGATAATTGTACTTGCAATCATTTATAAAGGATATTAATCATGTTACTCATACCGATATTCTTATGACATTTTATTTGGACTCCAAAGGCTGAGAGCAATTCAGGCACATGACTATGAATATAGTAGCTATTTGCTAGCTATTTGGAAAATTTATATTTTTTACTGCAGATTTTCACAAAAATTCACCAAAAGCAGTGAAAAATGTGCACCAAATCCTTCAATTTCACTTTTAAAAATGCAAAAGCGCCCTCATGACCAGCTTGGTCGCTTCGCTCCCTCCCTTTCGAGCTTCTTCGAAAATGTTTACGCGTCTTGCCCCCCCCCCCCCCCAGTAATTCCGACGTATTGTGACTCTATAAACTAAGCACTCTACATGTACGGAGCCTTAAAGGGGGTTCCCAATGCTGAAACAATGTTAGTTCATTTAAAAGAGCATGATTTCATTAGCAGAAAATCATCTGCCTAAAGTTTTTTTAAAAAGTCGTGTTGCCAAGGAAACCCCCAAATGTGGTAAGATTTTAGGATATTTTTGACCCCTCAGCTGTGATCCAGTTTCAACTGGGTACCCACTTTGACGTCAAAATGACGTCAAAATGGGTACCATATCGCGCAATTCTAGCAAAATGCGCGCAGTGTATGATGCATATGCATATTGTACAGTCTAGCGCGCAGCGCAACTGTAATGCGCGAAGCTGGGTACCCACTTTGACGTCATACCTAATAATCAAATTTTTAGGTGTCAACTCTTAACTTTTTATGAGAAAACTAGCCAAAATGCATTGATTTCAATTGAAAATCATCAAACTTTCAATGATATTCTTCTTAGAATTCTATTCCCAATCATTATCAAAAATTGTTTTACCATTGTGTAATCACTTTAAAGGAAGACTAATCTCAGTTTTCATTTTTAGTCTAAGTTAATCATGTGTAAACCTATAGTAGCCTACACTTTTAAAAAAAATGGGTAATTATTTAGTTGGTTAACACAGTGTTGGTTAGAATTTTGCCCAAAGCTGTGCAAATCTTATTCGAATATTATAGTCAAGATCAATTTACCAATTGTGTAAAAAAAGAAATTGCTCACCTGTTGGTCATATTCCTACCAACACTCCTGGTCACATGGATGTTGGGCAAAATTCATTCTTACAGGTGGTTAATTTCATGAAAGCCACTAGTTGGGTATTTTTTTTTTCTCCAAAATTGGCAAAATAAAAATGATATTCATGACTTTTCATTGGCGTCTGGCTTAGGGTGGGCTTGATTTACTATCCATCACAAAGCACATATAAACTTATACTGGGTATATAAGAGCTTGCATTCTAGTGTATCAGTGGATAGGATAGAATAGGATAATAGGCTATAATAGGATAGGTATACAGGGTAGGGCAGGTTAGGATAGGTTTATGGTTGAACAGGTGTGAAACAATAATCGCTATATTTTTAAATTTTGGAATTAAGGGCAACGGAATTTGCCCAAATGACATAAAAGTTATTACCCAGCAGTTGGGTAAATTCTGACAACATTGGGCAATAAATGCCCAAAAGTTTAATGGACAGCATACGGCCCAATTAACGTTGGTTAAAAAGTTGGTCAATGGGAATCACTTAACGTTGGATAAAGAAAATTTGCCCAATATTAGGTAATTCAATTAACCAACAAAAGTTGGCCGATAAGTGCCCCAATGTTTAATGGACAGCAACGTTGGTTAAGAGTTGGTTAAAAAATTGACCGACCAATTTAAGAGTGTAAGCTAATCACGGTAGGGTTATGTCTTGTTCTGATAAGCATGATGTTCATTTACCTGGTGTAATTCCTATCGATTTGGATATTAAACTCTGATTTCATTTTTCATTCACTAGTATCCTATTACTCCTGTCATGCTGATTGACAGGAACTTATATAATCGTTGGTCTCTGAGTGTATCAAAGCAATGATGAAAAAAGTTAAGAAGTCTTTTTGAGCGCATCGTTTGTCGACGCGATTTTAATCAACTAAGTTTTGTAGAGAGTAACTGACATGCAAGGAAGTTCAACGCTTAATTCATGTAATTTGGATGCTCGAAGATGTTCATCTGTAATTCTTTCTTAGATATCTTGTGAAGAGTAGGACATGCGATTTAATGATATTTGTAAAAATCTATATATTGCAAGCGACAATCCATTTGTCGATGTTGTAGATAATTAATTGTAAAATAAGCCGTTTATCGTACACAGCATGAATATATTCTTGTGATGTTTGTGGATGTAGTTTGACTTTTTAATTTGTTATTTACATTTGGATTGTTGATTGATTTATATCACTCCAATGCAAAAGTCATGTTCTTTTTTAGTTTGGCGACTTTTCTTTGGGATCTGGATTTTTCGAAGGTTCGTTACTCCGAAAATGAAATAATGTTCGTTAGTTGGATAGTTATTTCCGGACTAAACAACCATATTTCATTTTCGGACTGTCGAACCTTCGGAATAACGAACCCTATTTCATTTTCGGATTAACGAACCTTCGGAATAACGAACTTATTTTCATTTTCGGACTAACGAACCTTCGGAATAACGAACCTTCGGAACAACGCCACAAATTTTCGGATTTACGAACCTTTTTTTCATTTTCGGATAACGAACATCTAGGTATACGCAATTTGTGTGTTTCGGAATATCAAACCTTCGGAATAACGAACCTTCGGAATAACGAACATCAACCGGATTATTCATAAGTATTAAAATAAGAATTCCTCTACAACAAACTATAGAGTACACTATTTATACAAGTGCCTTTTGAGGGCTCTGTGTGTGTGCTCTCTCTTGGTCACCTCACTTTTCCCCTACATCCTCAGTGTTTGAATACACCCATCAGAATAGTTGAAGCCGACTCTATGATAGTTCAGCTCAGTATAACAAGGAAGTCTAGCTCAGTAAGCGCTGGGAACTGCTATTAGATAGCTGTTGGGAACGCCCCTCTCACTTTATCCTTAGACGCCGAAATAACTCTTAGGAGATGGCAATGTAGAAGCTGAATATGGTGATATGTTATGATTATGTAATTATTTTGTATACACAATTATGTATGTTATTGAGTTGAAAATTATGTATGTTATATCTGAGTTGAAAATGGAAAAAATAAATGAAATGAAATGAAATGAAATAAAAGACGTACCTAACACTCTATTTATAAAATGCTGAAAGCTATGAAGATTGTCCCTTATCCATTCTCTCCTCTGATTGATATTACACTAAGAAATGAAAAAAAAATCAAATCTTACCTTGATGATCTTTGCTTAAAGGCTTGCAAAATGTAATGAATATGTATATAATCATTACTATGCACCATTTCAGCGCTATTTCGTTCCGTCATTTCCATTGTTACAATTATTATTATTTCCATGCTCTGGAGTTGAATATACCGTAATATGTGCATCCATATAGTTTTAGAATTTCTCAATGCATTACGGCCGAGGTGATATAGGCTACAGTGCACTAGAGAAATTCTGTATCTATGGATGCACATTTCATGGTATATTGACGACAATGAGCATGTAATATATTATAAGATGGGAAACTGGGATCGGAGCTCACCAAACTCTAAACATTGCAACATTCGTTGATAAAGTTGCAACGAACTCTTTTTGTTTTAAATGATATTTTATTTCTTCCTCTACATAAGAAAATCATATTTTACATGAAATCATTTACACAGTCAGTTCAAATTCATTCGTAAACATTTTGACTATACAATTATACAAATCTGAAAAAGGGTAAACTTATAATCAATGTATACACATTTTTTTAACAATTCCATAGTCAAAATAGGAATAGTAACATATCATAAAGTCTTGATTAAAAAAAAAACCTTGTGAATTGCATTAAAAAAAACATACACACATACATATATATAATATAGTTTGATCTATGAATTCCGATTATATATGATTGTTTTCCATTAACTAAATCATTACATCAAGACTAATTTTAATAATCCGTATATTCGATAATTTGTAAGTTATCGATAGATTTGCCTATGGGATTTTGTACACTAATTAGCGAGCAACATTATATAAATAGTGCATGGTCTATCATGCCTTATACTGGATTATATGCACAACAAATACTAAATTATCCCAGTGCTGTTTTGTTTTACCGAGGCCGAAGGCCGAGGTAAAATAGACTTGCATGAGGGAGTCCAGCTATAGTGCATAATTGCTTTTCTCTCTCTCTTTGCCTCTTCCATGAGGATTTATTATTTCACTATATTTACATATCATACATATTTACAAAAATATACAAAGTACAGACAAATTTTCAAAAGTTGAATGATATAATGTCTAAAAAATTACAACATATCAATTATCTTTTTCACTTCCTTGACGCTAAATTCTATAACTTGAGAATGTTTCAAATCAGACTTGAATGATGAAATAAATTCGACAATCAATCTTCAGTTACAAGCCCCCCCCCCCCCCCCCCCGGTTTCCACGAATGGGTGCGTTGATTTTACTCCCCATACGCAACCCACCCTTTCGAGACAACCGGGGGGGGGGCTTCTCTCGAAAGGGTGCGGCCATCCCCGTTCCCTCCCCGCTCCCATCCCGCTCCGCGCACGCACCCTTTCGACATAAGCCCCCAATGATAGATCTGGGGAGCGTTTCATGAAGAGTTTTGTCGGTGAAAATCACCGACAAATGTTACAAGCTACTGAAAATCCTCGCATCTGATTGGCTGACAGCAAATTAGTCGGTGAAAATCACCAACAAAACTCTTCATGAAATGCTCCCCAGTACGACATTTTCTCGATTTCATCAATTCCCTCTAGCTCTCGCTCACATCACAAGCGCGTAGCTAAAACATTGATAACAAGTACACGCGATGTGCTTTTTGATGCGCAGTCCCATACACTTTTGTACGCGTCAACCATGCAAAAATCAAACTTCTGCCAGGGGGTGTAACATAAAGAGATACAATCAATCTTACAATCTCTTTATGTATCTCTTTAGTACATGGTTTGCCATAGACTTACGATTGATATCAATCGTAAGATTGATTGTATTTTTTATGTTACACCCCCTAGTGCACTAAAACAAAATTTTTGCACGTAACGTGATGCAAATTTAAGCAATCACACCGCGTACATACACTATTTACTATAACGCGTTATATACCACCAATGAAGCTGAAATAAAGTGACTTTTCAACGGAAGGAGAGGGGGTAGAGGGGGCTGGGTGGGAGGTTTAAGTCTAAGTAAGCCATTGTGGAATAATCTACCCAGTACACATTATTCTCATTTGTTTTGCTAACACTTACAGATGGTGATTACATCGGTTGCTATACTCAGGGATGCTTACAGTTCGACTACAATGCCGATTACCTCGACAACTTCACAACACCCGACTCTTGCACAGGAACATGTAAAGAAAATGGATTCCCATTTGCAGGGGTGTACAATGGTACTAAATGTTCTTGTGCCTGTGTACAGATCTGTCTAACCAAGTCACAAGAAGACAAGAGATGTAGCCTGCCTTGCCGATCAGCCCCCACTAAACTCTGTGGTGGTTATACTGCTGTGAGTCTGTACACTGGTAAGGCATTGCGTTCTTCAGGTGTTCTTGAAAATTAAAGATATATTCATTCTCGAGTAACATTCGATTTTAGATTTTCGATTTTAGAATTTCATGATGAACGAATAACAAACTAGAAATATATATGTCTTGAAAGTTTATACTTAAGCCAACCTTTTCTATATTACTTGCTGATAAAGAAACGTCTATGTCAGAGAAAAACTTTATACGGATGTTCGTGATAAAGTGTGAGAGAACTGAAATCATTTTATTTTTCATGTTTGATATGGTTAGAAATGAAATTGTCTTAGACATATTCATGGACCACATTCTGTCCCATTTTGCAGAACAATAAAGCGCATTACGTCATTACTTCAATGTGTTTTGCAATGTCAATGTCATTATCCCTGATCAGGGATGTTAGTTGAAACAGAGCAAATAAGATTCCTACAGAAACATTAACAGCCGAGACTTGTGTTAGGATTGTCATGCTTACCGTGCTTACGCTGAATCATAAATTTGCAAAAGGTTTAATTCAAGATGTCAACGATTTAGTGTTTAAAAAAACGTGCATGTATATGCATTGCCATGCTCTTTAGCAGTAACAATGTGACTCCTCAGGCTTCGAGAGGTAGAAATGGACCTGCTATTTACTATAATCAAGCTGGAAGCATTCTTTATACTGTGACATAACATATCTTTGGTTCAATTCAGTTCACCAACCAGTAAAACCAAACGAAACATTTTGCAAATCTGAAGACCTGAAGAAAAGCACAACTGGTGAGTGAGTTATGTCTTTTTAAACAGCTTTTCTTGTTGTAGCTGGTTTTTAAAATCATTATTCATCATAATACCGTCACTCTGTAGATGGCCCGTAGTGTATAAACATGGCAGGGTTAAAACTGATCAAGCTCAAACTACGAATTTGTGATAACATTATTGCGGAGGAAAATCCACGTTTTAGTTTAAGGAGAATGCAGCCCAGGCATCAGTCTGCTTTTAGTGAATAAAGATGACCAAGAAGAGTGAACAGTGAAAGTCTGAGTGAAATCGGAGAATCTGTTCAAGACTTATGAATTTTGAAAGTTTCAATAAACCCCTTTTATGGGATCCTTGAGTTGGAACTTTGACAGCATCTGTGATGTCATCGTGGACAACTCTCCCATTCATATTGTACATAATTTTTCAAAAAATTGATTAATATGAAATTTCAAGTCAGGAAAAATTATATTCTTCCTAAAGTGCTTGCAGAATTGATATAGCCATGGCATACTCAAACAGTAAATCAAAAGAAGTTTTATTTTTCATGCAAATAAAGAAAATGTTAAATTCTGTGTACAAAAGGAATGGAGAGCTGTCCACAATGACATCACAGATGCTGGCAAAGTTGCCAATTCAAGGATCCCCATAATAAGGATTTACTTAAACTTTCAAAGTTCATAACTCGTGAACAGATTGTCCGATTTTCCTCAAACTTTCACTGTTTACTCTTCTTGTTCTTCTTCATTCACTGGAAGCATGTTGTCTAGGTTGCATTCTCCTTTAATGCCGCTACATGAAATTCTAAAGTGTCCGTCATTACACGTCTTTTTGGGGAAACATGATATTTTTTTAATTGTGGCACCCCAGCCCCTTGCGCCTTGCATCGGGGGCCGATAGGATACAACTTCAAATGAATCCCCAGTATTATCGTGAGCATAATGTATATGGAAGAAGTTTGAGGAGGTAACACTGAGATACACTTTGAGCATTCTGTGTCCATATCTTACTTTCATTTTCTAATATTAGCATGTGGGTATACCCATAAAGCTGAAATTATCCATCCATTTTTTCCTTCTTTTTTTCAGGTATTAGCGTTACCGCTTTCATTATTTTATTTATTATTTATTTTTATTATGTCACAACTTGTCAGTTCTTCATATCAATAAAAATTAATGTACTATGTTAAATGCTATTTATTTGTTTTATATTACTTGATCCTATTCTCGGGGAAGGCGAAACCATAAAACACTGACGCTTTCTTTGCATTTCAGAGCCTAGGCCTACTGAATGGTCCCCTGAGGGTGGTCCTTACATGTACATTGCACTGATTGGAATCGCATTCTTCGTCGTGATCATTGTCGTGATTATCAGGACAAGGGGACGGTATGTCGAACATTGTGCACTAAAGTATTTGGTATCCACTGTCAAATCTCTAAATCATTTGTCTTGAATTGGCATTTCAAAAGTTAAATTCTCGATGTTCAGATTTTTTTTAAATTCATGCCTGGACATTTTTAGTTTACAATATTCGCTGAGAAAAATATGGGCAGGAGTTCAGGAGTTCAGGAGTTTAAAAAGGCGCCTACATGTATTTGCCATAGTTCGGTTGTATCGTTACTTCCTTACTTCCTTAATCTGTTAATACGGGTACTGATTAACCCGAAATTTTCCTTGCACCAGAACCCGCTATCCTTGAAGTGATATGGAACAATGTTAAGGTTAGATTTGTATGTATGATATGCAGTATTCAAGTCTATTTTTTAATGGTATCTATGGAGATAAATGTACAGAACAGAGTTGTCACAAATCTCCTCATTAGTCTTAGCAGAAGTGCCCATAACCCCGTTAGCTCTCCTCAGCCTCATTCCCAAGAGACCTCTGGTCATAAGAGACAACAAAACGCACGTTCCGCGGAAGCGAACCTTGCCAGGACGTGTTCGAGGTTCATTTGCTAATATACACGTACAAACATATTTTGAGGGGGTTGGGCAAAATAAATTTATTTACGTTTTAAAGGGGAAATAAGGGTATTATATAGTTGCATGACCAAGCCCTCTCCTTTTCCATACTATTCTTTTCTTTCTCCTGCTCTTTTGCTCCTCTTTTTCCTTTTTGATCACTTGAAAAATCATAATCATGATAATGATATGGGGTGTGTACCACGTACCTTGTACTACAATATACATGCCTGCTTTATTGAGGTACTAGGACTTCTTGGTGATATTCTTTGGTCTAGTGGTAACGTCCGCGATCAGCTCTAGACTTTGTCTTTGCCCACAAATTGACTCTGATCATATCGATCCAGGTTCAAATCCGAGTCACCATGGTCATGTCTTTCGGATGGTTACTTTAAAGGTTCGTCCCAGATGTAAATAATTTTTGATTGATACACGTCTGTAAAAATCCCATTAACAGCAACAACAACAAAGCGGTCCTTCGGACTTATGTCTGAATGAGTACCGAGCTCACTGAACTCATCAGACTGCGTCCGGTTTGTTTGCAAGTTAAATGATTGAAATGATTGTTTACACATCAGCCCAATGTTAAACCTGAAATGAATTTCTATCTCAGGCTACGACCGTGGCCAGGTGTTTGGTCTTTTGCACTGAAGCAAATGACAATACCAGTGTTTGCCGATGGATCTGGTCGCCTGATAGAGACTGGAATAGTTATCTAGTCGTGTGCGACAGACTGATGGTCGTACGTCTAGTCGTGAGCTATTGACCTGTTAGTTTGTTCGGCTACAGCAGACTGGTAGTGGCTGGTGGTGTACAAGCAGACTAGTAGCCATGGTAGCTGCCTGGTGGTAGTACACAATTTATGCAGACTGTCCATCTAGTTGTGTACGTAAATGTATGCAAGCAGGCTGGTGTCGTCTGATAGTGTACCGCAGACCTGAGATAATCTGGTAGTTCGACTGGTAGTGCAGAGAAGAGCACAAAGGGTTGGTGTCAGAGCCAGTTGGGACAGTATACTTCTGCCAAAGGGACCAACGACGAAAAGCCCGACTTGGTAGCCTACCGGCAGGAGGCATCCTGACAAGATTGACTTCTGGGCAGCAGAAGACAAAGTCAACGGTGTCGTCACAATTTTCCTCAACATGGCTATATCATAATATGTACATCGTATATTGCATCTTAATTTCTCAAAGTGCCACATGCACAACGTAAAAAGAAAGAAGATCAACAACAGCATCAACAATAACAAAAACAACAATTGTTCTGTTTACTCATAATTAGTACTATGTTGTTCTCCCTGTGGGTGACTGCCTTGCCTTTAAAGGGGCAAATTCCGGAAGGTACCCATGCACTGAATACATTTGTATGGTATGACAGGATTGATAATTTACAACAAATCACTGTTTCATGCATGACTGTCTGACGTCCCAATTGCAATCAATTTAATTCAATAACAGGAGTTCCCGTTCTCCAGCAACCCCTCTGCAACCCCGTTCTCAGAGTACCCACTTCAGCGAAACGCCAAGAAAGACATTAGATGAGCATCTTTACCATCTCTACGCCGACATGGATGAGGCTGATCGACAAGGCAGCAGTGTTCCTCATGTACTTCATGGACAAACCCGACCGTCGGATGAACATCATGAGTACACGTACGTGGATCAGTTAAAACCCAAACCAGAAACGTCCGTTTCAGCTGTTGCGAAGGAAGAAGAGGGGTACATTATCCCCGATGGACCTTCACCAAGCCCTCGTCCACAAGTGGTGCACTATTCTTCCACCGCACTCAGACATCCTGGAAAAGATGACGCAGATCAGTTAAAACCCAAACCAGAAACGTCCGTTTCAGCTGTTGCGAAGGATGAAGAAGGATACATTGTCCTTGATGGATCTTCACCGGACCTTCATCCTGATCCACAAGCCGTGTATTATTCTTCCAGGATACCAAGGCGTCATGTGAAAGGTGAGGATCTGTCCTCTCAAAGCCTTTCTCCATCAGTTTATTATTCATCTCACATTCATAACCCAGAGGGAAAGTAGGACCAGGGTAAAAAAAAAAAAAAATCATTCTCAATGTACCTTTAACAAGTACTCGTACTCAAGAGGTTTACGGTTATAAGATTTTAACCGTAAATAACGTTAACGTTTATAATTGTCAATGGGTTTGAAACAATAATAGTGCCATCAAAAGTTTCTTCACGGCGTACAGCCGTTAATTCTTTGAAAACGGATATTTAAAACCTTGGCTATCACACAAATGCATTTTAGAACTGAAGAATTTAGGTAGTTTGTTCTGAAACTGAAATGAGTTATGAATTATTTGTCTTTAAATGTACTTACAATAAGTTAATGTAAGCATGATAAGGTATACAGCTACGCAATGTAATTCATATGTACCCTATATACTCTTGACTGCAGAAAATCAGGGAGGAGCTACAAAGTGTATTCGTCTCTCTTCTTTGACATGTTGACAAGTAGGTTTCATGAAAAGTAAATCATAAGGTTATAAATCACCCCGTTTTATGTTAAGTTATAACATATAACGGGCTAATTGTATTTGCAATCAAATTATAAAGGACATTGGTTATACTGATATTCTTATGATATTTTATTTGGACTCTAAAGGAAGAGATTGAGAGCAGTTCAGGCACGTGACCATGAATATGGCAGCTACAGTACACAGCAAGTACATATCGTATTAAAGGCCTCGACTAAATTTTAGAGGCCTGGTGTGAAAATCATTTGGTAATATAGTGTTACTATGGAATGAAAAAAATAAACATATCCCTATACCTCTCAGAGAAAATGACTATGATTTAAATTTTCAAGAATTTCTTGATAACAAACAAGGCATCAATAATTCCGACGTATTGTGACTCTAAACCTAGCACTCTACCTGACTGTGTGAAATCTTAAAGGAATGCTTATCTCAGTTTTCCTTTTAGTCTAAGTTAATCATGTCAGGTGCAACCTATGGTAGCTTAAGCTAATCACGGTAGGGTTATGTCTTGTTCTGTTACAGCCTGATGTTCATTTATCTTGCTATGTAATTCCTATTGATTTGGATATTAAATTCTGATTTCATTTTTCATTCACCAGTATCCTTTTACTCCTGTCATGTTGATTGAGAGGAACTTACAGTATCCAACAGAAGTGAGTACAACCTTTACAAAATGTTAAAATTCAAATGTAAATTCTTATATAAATGCATTGCAGCTATGATAGAGAAGAACGAAATTCTGTGACTGGTGTATTGATAGGAATTATCTCTTCCATAACAATAATATAATAGCTGAAGGATTTTATTTAAATTTGAGGTAACAAAGGAGAAGCACACCCTCAAGGGTGTACTCACTTTTGTTGGATACTGTAATTATATTATCGTTGGTCTCTGAGTGTATCAAAGCAATGATGAAAAAATGTTAAGTTGTCTTTTGGAGCGCGTCGTTTATCGACGCAATTTTAATCAACCAAGTTTTGTAGAGAGTAATTGGCATATGCAAACAAGTTTGACGCTTAATTTGGATGCTCAAAGATGTTAATCTATTATTCTTTCTTAGATATCCCATAAAAGAGCATGGCATGCGGTTAATGCAATGATATATGTTAATACCGACTGCAAGTGAAATTCCATTTGTTGAGGTTGTAAATAATTCATTGCAAAATAAGCGGTTTCGTACATTTTTTATGCTGTGGATCCTGGGCGTGAACGTCGAGATGACACAAGTGCACGGCATTAATATATTTTGGGGATGTTTTTGGATGTATTTAGGCCTTAAATTTATATTTTACATTTGGACTGTAGACTGATTTATATCACTCTATTGCAGTAGTCATGCTCTTAATAGAGTTTGGTAATTTTTCTTTTGGATCTGGATTTTTTCATTAGTAATAAAAATAAAATTTCTACGACAAATCATATAGCACAATATTTATACATTTGCCTTTTTGAGAGATGTGTGTGCGCGTGTGCTTGTATGGGTGTGCCTAAATAATATATAAAGACACTCCAGATACACTCACAGATGTACCGAAATCACACAAACATGACAAAGAAGGGAAAACGGACAAACCAATCCTTGTCTGAATGGAGGAACGTGTAGCGAATCCTTTGATGGATTTAATTGCGACCGTTCACTGCCTTTCTTTGGATCTAATACCACTTTCACACCAAACAAATATAACGGAATAAAAGCGTTTTTTGAAAAAAAAAGCTTTGGTATGAACACTCGGCAAAGCGTCATATTTGAAAACGGAATCAAATATTCCGCAATCTACGTGTGAGGTCTATCACTAGGTTTTGAGGTGTTTTGAAAACGGAATATTCCAAATATGACGCTTTATTTTTTGGTATGTACAGAAAAAAGGAAATAAAGCGGAATGAAATGTCAAAGGTCAACCAGGTTCCCACCAAAAACCTGGAAAATGCGGGAAACGAGTGAAAGCGCGGGTATCTTCGATCGCAGCGCTAGCGAGCTGCATGGATCGGCATGGCAGTGCAGCGTACGTTCGACGCTACTAGCTGCATGGACGCGAATCATGTATGAAGAAACAAACGCGTTAGCATTCGTACATGAGTTTAAAAATTAAACTATACATACAAATAAAAAATAATAATTATTCAGTAAATTTAAACGAATTGTAATAAGTTAAGTAATAATTATACATTTTATTCTGAATAACTGATTTGTTTTGTTACATATATCAAATAAAACAAAAGAAATATACAGCTAGAGATAGCAAAATGCATGGTGGGTAATGACGTATTTCCGCACTCTCTCACACCGTAATATTACGCTTTCGCTCAAAACGGACTTCATTGGTTCAGTGTGAACAGAAACCAGAAGCGTTTTGGAAGCGTTTTGAAAGTGAAGCGTCATGAAATATAACGGCATGGATATTCCGTTTCGGCAGTGTGAAAACAGTATAAATTTAGATGAAAAAAAAAATAGCTCTGACATCTGTATTTCATTTTCAATGATTTTCGCAGTAACGAGCCTTCGGAATAATAAGCCCTAACAGAATGATAATAAACCTGATGAATGTACTGCGCAACAAACCAAACCCAAAGGGTGCTGAAGGCGCTTAAAATGAATTATTATACCAAAAACATTATTATCCCAGAAGTGCCAGGTACCCATTTATACACCATGGTAGAGTGCAGCAAAGGTGGAAATGTCTTGCTGAAGGACATAAGGAGCTATTCATTAATGGGAAATGGACTACGACTCTATGATTCAGAGCGCGCGCTCTTACCAACTTCGCCACAACACCTCTACAATGCATTTCCATTTCATTTTTCCGAATTTCAAACTTTCGGTGAAATTTACCTAATTTTTTATTTTGAGATTTTTGAAACCAGTCTGATTTTCGTGACAATGAACCCTATTTTATTTTGGTAATCATGAAACCAGTTTTTTTTTATTTGAAATAACAAATTCTTCGGATAAATGAAAAAAAAATCATCTTCGGAATTAAGATCCCTATTTCATTTCTTGAATCATGAACCTTCTGGAAAGGATTTTTTTGTATTCGGAATGAGGCTTTACGAACCTTCAGAATCAAACCATTGGAAACATGAGTGCATAATTAACATGATTAAAACCGTTAAACTTACGGTCATCACCGGTACAGAACAGTCCTCCTAGAAGGATGACGACGAAAAGTGTTACCATCATGTTCTGATATTCTCTATATCTTAATATATTCAAATGCCTGCAGACTCTCCAAATATAGAGCCTGATATCACACTACATCATTAAGCAAAAGACAACTTTCTATATTAATTGGCAGTGGGGAAAAAACATGAAAGAATAAACAGCTTCTTTTCCCAAATGAGGCTTTTTGGGTCAATCCTCTCTTTATGATCAGTGCCTCGAGAAGTAATTTCTTTGGTGACATCGTTATTGTTACCAGGCTCATCAAACCATTCACCATATATTGATGACACACAGTTATGTCTAAAGTTGTAAATGGAACAATCAACTATGTCCATGATGAATAACTTCACTAAATATGTCAACATGGTCAATCAATGTTCGGCTAATAAATATTGCAAGAAAGTGAAATGAAACTATCATTTGAAAATAGATTCAGACGTAGTTCTTTTGACTCGTTGTTTACTCTATGTGTAGTTTCCATTCTAGCGGTTTTCAAAATTGCAAACATTTGTGTCAAATTTATTAAAGCATTCAAGAGAGAGAGAAAGAAAGAGAGAGAGAGAGAGAGTAACGAGCTTTCTCTAAGTGCAAAGAGAGGGAAAAATAAAAGCCCAGAATGAAAAAAAAAGCTTAACCTTTAAAGAAAATTCAACGAGAACACAGGTTATGGAGCTGACACTGTTGATTTTTGTCTTTCAGTTAGTAAACATGAATAAGCATGAATAAGCACAAAATGTTAACTATAATTTTTAAGGACCTTGCATTTCTAAAACATCACAATAAGACAAAGAAGAGCAGTGAGACAATAACAATGTACAAATGTTGAAGTGTAAAATCACAATGATCTAATAATGATGATCCCCACATCCTTCTACAACTTTCAAAAATACTCAGCGGCCCTGTTAGAGAAAAAAATGCAACCTCAATCATGTTTATTGTGTATCTTCATTTTCTTTTCATTTTTTTTTTACTTGCAACCATTATTTTGAATATCCAACTGAAAAAAAAACAGTCGAACGTGCAAATTAGCATTACCACTTAATTTGTAACGTATACTTCTTCAACCCTTTTTACGCTTCAACCCTTTTTTTATTTGTTATTGTTGGAGGCAACAGTGATAGCTTAGTATCTCTTCATAGTGATGAATTCAAAATGAGACAGTGCAGTTATTGAGTTCATAATTAAAGTAAAGTGGTAAAGGCTTCCTTGGCCCACAAACCGTAGAGAAATAAATATGAAAAAGAAGAGAGGAAGATATTAACAAATGCAATAACGCAAAGCCCTATGCATTTCGATAATGAACACATGATCGTAAAAGAGTGTTCGATTGTAATTAAATGTGTATTTGATACATGTGGTTTGAAATTTCACCAACAAGGAAACAGAGGAAAGCCCCCAACCACCAGCTGGCTGCACTATCTCGTACGAGGAGGTAGTATAGCCCTCAGTGCGGCGAGACGCCTTCATATGCCTTTCCGTTAGGTCACGGGTGACAAAATCTTTATAACCTATTGCATTCTAAACATGATATTATCTTAGTTACTAGTTTCATGCAACCACCGTTTCAAAGAAATTTCTCGTGTTTCTTATAACGTATTGCACACAGAAAATCTTATGCGATTTGGTGATAAATTCAGACTACATATTGAGACGCTAGGATTTTGTACACTGTTGTAAGGGAAAAATCTAATTGAATTTAGAATAAAATGTTTTCAGGAAAAATTAATATAGTTGCAGTCATATCGCCACCCACGAAAATTCACACGTGTCTGTGTTCAGCTCGTGTACATTGTTTCCCGAGCTTAATAATCATGACTAGTGCAAGGGCTTGATTATTCAGCATTCTTAATTATTCTTCTGGAGTTTGATATGCCCATGAATTTGGTATCTATGTAAAGAATGAACAGGGATTCTATTTTGTCACTTTCGGAATCAAATCTAGTATTATAATGCTGAAAATCACGCTTATAGATCGTCTTAAAAGTGATTTTGATTCATGCCTCTTTCACGACACGTGACATACTTTTTATTACTTGTTGCAAATAATTTGTGAAAGGCGTGTATAGCTGCATAAATGTTCTTGGAAAAAAAAATCATAAACCGTTGTGTCTTATTTTTAGGACGGTCTGGAACCAAGAAAATATAATGACATGTCATTCTCAAAGTCTGACGAATATAGCGAGTTTCTGGCATGGGTAATACGGCGCTCTCATTTGTCGACGCGTCGCACGAAGCACAGGGCTGCAGGACGTGACCATGGTGACCTAGCTTCAACGGTGTGAAAAACCGTTCCAGAATTCTTAGAGGGCCTAGCAATATTCAGTTATGGTAAATAGGCTGAAACGAAGACTGTTCCCGTGAATAACGCCATTAAACTCTTCTTTCATATTCTGATCATGTACTTCCTGCACAACTCTCTAAAATTAAAAAAATGAAGCTTATTCAAAAGTCATTGTGAACCACATATGAATTTTCCATTAGTTACTGGAATTATTGAACAAAATGGTCAATTATAAGGACATTATTAAGCAAAAATTTTATCGATAAATCGTAGGGACCTTGCATTTCTAAATATTGAAATAAGACAAAGAAAAGCAGTGAAACGATACAAATGGACAAACGCTGAAGTGTAAAATCACAACGACTGAATGATGGTGATCCCCATATCCCTCTTCCAACTTTCAAAACTGCTTCGGGTATGGAACTTTCTTATGTATCTTTTTTTACTCGCAAAAATTATTTTAATGACCAACTGAAGAACAATCGAGAGCAGGCAAATTCGATAACGCATTATGTTGTACTCGCATGTCGGATCAAAAATTGCTCAAAAACGTGATTTCATGTACAAATCCAATACAAATTGTGTTTTCAGCAAAATTTCATAATTGTGTGATTATTCTTACTACTAATGATCAAAATCAATTAGTTTTAGTCTGGTTGTGATCAAAATACTATTTCCGACGAATTTCATCGAAAAAATAAAGAACAAATAGTCGAAAAACAAAGAAATACATAAGAAATTAAATTTGATTCCATTTTTTTCATGTATACTTGTTAACAACACTACAAAGAGTATTTAAACAAAAATAAGACTATTTGGAGATTCATCTAGTGATTCATAGCAAAAAGTCTGATTTACGCATAAATTAGAATAATTAATTACCCAACAAATAATTTCGTAACATTTAACTACGGAAATTGGTAGATGACGTCATGGGTCATGACGTCATGGGTAATGCAGATTTTCGGCGCGATCGCACGATCGACGGCCGAGATCTCAAGTGGGTGGAATCTCCCCCCCCCCCCCCCCCCCCGGTATAGCATCGCTCAAAAAGGCCCAGCCTGATTAGGGTTAAAAGACAATGAAACCCTGGGGAAAATCATATTTTAATGAAAAGAGAGGGTAAGGAAAAAGAATTTTTTTTAAAGTTCCATCAAAGTCGGTTACGAAATGAGAAAATTTTATTAAGTTTGAAAAGTCTCAATTTTCTTTCCTTGGCGATCCTCAAATTGTCAATGTTTCTTCAAAATGGTAGGTATAGGAGAAGAACTCTCCATATGTTTTGTACAAAGAATTTCATATTTTCCCCATCATCTCTCTACATGCTCTAGGTGCAGCTTGTCTCTTTCTTAGCTCAAGATATGTCATGGAAAACTTTATTTGACACAACATACATGTATGTTGAGTTCACAACATAAGACATAGAAAAGCAGTGAAACCATGAAAATGTACAAACGTTGAAGTGTAAAATCACAAGTACTGAATGATGGGGATCCCCGTATCTCTCCTCCAACTTTCAAAAATGCTTCGGATATGGAGCTTATTTATGATTGTTTTTTTTTTTTTTTTTTTTTACTCGCAACCATTATTTTAATGGTCAATGGAAAAACAATGGAGCTGGCAAATTCGATAACAGCTAATTGTGTAATAGACTTCTTCAACATTTGTTTTTAAAATTCACTTCTAGTGTAGCTCTTTGAATGAAATGAAAATGATGTAACAATAAAAACAATGTATATATTGTCAGTAAAGTAGGGGACTTATTCATTTCAGAAGTACAGTGAGTATTTGTCTCCACTGCCCTAGACTGCACAGAAATTAACAAGGAAAGGGAAAGAAGCAGAAAATGAAATGCACCATAAATAATATGTATGCATTTAAAACTGAATAAGTCATTAAGGTAAAGTGTTCGACTGCAATTGAATGTATTATTTGATAGATGTGGTTTGAACTAAAAAAAAATCGTAAAAAGTTGAAAAATTCAGCAACAGAACGACATTCGGCCCCCAGTCAATAGCTGGCTGCACTATCCCGTGCGGGGAGATAGTGTAGCCCTCACTACGACCAGAGTCAAGTAATCAGCATACTCTGCGAGGACCGGGTTTTAGTATATAAACTATTGCATTCTAAATATCACATTATTATAGTTAGTAGTTTCATGCGATAACCACAGTTTCATAGAAATTTCTCGCGTTTTCTATAATGTAATGCACAAGAAAACTTCTTAGTGCGATTTGGTTATAAATATACAAACTTTGTATTCAGACGCTAGGACTTCATAAGAGAAATTTCCCCATGAATTCAAATCAAAGTGCTCAGAAAATGTTATCACGGTTGATATGAAATCAGTGATCATGATTTAGTTATGAATATGCATAGAATTATCGCTGACATGCAAACTACGTCTTTAGGTATGCAGCTTCGCGCGAAAGTCAATGTCACAAAAGCAGAATACAATGCATGTATCCCTCTATCGTCATCGCTTGGGACAAAGTTCACATTTACACAAACATTAATACTGTTTACTCAAGTGCACACAATTACCATAAACTAAATTTCTTCGCACATTTTGCTTCCGTCTCCATTTATTTTGACTGTCGACTTTTTGTTCATTCATGCCGTATATTCTGATGAGTGCATGTCGAAAAACTTAAAAGACAATGAAACCCTGGGGAAAAAATTAATTTTGAACGAAAAGAGAGGGTAAGGAGAAAGAATTTTTAAAAAGTTCCATCAAAGTCGGTTACGAAATGAGAAAGTTCGAAAAGTCTCAGTATTCTTTCTACCAGTTTCTAAAGAAACTGGTTTCTAAAGAAACTGGTAGAAAGCATGATTACTAGTCTGATTTTAGAAAAAGAATTTTTTGAGAAAGTTGTGAAAGTTTGAAAAGTCTCAATTCACTTTGTACATGTTGTAGATGGCAATCCTCATATTGGCGATGTTGCTTCAGAAATGGCAGGTTCAGGAGAAGAACTCTCCAGGTGTTTTGTACGTAATACTGCATATTTTCCCCATTATCTCTTTACATGCTCTAGGTGCAGCTTGTCTCCTTCTTAGCTCGAGGAAAATGTTTTTACACAATATATGTTGAGTTCACAAAGAGACAAGCAGCTTCTTTAGAGATAAATAGAGAAAATATGAAAATTCGTGTACAAAACATACTGAGAAATGTCCTTCTTAACCTACCACTTTGAAGCAGCATTGCCAATTTCAGGATTGCCATCTACAAAGTGAATTGAGACTTTTTAAACTTTCACAACTTTCTCAAAAATTCTTTTTCTAAAATCAGACTAGTTATGCTTCTACCAGTTTCTTTAACACGTTCAAATTGTATTGAAAACAACAATCTGCAAAATGTATTTTATGATGAAATGGGAATTGACTCCATAAACTGAAAGGAAGATGTTTTTCATAATTTGGTCAAATCCATTTCAGTAGAAGGAACCACTTATCAATCGTTTTAAATTCCAACTGAATTTCATTTCAAAATGAAAAGGAGCAAGTTAAGCTATTTTGTACCATATATTGCCAACCACTTCTAAGGTTCTAATACTAGCAGAGTAGATCTTCAACCAGACAGAATATCCAATGAAATAAAAATATGCAATGTAATAACAATTTGCTAACAAATAATTGAATTATCAATTGATGTCTGGTAATGTGCAGAATAATTATCTTTGATTGCCCCCCCCCCGTCCTAAAAAAAAAAGTTGAAAATTTCAGCAACAGAGCAATACCCAGCCCCCAGCCAACTACCATATTTTGGGCGAGGAGGTAGTATACACCGTGGTAAGAGGCAGAGATGATACACATACCGTTCTTGTTTTGTTTGTTGTGTTTTTATCATCACCTTTTTTATGGTTAATAATTGAAAAAGAAAGCCCCAAATTCAAAAGATATTTTTTGTTAAATTATGTATCTTAGGAAGAAAGTTACAGTGTATGATCTCTTTATAATAATGCCGACTTTATTGCCGATCGCAGAGGGAAAAGAAAAATGTTTCTTATAATAATTCAGTTAGAAATGTTCGGGAAAATTGCAAGTTATTTCAAGAAATCCGAATTCATAATTCACTGATGAATACGTATGAAATTATTATAGATATGCTAATCATGATGCATGGCTGATGGCATGTGTCCCTCTATCGGCCCTGAAGTACGCTCGACAACAGGTCATATGCGACGTGAATTTCAGGGCCAACTTTGCGTCCCAGTCCTAAAAACCGCAACCCGTGAACGCGAAATTCATGACCCGGGATGCGAAATTCATGACCCAGGATGCGAAACTCATGATCCGTGACGCGAAATTCATGACCGGGGATGCCAAAATCATGACCCGGGATGCGAAAATCGCGACTGGGACGCAAAGTTGGCCGCGAAATTCACGTCGCACATGACCTGCTGTCGAGCGTAGGCCTATTCAGTGCCACCATAGTTTCCGGGGGGGGGGGGAGGTGAAATAGACGGCTAAACATTAAAGGCATACTTACTATTGGCAAAGTTGAAGACGTAGGGTTGGTTGATGTGCCATAATGTCGTTGTTATAGTTGAGCATTTAAGATAACTTTTCAACTCTTGAAATACATGTCGAGAATCATACTATTACTTTGAGGAATATATATAAACAGATATTGGAATTGTTGTTTTTGTTTTTTTAATAATAATTGTCAATAATACACATGTTTAGGTAAAGCTTTCGACACCGTTAACAGAAAGTCCAGTTATATTCATTGCAAATCAATTAATTGAGGAGGAGTGTGGCTCAGTGGATCATGGTAGAGCGGTGGTCTCAGAGCCGGGAGTACCCGGGTTCGAAACCAAGTGGATGCGCTAACGCCCTTTGGTAAGGTATTAATCCTCATTACCAAGTCCGGAGGAGACTTAAAGCCGTCGGTCCTCTGGTTGTGCTTACTAATAACAAACATACACATGCTTTCTTAGCAGTCAGGTAAAATAAACAAATATTTAACCATTACCCCGCGGGCCCCCCCCCCCCTCCCTCTCTCTCTCTCTTTCACGGAGACTATAAAGGAAATTTCATCTCATAAAACAAGGACAAAGGAAGTGCGCATACCGAGAATTTCATTGAAGCATAGAAATAAAACACAAGTTCATTTTTTGATCACTCCCTATCAATTTTTTTACCAGAATGACCGCCAATTCCAAGTACTTTTGTCGTCTTTTGTCAAAGAAGTTATGATTCATTTCCGTTCTTTTGGTCACATGTCTCCGCGGGTGTGTCTGTTCGAGTATTTCTCTTATGCTATCCACCCCACTTGAAAATATTCCAATTAGCTAACATGATTTGTGTGAATTTAGAGTATAAAAGCAACCTCAAAGAACTTTACATGGCATTCTATACGTGAAGCGAAAGGGGGATGAAGAAAATCCTCACAATTTAATATGCTGATACGGAACCCAACTCGGACTTGGGTTTTACCCTATAGCCCTATCATTATTTTGCCTATAAACACTTACATATATGAGGGCGTCGTCCATACTCACAACTCGCTTTTACGTTTACTGCCGATGTATGCGCACCTTCATAGCGACACTGAAACTATGATATACAGTGTTGTTATTCTGTTTAGTATTTTTTGGTTTGTCGGTTTGTTTTCTTTTTGGTTGGTAAACTTTAAAAAAGAAAAAAATCTAAAGTTGGGTATTAGCTGATGCTAGGTAGCTGAAGCTAGACCTCACATAATAAAAGTAAACGCAAAACAAAATGTAAAAAAAAAACACACACGATCGCAATTAATTTCAAGAAATAACACCTAGAGAAATTTCACTACCCGTTGCATTGTCTAGATGCATGATGCACAGATTACTCCTATCAGTATCTCACTGTAATATCGACTCAATTCGAAAGGTGATGGACAGGGCTATTGAAAGTTACTTTTTCGAAAGTAGTTTCGATCGTATTAATGATGATTGATTTCTACCCTTAATGTGCATTTTTGCACGCTTGGGGTTTCGGTAAGGAATTTGACACCGAATAACATTAATAAAGAGGCATATAATAATAATATAATAAGAATCACTCCTTCATTTTGAATAAGCTTGTGAGCTTCTTGATGCTTATATTACGAACCGGGTTTTTTTTTTGTTTTGTTTTGTTTTAATCCACATGTAAAGCTATGATTACCTCAACAGAATCCAAGAAAAACAAACAGTACACACACACACACACACACACACACACACACATATATATATATATATATATATATATATATAATATGGAAATACCCACATGAAAGTCGACTTAAGGTCTGGCCACCTCAAGTCGGCAGACCGCAAGTCGACAACTGAACTTTAAAAATATTACGAGCAAATACAGTATAGGCCGTATTAGATGTATGGCTGCTGGAGCACTATACTCAAATGGAAGCGATACCCCTGGGTTACCAAATACTATCCTCTGATGACTGCAAGTTAGCCTTTTGATCTAAACAATAACTAGGTCGATTTGATCCAAGATGTACCTCCCCCCCCCAAAAAAAAAAAAAAAGAGATAGGGGAATATACTCTAAACAATCTAAACCAAAAACAAATCTGACAACTTGAAATTAACTTATGGTTTGCCAATGGTTACTTCAAGTTAGCTTATTGACCTAACAAGCAACCCCAGGTGAACTTTGACAAAAGATGGATCATTTTCATCTGTTCCCTGTCCCTTCCACCCGCCCCTACAAAAAAATGAATATTCAAATGAAAGTGATACCCCTGGGTTACCAAATACTAGCCATTGATGATTTGAAGTCAACTGCCTGGTATAAACAATAACTCTAGGCAATGACTGGTCAATAACTGAACAGGCAGCCATACATTACGACCTATATTGTATTGCTCGTAAAATTTTCTGTTCCATTGTCGATTTCAGGTCTGCCGACTTGAGGTGGCCAGAACTCAAGTAGAGTTTTATGTTGGTATTTCCATTGCTGCAAATATAAAACACACCCCAAGACACCCCCTCAAAAGCCTATTTGTACCCCAGTCACTCCACCGAACCGACTCAAAAGCGGTTCCAAAACCGACCGACTTTTGGACATTGGTTTAATGTAAGTTTTTGCTCGATCTGCAATCCGTCCGTCTCTGTCTCGTTGGTCTGACATAGGACGATGTTCTCGCATATTTTCGGGCCATTTCTTAATTGTCAACGATTATTGTTTGATCAACGCTTTACAATTAGGTAAAACTTGAATATAAATTTCGTTTCGAGGATACGAATGAGTGGTCATTATTGACGTGCGGCCTCTTCAATCGCTATTTTGAATGAGTAGCGCCAAGAAATTTTCCGAGTTTGAAGAGATTTGAACTAGTAATATTTCCTTCCGGAAACGATCTCTCTCTCTAACTCTCTCTCTCTCTCTCTCTCTCTCTCTCTCTCTCTCTCTCTCTCTCTCTCTTTTTTCTTTTTTTTTCATTTTTGATATTTATTAGGCACAGAAGACTATAATCGTAAAGTCGTACAATATAAATCGAGTATTTCCTTTGCTCCTCTTCATTTTCTCCAGTGATTCCATACGGACTGCTCGTTGTTTCCTTTTCTTCGTCCTCTTTCTACCCAATATCTTTTTATCAGTAACATTAATTCCCCCTTATGTTCTTTTTTCCCTCTTTATTTTGAATGTCTTTTCTTCTTTTAATGGTTTCTTACTTTACTGTTGGTGTTATTATTTCCTATCCTTCTTTCCGCACTTCCTTCTCTGATTTATAAAACTTCAATCTTTCTTTCAAGGATCTACGATCAACACCTTGATTACCCTTTAAAGATATGCAAAATGACAGCCAGACTTGAATCAAAGAATAGCCATGAGAGCACTGAATAATTGTATTTTAATAAATTTAAAACTTTAAAGGGATCCGGTAACTTCGTGGAAGCTTGATTTATCAAATTGTTGAATTGAATTTAATTTGTGGAAGTTTGATTTATTAAATTGTTGAATTTAGATGTCTGTGTTGTATAAGGATGTTCAGAATGATAAATCAGGAATACAAAGGTTTTGAAATATAAGATGTTATTACGAAGATATCTATCACTGAATTCCGCCATTTGAAAAACAACCTCGGTATGCTTTTGACAAACACTCCAGTCTATGGGGTAAAAAGGGGTCTGGCATTGCCGGTCACTTGTATATTTTTACTTTTTGTGAAGCACATGATGATGCTTTTGAAATGTATTTGTCAGAACTTCATATTTACACAATAGTATAGGGCCATGCAGCTCAGAGTTTTAAAAGTTATACTCAGTGGCTTTACTAAAAAGGGTGTGTGCTAAAACTGATAAACAAGTCATGAGGAACACGAGGGAAGGGTGTTGTAGACCCAAGAACTAGTTAACTCAACTTTTCCTAGCCCTTTTAAAGGGATTGAACGGAGAAGGAAACAAAAGCGGGCGCTATCATTGAAGGAGTAAAGGAAAACCCTTCAGAAAGATTTTCGACTTGAGAAAAATGCAGCCCCAATAAGTTTAGGTGGGGGCTAATCATTTTATGTCAAAATTTGTGCGATTGCTCTGAGAAACGTACGTAATTTTTATGGAAGTGTCGTGGTGCAGTGGTTCATCCACTTGAATCTCAATCAGAGGGTTGATGGTTCGAATCCCAGCCCCGCATTAACGTCCTCTGTCAAGTTATTAGTCCACGTTTTCCACTCTCCAGCCAGATGTTAAATGGGTGCCAGGTAGGATGCTAACGTCAATGTAGTTAGATTGGCATGTGTGCATGCGCCTGTAAAATGGCGCCTGACCGGAACGCTCCCTGGGGAATGCAGATGGTGCACTTTGTGTGTGGAACAGCGTCTGAATCCAATGACCGGCGTAACTTATTACATCTAAAAGGGCTTACAAATTAACTTGAGCGCTATATCATATCAATGTTACTATGGTAATACACCCATTTGAAAAAATACGAGTCCTCGAAAGAAGTTGCTTCATTGTTATGGAGCTGCTTTGACTCTCTTGGGACTATTATGCTACTGGGTGCCATTCTGGGTTTGACACCCCACTAACTTTTATCACCACATTCTGACTGCCTGTATTTTGATCTTTAAGACAATTCAACCATATAGAAACAATGCATAAATACCAATTAAGACCGATCAACCAACGAAACAAACGTACCGATGAAAAAAGAAAATGGAGCGCGAAACGTTAAGCAAACAAATATGATGAGATCTCTGCGTGAAAATGAGTATTTATTTTATGAATTTAACCTTATTTGGAGGACGAATATGAAAAAGAAAATCATACCGGCTCAACCTTACCCACACTGCCAAATCGACTAGACACAGATTCGAAACTGAACGACCCCTAGCCATTTTGAGTTATATCTTTCAATGTGATGCCGGTCTGTTATAAGCTTCATTTTAACCAGTGTGAATGGAGTGTGATCATGAGGCAACACGACCAGACAGCGTGAGTTCACACATATCCTACAATGTGGAAGGGACTGTTTTACAGCAATAGGAAAAGGTTGATTAGGTAGTTCCGAAAAACTGGTGTTTGAAATCATCAAATTGAGAAGAGAAGTCTTGATCTTGTTGAAATTGAAAAGCACATGCACTGCACACTGAAATGTGTATATGGCACTATACACACTTGAGTGTTAGGACCAAACACTCATTAAAGTTGTTTCCCGTCATTATTTCGAATATCTGATCATTTCAAAGATAAGTCCTTTCGAAGGGATATTACAAGGGATAATTCTATCCTATAATTATCATGATACTCTTCCAAGGTGACATAAAGATAATTTAAAAGCTAACATAATCATTTTCACCTTTCCCAGAAATCAAGCTTCTCTTTAACACGGCATCTCGTGAAAACGAAGGAAAATTAAAATGGTTTTCGTCATTGACCTTAGTACATTTCATACCTTCAAAAGTGGTTTTGTTCTGAACGTGTTTACGGTTTGCTTTTGAGCCCGGCTTCTGAGCCAAATATTTACCAGCTGCATTCTTTTCGCTCGAGGTTCCCTTCATGCATGTTTAGTTTTATTCAAGACCCCTACACAAATGCAGGATTCAGAACAGAAGCTACCACTAAGAAAATTAATGCTAAACGAAAGAAGAAAGAGGAAATGAAGAATTGCAATGCTGGCTAAATGAAATAGTCATACTTCTTCACCATGAACATGATCATATTGAAAGAGGAAAGCAAAAGTCTGCTAGCATATTTGCACAAAATAGAAGATGAAGATTCAAAAACAGATTACCCTCGGAAGTTGTTTGAAATTTGAAAACGACAACAAAAAGAGAAATTGACTTTCGAGTGGTTAACTTTCAAAATATGATTAGTCATCTGTAATGTGGAAGATGAACAATGGAAAGGGGAAGAACAGGTGACAAAATGGGATTATAAAAACAAGATAATGCTGTGAATACCTATTTCAACCAAATGTCTTCAGAGAAAAAATATTATTGTATAATATTCACTGATGATATATCTCTGTTGGGGAAGATCATTTTCGAAAACACATTCCAGGATCTAATTTTGGGGTGCTTTTTCAAAACCTTTGAAATGGGTGTGACCCATAAACCTTTGTACCCATTTTTTGTAGCCCCGTGAAGAAATGTATTTTGCGTTATTTCCTAAAGTCCTTTGACAATGTACTTGTCAGTCGATTTTCTAACTAATCTCATATCGGGACTCTCCCCATGCATGAAATTACAAACAGATCCTCTTCTTCTTTCTTCTTTCTTCCTTCCCTCTGTTTTTTCTTTTATCTTCTTCTTGTCTTCCTCTTCTTTTTCTCCTCCTCCTTCTTTTTCTTTTTCTTCTTTTTGTTATTGTCTGCACCCAAATCATTTTGTGGCCATGTCATTCCATATCAATCTCTTCACAATTAGTCTTGGCCTTTCCAATTTGAATTTTAAAAATTTTCTATGTATTTGCATACTAGTTACAGAATTAGATATAAGTAAATAGATGTTTGGTACTGCAAAGTCGGAAAATAGCTGTGAACACATGATACTTAAGCACACACAAAAGTCATGCTTAAGTATGTGTGTGTCCAATGCTATTTTCAGAATTAAAAATACTATACTCATTCCCCTTGTTTCTCACTTTTGTTCTAAAATAATCACGATTCAATAAAAATGTACCTAGCGGATCCTTTGAGCAGAAAAATGTGTGGAATCGCAAATTATGCGGAACAAATGAAACATTATACTCTTGAAAGGCACTTTTTTTTCTTATTTTTAGTTGATTAATTTGTTTAAATTAGACAGAAAATGACTCATTTACAGGTATTACACCTCACCCACCTTCTTCTACCCCCCCCGCTCTCTCTCCCTCTCTCCCCCTCTCCTTTTCTCTTCTTTCTCTCACTCTCTATCTTCTTCTCGATTTTTACTTCTATCTCTCCTTCTCTCTCTTTCTCCATCTTATTCTCCCATCTCCTTCTTTCTCTCCTCCCTTTCCTTATCTCTCTTGTATACATCTATTTCTTCTTTCTGCCTCTTTCTTATCCCCGTTCTCTTTCCTTATCACTCTCTCTCCTGCTTTCTCTTCCACTCTCACCCCCCCCCCTCTCTCTCTCTCTCTCTCTCTCTCTCTCTCTCTCTCTCTCTTCCCTTTTCTTTCTCTTCCACAACTTCGGTATAAATATATTTTTTCTAGAATTCACGGCTCGCTGGCTCTCTTCAATGCCCGGTGATTTGTGTTCTCTGCGGTCTTCTCTTATTGAGGTTAGTATTAGTTTGCTGTGAGTCAACACAAAATAATGAAGTGAGACCAAAAAGATTGTTTACTCCACATAACCTGTCCTGCTCAGAGTCGCGATTAGACCCTCTTCTCGAAAGCATTATCATTGTTGTACTTTGTGGTCTTACTCTTTGGTCATCTTCGGCCGGACGTAGGGCACGATGCGCTACTAACATAACAGCTGCACAGGCAGAGAGTCGAGCACGGCGATCATGGGTATATCGCCCGGTTCACCTCGTTTCTGATCTAAATTTTATGGGATCTCAATGTAGTGTCCACGGATCCCTTGTCGAAACATTCGCCATGAAATGCATGTGCAGCTGACATGTGCGGTTCTGCAAAGTATTCCTTTCTAACTGGAACAGATCTCATTCAGTAGTCTGGCCATCTTTCGCGGATCTACCTCTTCAGGTATTTTTTGGTGAAAATTGTAAACAGTGGGATCCTGCATAGTATTACATCCAGTTTCCGATCCAGAAGTAAATATAGGCTAATCCCAAGGAGCTACAGCCTCTCAATGACGCAACTTTTGAAATGGGCTGTAAACATAATTTTAAATATTACCCTCTGTCTTTCCTGAGTCTTTTGCATCACTTGGAATCTTAACTTTTTGTCTAAGTTATCAAGCAATGCCAAAGAACTTGCCTGCAACTGTATTAATAGCTTTATGTTTAGGGTGTTGTGCCTGTTTGATCAGCGAGTTTATGTCTTTTCGTTCTACCTCCCGAAATTCTATCATCATTTGATCCCAGCTACTTGGATGCAATATCTTTTCATGCAGTTCTCTCATTTTACTTTGTTTTCAGATAGAATAATCAGATGAGCTGACCGGAAAGTACAAGACGCTCTCTCGGCACGGGAACAGGTTGACGCACTCTTCGTTGTACAGTGACGTCGAGGTTTGATCACTACAACAGCACGTCACGTCAACTAATTTCCTCTCCTCCCCCTTGTTAGCCACTTCAGTCATCGGGTTATAACTGGAGCATGGACATATCGAACTTCCACTCAACAAACTTTATACGTATACTTGAAAAGCATATCTGAAGAATTTATAGAAACGCCACAGCGAGGATAGATAGAGCATTGTTATAAAGTTAGCACCTACGTGTGACGTGGTTTTATCTTAATGAATAACATTACCGGATAGCAAATTTGCTGAATACTTTGCATAATATATATTAGAGACTTATAGAAAATGGTACAGGTGGAATACATTGAGCATCTTAGTCAATATCTTAATGCAGTCTGGTTTACGTGAATGTGCAATATCATGCGACAGCAAATCTGCACCTTTCAACTAAATCGCCACAGATTCTTCTCTCGAATTTGAACTGTATCACGCCATCCTCTGTTATTTCATGTTGTGTCCAGTTTACGTTAAACATACATATTCTCCATACACTCTGACTTGGGACTGGCCAATATCACATCACCATTGTGAGCCAAGGATCTAACAGACAATCTGCAACCAATTTTTGTGAGAAAAGCGATGTCCATATTGAGATGTTATAATTGTGAAAGCCAGTACTGAAAAGGAACACGTCATTTCCTACCCCCACAAAACATGTCTCATAGAGACTTTCTCTTTTTGGATAATAGTTGGATTATCACTTAACGCTTGACCGGTAATGCAGGTTTCAACCCTTTGGATTGGACCCTTTTGCTCCTGACGCATGCTTAGGACCACAATGGTCACCATAATAAGAAATTATGTGCAACCAGATCTGAAATCTCAAGCTTCTTGAAATAACAACAATAGACTGGTAGTACTGGGAATTATAAAAGAAGAGTAACCATTGTCCTTTAAGCTACGTAATGACAGGCTTTCGCTTTAAATCTTTAGAACGCCACAATTAGAAGTGATATCTCGGTCAAATTGTGTGTGTCATCATTGTGACGTGTTACGCGTTGTTCATTGGTGCGGTTTTGGTTCGTTTTTAAAGAGAAGACCTTGTGATAGTATTTATGGAGACATGGATCGCGCCAAGAGTACAGTAATGCACCTCTTCCTACCATTGACATTTACTATTCTGGTAGCACCGAGCCTCGTTACGTCACAGGTGAATTCTAGTAAGTATACCCCCCCCCCCCCCCCCCCCCCCCCCGTCGTAAAAGTGTATTAATATACATTGATCCATTCACGAATAGTAACGCATCCTAAACCATAATGAACCAACAGTTCACAAAAGCTAATAATTTTTAAACGGTCAATGCTCCAGCCATTTTTGCTGAACCACCCCCCCCCCCCTGCCTTCAATACCGACGCAGACCATCTAGTTCCAGTACTATGGAAGGCGGGGGGGGGGGTAATCTTGAGGGGTAAAGAGGGAGTCGTGATACTCGCATGTAAAGAGGATGAATTCATTCCAGTTCATATACACGAAGCTTCTTGTTTACTTAAATATCATGCATAGCTGACTTTTAAATCAAGTAGGACTTAGGTGATAAATTTTGGCCATGAAAGTGCAATCACCATAAGGTTTACTTCCGAAATTGAATTTTATACCTTTTACACCTCTTTTATGCTGTCATCCACTTTCCTTTCAGTTCTATAATCAGTCCTCTTAGCTTGTGGTTCCTCTGTTTCTTCATACCCTTAAACATAAACTTGAGTTCTGGGCCCCGTCGTAGACAACAGTTGCGATCGATTCGAATCAGTCTGATTTTGAAATTGATCTCAGCTGTGTACTTAAGAGACAGGAGTTGAGATCAATCTCAAAGTTGCGATTGATCCGAATCGATCGCACCTCTTTGGTCGTACGATTACAGTGTGGAATAAACTCAAAGCGCTTCGTAAAGGTTGATTAAGTAGCAAACAAAAAGTGATGTATACCCAAGGTTTTGATATCATCACAATGATAAGAATTTTACGCAATCTCGTTCATGTTGTTGAAAAAGAACATGCCCATTGCACACAGAAACTGGTATAATGCACACTAGGAATAAAAGGTTCAATTTTGCACCCATCAAATGCAACACCAGAAGCTCCTTTATCAGTTTTTATTCAAGTTGTTATTGGTGCAATTTCGCACCCAGAGAAGCAGTATGCACCATTAAGGGTGCAGTGAGCTACATTTTGCACCCCTTAAGGGTGCAGAGTTATACCCTTTTATAGGGAGGGTGCAAAAATTGCACCCTTTAAAGTGCATAATTGCACTTTTACTGGTGCAGATGGGCATTTCTGGGTGCAAACAAGTACAAAAGGGCGCATCTTTGCACCTTTTTCATGTAGGGTACAATTTTATCAGAAAACATTGCCATTTGATTAATTCAGGTAGATGGCATATAAATAGTAGCAGGGGATCAACATGAACGTGTAAACTTTCAGAGAATGATGTCGCACTGAAAAGCTAGTGACATTTTCGGATTTGGGAAATCCCGTATAGAGGCAATCGAAACTGCGATTCCAATAAACTTTAGCCCTATCCTAATCCATATTTTGCCCTAAAAGACCAATAACAATATACGATTGGTGATACATATTCTCATTTCACGTGCAGTGCTTTATGAATCAAGTTCCAGACATATTTTATATTGTCCTGGGTTCTTCGGGCGAGTCTTTATTGAACAATCACTACAGAGAGCTTCCACATCAATCACAGAATATGAAAGTCGAGAAGTGAAGCGAGAAGAAGAAAAAAATACAAGATGCACCAAGAAAAAAGATAGTCATATCTGTGGGTGTTATTACAGTGTTATAGTTTCACTGAAGTCTCTATACAACCCTCGTTTCCCAAATGATCACTTTATAATTATCTAACATCTGTGACTAATCAGTTTGTTCTATCAAATAACTGAATTACTTATTACGAGTGCGCAGTGGCGGATAAAGGGGGAAGAACTCCCGGCTTGCGCCCTCTTTTTAAAAACCGAATTCGTGGTCTCTCTCTCTCTCTCTTTGTTTTTTCGTTTTCATAACATGACATGATGTGATAAATTAATTATATATTCACAAATCAATGAGCAAAGAAGAAAATATCATGAAATCAGTTATATCAAACAAAATAATTCCAAACCGTAAGACGTGCCCCCACCCCCAAAAGAATAAATTCAAAGTGAAAGATCCTTCAAAATATCGCAATCTTTCTTATTTCTAAAAATATGCATACTTTTAAGCATATTTTCTTTTAAATAGAGATTTCATTCAAATAAATAAAGGCATAAATCAATTAATATTTTCACATTATGCCCCACATACACGCAGACACATGCCAAAATGTGTGATGATCCTTTCTCTCTCTCTCTCTCTCTCTCCACCTGTCAAAATCGATCTTGAATCCATTCCTGGATGTGCTTTAATCGGGTTCCTTTTCTTCCGATGGAACATAATAGTGTGGACAAGCTTTCTTATAATGTCAGCAGTGGTGTGGCCTATAACAAACAGTATGCTGAGATTCAAGACTTGAGTTCGAACCTCAGGTCGCAGGACTTAAATCCTTGGTTTCATTGAAAGGATACGGTATACCCAGGATCTTCAACCTTAATGTTATCTAGTTGGAGGTTAGTTTAAAATGAAACCTATTCCGTTGGGATTGTTTTGGGACACCCTGTAGAAGGTATATTCTTCCCAGTTTGAGCATAAGCAATACTTAACTCGGCATAATATTGTAGGACTTCACTTCGTCGACCCCTTGCAAATCTGTTTTTGTTATTGGGGAATCCCTTTAAAATTGCACATTTGATTTCACGGGACAAAGCCGTTACACCTTTTTTTAAGGCCAAGGGCATTCCTATAAAAATAACCTCTTTATAATTTTGATGTAAGAATTTCCTTGAAGTTAAACTAAGATGAGCGTCACGGTGTGACGAACCTGAGCGCTATTCGAGAAGCCGCTGGTATCATCATAATTATTATCATTAATATCCTTATTATTATCAACATCATCATCATCATTATAATTATGATAATCGTCATCAAAATCATCATCATCATTTCTGTCATTATTATTGTTGTTGTTGTTATCGTCATCGTCATTAGGATTATTATTTCCTTTATAATTATCAATTACTTGTACATTATGTATATGAAGAGTTTATACACGAAAACGCCGTATTTGAAAATTTTAAAGTAAGGTCACCATCATAATAGCACAAAATAATGCCTTTTAAATGATATATTGGTCATGAGATATACAGGTATATTGTTGAAGTTATGGTCAAAAGTAGCAGATATTTTCTTATAATTTTCTTTATTTTTCTTGATCTGTGATTGCAAATAATTATCTCAATTTGACACATTGGATATGTTTGTTGTTTGCATTCAAACTCTTCATATTATGTCATTTTTTATGCTCTCTGCTATTTTGTTTTCATGTCATGTTAGCTATGTCGCTATACTTTGTAATATGGATTTGAATTCTAGATTTATTTATTTATTTATTTATTTATTTTGCATGATATAAATTATTACTTAACCAATTCTAAACACAGTGGCGAACCAAGTCCTAAACCCATATCGGGCACACACCAATTGTCTTAGGAGCAATTGGCTATCACATAAACCGTGGTTTTCAAGTTTTGTGTATAAAAGTAGTACAAATAGCAATCAATTCTAGTCGCTCAAACAATGTATTTCCGTGCTTACAACAAACTTCATACAAAACTACAACTCCCCTTTTGCTTTTTTTTTCCGGTCTGCAGCCCCATATCTATCCCAAGGCACATACTACGAACATAAAAGACTTCTTTGATGAAGTCATTTGTAAAAAGGAGAGATTCCACAACAGTACAAAGCAAACAGAAATGAAAGGTTTTTATCAAGGAGGTGGGAGGGAGCAAGTTTTCAAAAACACGAACAGGATTATTATCTGTGATGCACAATCACCATTATCACTTATTCTATCTACCAGCCCACTAGAGGACAAATAGTGCCCGGATGTAACTCCAATCATTTACGAATATGCTATTTTCATGGCTGCCTTATCAAAGCTCTAGATCTAATTAATTACTTTCGCATGTAAATATTTTGTACATTTCGTGTAGGCTGTATTCATGTTAATGTACCGATGATTTGTCACGCCAGGCTATTGTTTTGTTATCAAAAGAACTGTGCCGTGATTGACGACATGAAGATCACAAGATTGGAGTAAATGGAGTTGCATAATAAAGAGATATTGATGTTTTTTATGCTAATGCAAACAGAATGAAAAGTATTTTTCATATCTTTAGAGCATTTTGCTTTATGATATGACGTTTTTTATGTGCTTCCAAATGACACTAGACATGATTACAACCCGCTAGAGCTCTGGCGACCACAACGCACAGTGCTTTCAAGGAATCACTAGTATCAGTGGCGGCGATTTCATGTAACGAGTGGGGGGGGGGGGACACCGAAAGTCACAGCCGAAAATTTGTTTCGAGAAGTGGAAGAGGGATGATTGCTATTATGCGAGCGAGCGAATCGAGCGAGCTGAACAAAGTATAATGAAAGAAGCCTCATTTTGCAATCAAAATACACTCTGGGCCTATATAACATTTAAGTGGTTGGCCCAAATTTGGTCACATGACTTCAAATGGGAAAATGAAAATATTAACCTTTGGAAATCGAAAGGGACGACCCCCCCCCCCGAAAGAAATCAAGGGGGACACGCCCCCCCCCCCCCCTCCCCCGGATCGCCGCCTATGACTGGTATCCATACCCACTTACTACACCTGGGTAGAGTGTGGCAAACGTAAACGTCTTTCTGCCATAGCAGAGAATCGAACCCCATACCCTACGATCTCCGTCCGGTAACTTAGATACCAGGCCAAAATACCTCAAGATGACGGAGGAAGGTATTGAGAGATAGGAAGAGAGCGGGGAGCCCTGTCCAAATCAGGGAAGTCTAATAGATAATGACCCGTTGACTACTGAATTCTGTAAATGCCATAGGCTTAGTACAGGGACAACCCAGTTCCATTAAGCAATGGGTTAATGTACATGTATTTTACTCCAAGTCTTAAAGACATTTAGATGCTATTACCATCTGACCATCATAAACACTACGGATTACACAGATAAATTGTTTCAAACATAAACTAAAATGATAATAAGTAAATAATATATGAATTTATATAGAGAGCAGAAACTATACAAGAATATTCAAGTTTGGTACAACCATTAAAGACAGGGCCGGCGCTACTAATCAATATTTCTTTAAAAACCTCAATATATATAATCATTTACTAAATCTATTTGCTCAATCCACATATTGTTTAAGGACAGTGTACACAGTTCGCGACCTTTTAAATTGTTTTTTTACAAAATGATGAAAAATCTTCGGAAATACCAAAAGTTATGACTGTTTCATGAACTTCATTTTCTGTTAAACTTGCAACAAATCAGCATTGAAATAGTTATCGAGACAAGAAAGCACTCGAATTTTCCCCAAGGGCATGAAGTGGAAAATAATTCCCCCAAGACATGCTAGAGGACTACACGCAATGTTATAACACAACTATCACTCGTGTGTAAATATTGTCGTTTAAAGCAAAACAATCAACGCACACGTAACACAAATGGTTCTGAACATCGTAATGAGTCATTTTTGCTCCAGTGGATGTTTCAAGCATAGTCCAAAAGAAGTTGATCACACATGAGCACGCTAAGGAACTTTGTCTAATTTCTAACTCATATTAGTTAGTTAGTAAAATGTTATCAAGTCCGAATTCTAACTTGAACTATAATCAATGCGTTGATTTAATGAAAAAGAAAAGTATGGACTAGTATTAGTGGTATAGCAGCAGTAAAAGTAGTAGTAATAAATTGTTAAATTTGTAATAGTTTTGGTGACAGCAGCACTGCAGTAGTAAAAGAAGTAGTAGCAGCAGTATTAGTAGAAGTGGTGATAGTAGCAGCAGCAGCAGCAGCAGCAGCAGTAGTAGTAGTAGTAGTAGTAGTAGTAGGTTGTGGTGGTGGTGGTGGTGGTGGTGGTGGTGGTAGTGCAGTGTAGTAGTCCCGTAGGCCTAAAGTAGTAAAGTATAAGCCTCTTTCCGTGAGCCCAATTAGCATTCGTGCAGTGCATGTACATACTTGGAATCAACGACATTTGAATTTCACTGATAAAACTGGTGGATTTTTTTTTTTATACATAAAATGTTACCTCTGACTTCATCCTGCCAAATTTGGGACAACAACAAACATTAGTTCAGCACGTATACTTGAATTTGTTCAAAATTTTCATGGTAATCCCAATACGTATTCTTGTGTAATATAATACTGAAGAGTAGAATGACACCATTGTGATATTTCGCAGAATGATATCTTTGCATATGGCTCAATTATTGTGATAAATTCCTTTATTTTCTTCCATTCTATCGAGTTTTATTATGACCTGAAAATCCCTTCTCGTCATGACAATTTTGTGGCTTCACGGTGAATAGAATACTGGTATTTCACGGTACTGAACGCGTAAGAGTCCTCCCCATTGTGCTTGACTGTTAGACCATTCAAACAGATACACCGGAATAGTCATTTTATACAGACAAAACTAGCAAGAACTCAGTACCTTACTGGACCTATTCATTTTGTCCTGGGATAGTTTGAATAGTTGTTCTTTTTTTTAAGTTTAATCAGGAAATTCACTACCCTGTTATTTAAAAGCAATTAAAATGCGTAATTATACTCGTGGGAAATTTCGTAACGAGAGCGGTGTATCGTGATTTAACTAGTATCAAAACATTTGTGGCATAATAATATACGGTATATCACCATAGTGTAGTAAATGGACTATGCATAGGGCCGTGATGAACTTGGCTTCGCTGAGAGGGGGGCCTATATACTAGTACCTTTTATTTTCTTCAATCTGTTTAATCATTAATCCATAGATGCCTTGGTAAAATAATTTGAGGTTGTATACAAAGGATTTTAGGCGATCGTAGTGATCATGCATGGTGGCCGCTGAGGTAGTATACAAGGAATTTAGGTGATCATGGTGACTGAATACTGAATTTAATATGCTTGAAATGCCATTTAACTCATAATCACAGTCATTCTTCCACATCATTATGAAAATTGTATTCATGTTTGATACCTTTTGAAACAGTTACATAGCAATGTGTTTGTAATGTATATTAAATATAAATGTTGCAGAGAAGGAGGTGAACACCTCAAATTAAGCGGGGCTTGCGTTGGGGAGGCCGGGCGAAGATGACGACAGTAATTAAAACAGGGGCGGCGTCAGGGTATTTTTATGGGGGGGGCAAGGTGACCCATAGGTCACTTTATTCACGTTTTAAACGAAAAATTGGGGTATTATGTAGTTGCATGACCCAGTACTCTCTTTCCCCATGCTCTTCTTTCTTCTTTCTCCCTTTTCCCCCTTTTTGATCACTTGAAAAATCTTATGGGGTGGTTGCCCCCTGCCCCCCCAGAAGCGCCGCCTCTGAATTAAAACCCGTTGATATGAGAGCATCATCATAGAAATTGTTCTTTTACTTTGCCATCCCTGTGAGAGGACAATATATTAAGATCGCTCCTAGACAATAATAGATGAGGATGATTACGTAATGTTACCGACGACGATCTTTGCTACTTACTTGAGTTTCTCTACTTAGAGGAAAATAGAGAAAAATATATCCATCAGTAGAATCACATGAGAATAGAAACCACGTACCCAAACACACTCAAATGGTTTAAACTATCAAATACTGTTATGCGAAAATATTGTCAAAAACTGTAACAAGAGGAAGATCATTGAGATCATCCTAAGACATAGTAGACGAGCTCTACTGTAATCTTCGTAATGATAATTCAATTATATCGGTGACGAATTTAGCTACTTAATATTTTGAGTATATTCATTGGCGAATGTACTGCAAGTATGAGCAATATCAATTTGATTATAAAACTTATGGTTTCATAGTTGTTTACAAGGGTTTTTATTGCCATCTTATTTTGGTATGTAATTGATATGTTATACAACTGTTCAATATGCACTGTTACTTCATGGTCCGAAAGGGGTCGATGGAAATAGCATGTTCAAAATCCTCCTTGGTTAATGGATCTATAAGTCTCTCATATTCAAATCATCTAAAATCCTTTAATAGCATTCCCACGTATGTGAAGTGTCCTACCATATCCTAAGGTTACGTGACTTCGTGCAGAGCACTGGCAGACTGGCAATCATAGTTGCACCGTTCTATCTCCTCCTTGGTGAAGGGTGGCAGCTTTATGTATCAAGATTTGAACCATGGCCCCGTCAGTCCTGCAAGTTCCGGTGACATTAATTATCCTCTCTCTCTCTTACAGCTTCGTTCGTGAGCAAAGGGTGCTTCTATGACAGCTTCGAATACGATGTCCTTCCCGACCTCATCAAGTGCGACAGCGATGTCCACCAAACTTGCCTTGGTGACTGTAATACCGAACGACCATACTGCCAATCAAATAACATGACAGTGGAACTCTGTTTTCGAATATGCACCAATCAGAACGCACGTTACTTCGGACTGCAGGACGGCAGCCAGTGTCTATGCGGAGGAGCCTTTGCGCCATACGATTCCCGAGGCGCACCACCCAACGACTTGATATGCAGCAAGAACTGTACGGGTGACCCGAGTCAGGTGTGCGGAGGAGGCTTCCACGTAATCGTCTATGAAATCAAAGGTAAGAATCATTTTTTAATGTCTGTAAAGTGCAAATATATTGTTATACATTTTTAACACGGGAATTTCATAAATTACGATGATATATGTGAATAAATATCAAAATTACTAGTAAGATAACTATGATCTATTTAGTGCCCCAAAGGGAAATCAGAAAGACGTGCGCATTGAAAATCATCAAATTGTTTCATGAGTTACATGAGTAACATGAAGACCTTTAAAGTAGGATCACGCTATAGGCACAGGGATGAGAGATTATTATCATGATTATTTGAGATTTAGTAATAATAAGGATCAAAAGCAAACCGATGATTATTAAAAGATGCACGACTTTTAATGAAAGGCCATCAATCAGTGATTCGCAGTATTAGACTAAAGTGTCCAATGCAGGGCTTTAATTCACAAACGAGTCCAAGTTCGTTTCTCGCCTTCTTTCTGTACCCAGATCCTACATCAGACTGCTTCCATCCGGGGTTCCTCAATGTCCAGGAAAACTTCTATCCACCGGTCGATCAAAGTGTCTTTCTTGTCAATGACACCCTGGAGTACAACACCATCTGCCAATCCCCCAGCAACCTAACAGGCACACCAACAATCACCTGCACCGAGAACAGCTGGTCAGAGCCACCGCCGGTGTGCGCCATTCGCTGTTCCCCGCCCGAGCCGATGCCGTACGTCGTCTTTGAACCTGTGACGGCCGAGAGCTTTGGGGTCGGAGAAACGGTGTCGTACACGTGCTTGGGAAATGCCACCACATTCACCACCGAGTGCGATCGTAGAGGATTGTGGGTACCCGTGGACTGTCCAGTTACGTGCCCGAGAAGTGATTTACCTACTGGGGGCGCACTCGCAAGTACCCCAAATTTAGACTTTTTTGCCGTGGGGGCGCTTGTAGATTTTGTTTGCGGCGCAACGCCTTTAAGTGCTACTTTCGAGTGCGAAGGTTCTGGGAGTTGGAATATATCAAGTTTTACATGTCCAGGTGAGTAAAAAAATAGGATTATTTCTTTTCAGCGGTTCATTTAATTTTCTTTTTCTTTCTGTCATCCCTAGCTCATGTGGCTCCTCGGTAGGCCTAAATGAAAGATATATCCTTCGCAATAATCTTCGTCAGTACACTGGACTACCAGTGTCGCGCAACTATGAACTCGTCATCGCCATCTTATCAATTAGATCATTATCACTTAACGTAGCTATACCACCCACAGTTACTGCTACTACCACTTCCACGACCACCCCATTAACAAGTAATCACCATCCCTCTCCCTTATTCATGACTTTTACGATTATCATTGCCATCATCACCTATATTCTCATCATCATCACCACCACCCGGCCCCCTCTCCCCTCCCCAGTCGCCCTTCCCTTGCACAAATGATATCATTATAATTAATTACAATTAACAACACATCAACTGCTATTCACATTTTAGACATCATCGATCATCATCATCGTTTAATTACTGATATCAACTAAACTGGTATCATCTTAATAATCATCGTCATCGTTATCATCATCACCAACATCATCAATATGATCACCATCTCCATCATCATCATCAATATCATCATCATCATCATCATAAACGTTATTTCCAATATCATAGCCACTACCTTGACCACTGCCTATAGGTCAAGGCTCTTGACTCTTACGTAAGAGGTCCTTGGTTCGATCCTCGCTAGGTGCTTACATCCTTGCTCAAAGTGTTTTACTTACAATCATCCCTCTCGGGCAGATGTGAATGGGGACCTAGCAATAGCTGGGGTAATAATAATTTGCAGGGCCCTTGGGAAGAACGTCATGAAGAATGGCACTGAAGCTGATGAGGTTTCCCTGCATAACCAAGATTATTATCATTATTATATTATATTATATTATATTATATCATATCATATCATATTATATTATATTATATTATATTATATTATATTATATCATATCATATCATATTATATTATATTATATTATATTATATTATATTATATTATATTATATTATATTATACTATATTATTAGCCACAAGGTAGATCATCGCCGTCATATTCATTGCGCTTATTGGACAGAAAGTCATGTACTAAGCTTTGTAATCAGTCAGTTGGCATCTTCAGTGACCTATCCAGGGGGTGTTTCATAAAGCTGTTCATAAAGTTATGCATGACTTTACGAACGACTTGAATATGAAGTGCCAAATGGGATGTCAACATTTTTCCTGACGTTTTGACAAATTGTGACTGCATTTCCCATAATCTGAAATAAATTGTGGCCAAAAATTATACTTCGCAATAATTTTTTTTATAAGCAATAGTAATCTTAATATGCATCAGCATATTGCACCTTTAGCTGATGCGATTTATGATGACTGAGAAACCCATTTGTCTTGCCATATTTAAGTCGTTGGTAAGGTCATTCATAACTTTACGAACAGCTTAATGAAACACCCCCATTGCAAGGCCCTCGGGAATGGTTTCCCCAATTGAACTTTATGGATCGATGTATTGCCATGATTGCTGAGATATTATTGCGCCCCTCCTGGAGAAAAGGTCCGGATACCCCACCGATCCAGAGCCTGAAAAGACAGCTAGGGATGAAATCTTCTCTAGATATTGGTTACCCCATGTGCAGTAGACTCGCTGAGGTTTTATTTTAAGGGGTGGATTTTGTCGTCTCCACTTATGGTGGATACGCCATCAGGTTTTGTCATGACAAGTTTATTTCCTATGTCTGTTTAGTTTCCTCCTCACCAAACAGGAATACGTGAATCACATTATGCCAGTGGTAGAAACGGGGTGTTCATGTGGCTTTACTAAGTTACTGCCCCCATCGAAAAAAGAAAGAGTTGAAATGGAAGGTCAATAAACTTTAATGACGTATGCCTGGTTCGTAATACATGTGACTGAAATGTCAAATCTCTCCCTCTTTATCTCTCTCTCTCTCCCTCCTCTCTCTCTCTCTCTTTATCTCTCGCTATCTCTCTCTCTTCCCCCCCCCCCTCTCTCTCTCTCTCTCTCTCTCTCTCTCTCTCTCTCTGTATTCTTATATCTGTATTAGCTTAGGGAAAGGAGGAACGTGCCCCCTCCCCGAATAGCGTTAACTGTAAATGGAGAGGAGAAAATAAATACGGCGGAGGGTTCGCTTACAACCCCCCCCCCCCTCCTCCGTCAATTCTATCTTCTTTTGTTCTCTTGCATTATTCTAAGTCTATTTGCGGAGTCCCCCCCCCCCCCCCCCCCCCCCCTAGCTAGACGCACGCTACGCCATTACATGACCCTTTTCTTTCTATTTATCTCTATTCTTAATACTCTCCTTGCCATTTATCTTCTTTTTTTCCATTCCCCTTTTCTCCTTATAGGTATATATGTGAATTTTCTCGATCAGTAACCGGTCAAAAGTACACATTGAATTAAATGCACTGCGATGACAGATGATTTTCTAATCGTCTTTAGGCCACGCACCTCCCTTCCCGTATGAATCATACACAAACCTCTTACCGCGCAAAAGCCTCGTTTTCAAGAAATTGGGGATGGCAAGGGGCTAGATTCTTTTTAATTCCCATTTTCCTCACATTTTTTTTTTATTTTTCAAAACAATCAAGCTTATGTTCCAAAGTAATTTAATCCCATGATTCCAAGGACATGAAATTTGAACGATTTTTGCTGTCTAAACAATGTGAAAGGTCTGGGCTTGCAAGGACATAAGATACTTTAAGTGCATGGGCACCTTAATTTTCGCTGCCCCCGCATGTTGTTGTCTCAACCCGGGTCTCTTAATTACCCCGCCCAGGCAATTTACACCGTTTGCCCTGCAAAGCATGCATTTCGCTGTCCACATGATATCTCCTTATGCGATGCTTGTAATCCGGCAAAATGTTTCACAGTGTATGGATGGCAAATATGATTCAAATGAAGGGCGGTTCCATTAAGAGATTCACAACTTCCTCATTAATTATGTTTAAATACTTAAGTCGATTTTATGTGATTAAACAGCAGATATTGATTTATTCGTCTAGAATCTGTTGTAATATCAAGGAAATTAAGCGAGGCCTAATCAAGCCAGCACAGAATAAGAGAGAGAACGAGATGGGATGATGAAGAGATTTTGAATCGTTTACCTGACAGCGCGACAACAAACACGATTTTCTTTCTACTACCGAACGTATGGCTCTTTGGTGCTTTGGAGAAGGAAAAAAACAGTTTGGATTAATAGCTTCCTGTAGTCTCTGTCAGTGTAGTGACCTCGCAATACTATCAAGGATATAAAAGCAATTGTCTTCCGAAATTTCGGGGTGGGTTGATAAAGAAAATACACGTGTGTGTTTTTTTTTTCTCCCAAACAACGGCATATACTACTACCACATGCATGCGTTTCCATCCCAAGCCTTTCCAAGGTTTTGCCTGGATATGCCACTCTGGACCTGTACCGTATCTTTGCTTCGCAGGATGTTGAGAGTCGGGTTTATTTTTCTCTCAAACATTACTGTGCAGCACTTGAACAGCGTCGGCGATTAAAACTTTGTGCTCTGACGTTAATACAGCATGCGGTGGATATACTGCTTAATCGAAAACACTACCTGACTATGGGTTATAAGGAGAATTTTGTAGATCAACGCTGACAGGTACATGGAAATTTTTACTGTTTGTCTTATCTGCAGGTGTTTGTGGTGAGTTTACTCATAGTTGGTGTACAACGCGAAGAGAGGGTCGAAAACGCTTTACTGCGACCGCCTTCTCTTTCCCTCTTTCGCTATTACCATGATTACTCACTTTCAGTCTCTGTCTGATATCTCTCTTACTTTCTATGAATCTGTTTATCCTTTGCCTTTCGTTACCTCTATCGCTCTCTTTCAGACCTCATATTTCATTTATCACTGTTCCTTCTTTCCTTTATCCTCTCGTCAGTTTCCTGTACTACCCCCGCTCCCTCTCCCTCTCTCTCTCTCTCTCTCTCTCTCTCTCTCTCTCACTGTGCCTTCATTCCTCATTCCCCTCTTCTCCTTATCCTTATTCCTCATTTTCTTCTCTCTTGTCTTTGTCCTTCCTATCCCTCTCCCCACATTTCTGTCTCTTTCTCCTTTCTCTTTTTGTCATTTTATCCCTATCCCTCTCCCTCTTCACTCCCCTTTTCTCCCTTTCTTTTCATCCCCACCCACCCCCCCCCCTCTCTCTCTCTCTCTCTCTCTCTCTCTCTCTCTCTCTCTCTCTTTCATATTGTGTGCAAATTGAACCTTCATGTCAAGGTCGGAATGGCATGTAATGATTATGCATTGTTACCGTATTGAAAACACTACCCATACAATCCTTACATCTTCCACCACCTAACTTGCACTTTCCAGATGCCATGCCAACGACATCGTCTCCTCTGACCACACCCAACAACGCCGGACAGCCCTCAACTCCGGACATCGTTGACAGCACCATGTCTGGCCTAGAAACCACTGGATCGACCACCGCAGGAGTCGGAGGACCAAGAGAACCGGCCCAAGGTGTGAAAACTTTCCTAGTCCTTTTATTTGCTGTCATTAGTGGTATATAGGAGTCGCAATGTAAGTAGTCATAAAAGTAGTAGTAGCAATAGTGGTAGTAGTATAGTAGTAGCAGTAGTAATAATAGAAGTACAGGGGCGAATCCAGGGGACGACCGAATTGACCGCCTTCCCCCCCCCCCCCCCCCCCCCTCAGGCCAGGGGGCCGAATTGGCCACGACCCCCTTTTGAAAAGCAAAATTTTCCGGGTAAAATACGCCTGAAAATGCTGAGGACCATTTTTTTTTTCTTGTCAGCTAATTTTTCGGGTAAAACAGACACCTGAAAAGGCCGACCGGCCCCACCCCTCTTGAAAATTCCTTAAAAATTTGGAGGCACGTGTCACCCCCCCCCCCCCGATTGACGCCCATGCCCTAAATGAAGAATTATGAAAGGCTGACTTTATTTTTCGTTTACAGTGAGTGATTTTTCATTTTCCATATCTCTCTTTTCATATACCATTCAAAGAATTATAGAAAAATATAAAGCGAAGTTCATCCAATTCGTCGAAATATCCTGGCCTCCCTTTTGCAGAGGGTGAGAAGTAAACCTTTGGTTATCGTTGTTAGATGAAAGGAAATCGGCCCTTTGAAGACCATGCTAGAAATATTATTTGATGAATTAATTATTTTCAATTTGTCATCGAGGAAATGATGAGCTTTCTATTACTTCCGGCATTTTGAATTGTTTGTAAACTAGAGAGGAAACAAGGTGCGTTAGAAACGACCGAGGGCTGTTTGGTGGTGACCGTGAATTTGGGAAGTCAAACCGGAAGACTATTTTCGGTTCTCCCAAATCACGGTGACGACGTACACATGACAAATGAAGAGTTTTTGGAAATGCGAAGGATATGCTCGAAAGTTCGTTAAATTTTTGCAGAATTTTTGTTTTCAACCATTCCCATTCTGTCTATAAAAGTTATTCAGTGCTTGTTTAATAGTATTGTAGAGAGAAGGCAGACTGCCAAGCCCAGTATCAGAGTGAAAATAACCAGGGGTACAAAGCTGTACATATGGTTTTGACAAAGTTTGACTGTATTTCCTATGATCTCAATCTAATTGTTGGCAAAAGCTATATTTGACAATGAAAACGTTTTGTTATAGTAATAATGTTAATCTACGTATGTATTTCAACTTTAGCTTATGCGATAAAATATGATTGAGAATCCCATCTGGCTTTCCCCGGCTGCTATCAATTCAAGCTTTTCTGCCTATGATAGCTGGCCCCTGCATTTTTTTTTATTGATTTCTTGACCCAACCCCATTGTTTTAATATTATCTAAGTATATATATTCTTTCTTTGTATACTTGTCACACTTTATTTGTATCAATTTTGATTTGTATCGTTATTGTAGCCAGTGTTTGTATTTGGGTCCTTAATGAATGCAGAAACTTCTGCAAAAAAGGTCGTTTGTAAAGAATATGCGTAACTCTGCGCACAGCTATTTGAAACAACCCCTGGCTACACAATTTTCCTGACTAAATAACTGTCAAGCTGTTCGGAACGTTGAGTCATCCGCTTTCAAATCCCACAGTACTTTTTAGGACTCCCAACACAAACTGAAACAGTAACCTAACAAAATGCTGCTAAACCTGAATTAGTATTTATGTTTATCATTTATTTCATTTCAATTTTATTTCAACAGGGTGGTCTCATTTCAAGTCCATTTCTGGACCTGCTCTCTTAGAGATCCCTGCAATCACATAAAAAAAAGGAAAATAAAACATGAATTCAACACATACATTTAAAGGTAAAAATGCACATGGCACATACAATCATTCAACTCCAACTGACATTTCATTTCATTTCATTTATTTTCACAATACAGCAAATAAAATTTTACAAGATTTTTCATATTTCAAAATCATTCTGAAAAAAAAAACAGTGTAAAGTTGTACAAAATATTGAAAGTAATACAGTTCGGTATTATATATGGCAAGTATAAAATAAACAAAATAATGCTCGCTGTAATGTGAAGGAAACCTTTAGAAGCTTTGCTTGTAAAACAGGTTCCCTTGCTCAATATGAAAAAGAAAAAAATAAAACATAAAAAAGCATTACAATTATCATAAACATGTCATAGTATTATTGAAGAAACGTTTTAAACTGCATTCATGGAACTGACTTTTAAGACTGAAACGGCATTTTCAACCCGAAATAATAACGTACACTTTCCGCATGTTCTGTGCGTGTCTCAAAGTAGACTTACTAAGGGCTGTAATTGTTGGAATATTAATTCATGACTTTCATCAGAGGTCAAGACTCACTGAATCATTGCATCATTAGTGGATTAGTATTGGATTAGCAGTATACCTTTCAAATTGCTTAATTTTATGTCAAACATAATCACAAATATGAACATAACTGTTTGGTTCCATATATATCTATATGACAGACCTGCTTAAGTTTATATCAGTTGTTATCATTTTCGTCGATTGTTTTATTATTTTCTTTTAGTTCTTTCTATGTCTGTATGTTTTTGTTTTGTTTGTACTTGTAACTATAATTTGTGACCCTTGCTCCTGCCAGTTGAGAGGAACTTTTCCTCACCTTCTGGCAGAGGACATGGGTATATCTCACTTTTGCAACATCTTTGCTTTTTGTTTTATCGAAATAAAGATGAATTATATATACCTGTTTCATTTCTGTTTATCGTTCACAGTATGGGTGATTGTCGTAGCCGTGATCGTGCCGCTTCTCCTCATCATCCTCATCATCGTGATCATATGTTGTTATCGGTAAGAGGATGATCTGTTGTATTACCCGTACTGGTTGCATGCAGGCCCTTATGATATAAATGAATGGATAAAAAATGATTATAATTATGTTTATTTTATGCTGATTTGCCCCAATCCCCTTTTTTCAGTTGATTGGTCGCTTTTGCTAGTAAAAGAATGAATTTTTTGTTGACAGAAACATGACTGTTATACATGTACTTGTTTTTCTGGAATGTTGGCCGAATATTTAATGCATCTAAATACCAGCACAAACTGCATCATGTGCATGTTCAGAATGACAAAAAAAGTGTGATCAGCTTTGAAATATTTTCTCAAGAAGTTATGATAGGCAAAATGGATTAAGAAATTAACTGAACACTACTAACGTAGTCCTCTATTATCATGTGCATTTTTCAGGCAGCTTTCTGTATAGGTTTTTTTTCCGAAGACATCCTTTATGTTTGTCACTGATAAATCTACAATATTTTCTTTATCAATTTCGTTATTCTCATAGTAAACGGAAAGAGGAGCAAAGTAAGCACGTCCCTCAAGTTGTACTCGGATACATCAAGAAAAGAGGAACAATCGGTGGTACTCTCAAACATCATCGTGACCCAGAAAAGACCCTGACCGACAACCCGGAAGGAGATTCCGAAGACATAAAGAAGGGTGGCACACTGACACACTCACTGAGTACCATGAAGCAGCAATTCGTGAAGCGCGTCACACTGAACCGAAACCGACCCGAACTCCCACCGAAGAAGAACCCGAAGAAATCCAGCTCCCGATCAGTCACGAGCAACGTCGAAGCTGGGTACGTAAGTCCGAAGGAAGTCCGAACAGCGAGCGAAGCTGATATGCAGCATCCAAAGCCATCGCCGACAAAAAGAGATTCCACTATTTCGATTTTATCCCCGGTCGACAACGGACTCGATGAGGTGTTTAAAAGTGAACTGAGAACAAGCAGGAGCAGTGAGATGCTCGATGCGCTCATGGTGGAATTCGATGGTAGGGTCAATCATGGTTTCGACAACGAAGAATCATCGGCAAGATCGTCACCTTCGTTAGCTTCGAAGAACTCGCCAAAGACCGAACATGCGGTCGTTCACTCTCCACGTCCATCATCTCCACTTGCCGAAACGCCGAAGGAAAATGGTTTACAGCATAACACAGAGGAAAAAGGAGAAAACGGATTCTCGGAAACATCATTTTCGTCAACACCGCATCCTTCAGATATGAAGCATTCCAGTGATGAAGACAAACCGACAGAAGTTCAACCAGATTTACCGCAATATGCCAGTGTGAGCCGTCCGAAATTAGGAGATTCAGCTGCGATTTCTAATGGCGATTATCTTAAAGAGTCACCATACGACAGTCTAGGTGAACCCAAACCAGCACCACCTGACGTTTTGAATGTGAATGGGGGCACGGTTGGCGTTGATTCGCATCAATATGAAAGCACGATTGATAGAAAGCGGCCAGCCCCGTTAACACTGAACGCTAACGACGGGTCCGACTATGCGACCTTGCCAGGTCCCGAATCGCCGCAGTATGCGACGCTGGCTGATGTGAAGTCGCCAAATGGCGGGATAGGGGCGGTGGGTAGTCCTGAATCGACTACAACCCCATTGAAGCATGATTACGTCAATGTTGGTCGTGGAAATTCCGTCTCGGCGACTCGCATGTCAGCGGAATTTCATCACCCACGGCCACCATCGCTTCCGCCAGATTCGCCTTGAACCTCGCGCCCTATTTTTATTTAAGGCTAGAATGTTTCGACGATGTAGCAGCTTCCAAGTTCAGGATATATCATGGTGCTTTTTGTTCACTGTCTGGAACATCATTTTGTCGCAGCTTTATACGTAGCAACATACTTCAGATGGTCTGAAAATCAAGTTACGGAAGACGTTCCCCGCTTTTGCACTCATCCATAAAAACTCTCCTTGAGTATTGATTTTCATTTTAACTGTATGTATCTGTCAGTTCAAGGGAGCGTTTCATGAAGAGTCTTGTCGGTGATTTTCACTAATTTGCTCTCAGCCGATCAGATGTGAGGACTTTCAGTAGCTTGAAACATTTGTCGGTGAAAATCATTGACAAAACTCTTCATGAAACGCTCCACAGGATTTGCATTTTCAGCCTCTGTTTGAAATAGGAATATATAGGAGACTTAATACACCACCGACGCCAATCAATTTAGTTTTAACCGGGACCTAACTTGACTTAACAAACGGGATACAGAAATGTCTCCGCCTTGACATTTCCATGCGGTTGCTTCATAGATGACATGGCCGACAAATTATGTTCGCACGGCCATATATGTAGATCCGAATGTGAGCGAAGGCTCAACTTTTGAACAAAGACCTTTATTAAAGGGATATTGTAGTGCTGAGTATTTTCGTTAGAATTTGGATATGTTGTAGCTGAGGCAATTCTCTGCAATATACGTTCATATGTTTTTCAACCAGATGTCGAAAACATGTCGAAATTTTAACTGGAAAATTTGATATTAGAATTTCGTTTTCCATCTACGTGTTGTCTCTATGAGCTGTTTTCAGTTATACCTTTAAAGCACTTGCCTCACATTAAAGATCCATTGTTCGAGTCCCGGAGGGAATGGAGGCAATTTTTTTCCTTTTGCTTTCTTTTTACTTTTTATATTACTATCCTCTTTAGCTTTGAGTACATTCACAGTCAGTGAAATAAACTGCCTGATTTTGGCCTGTTATGACAATTGCAATGCAGTGCACAGTAGTTAATGTACAACCCTTTAGAAAATTTGATTACCTAAGGTGAATTAAAGCTTTGGGTCACATTTTCTTTATGCTGCGATATTCATAGTGTGTTCCACATTTGGGATGAAGCGGAAATCCTAGGCCGTATACTGCGCTGTGTTATACCAAGGAGTTTTCAGATCTGGAGTCACATCTAACTCATTCCCTTTGAACCATGTTCGATGTCGCCAGGCAAAAATATATCAGGCATTTGCTCAACTGGATCTTCCTTGCAGATGCGAAGACAAAAGATTCCTGCCTGGCTTCAAACTAACGGGCCATTTTCAAAGGGGTATATGCTTTTGTAATAATTACTTTTCGCTATCACTCGTCTGATAATACGAGCAGTACACAGTGCTTACCTTTCCAGGAGGCAAGTGAAAGAAAATGGTGCAAAATTTCCTGAAATATGAATCAAAATTGCTCGACTGGGCATGTGTGGGCACTAATCTGACATGTAACATCATAAATAAATGCACTTAAACAAATTCCCTTTTCATTTTCGTTTGCAACAAGTAATCGGAAAAGTGTCAGATTGCGAGTTTTATGAACGTAAACTTGTTATAATATTTTTCACAAATTTAAACTGCTATCATGCGACATACGCAGATTTCTGTACACAACTAGGATTTTGTATTCATATTTTATCATCTGTTCAATTTTTCTCTCTGTTAATTCAAATAAAAAGTGAAATATTAAAAATATTTTATTTGTGACAAAATCACTACTCAAGATTTCGCATAATGTTGGCGGCATCGAACCTCGGACATCAAAGGCAACAGCACACCTGTATATTCTATTGTGCAACCTTAGAAAAGGACAGCTGCTTGAAATAATTTGTTGCAAGTTGGGACTCCAGCTCTTAAAATTCCTTGGTTATACACAGTCAATACAGAACACACAACACACATCGCACCGAGAATTGCCGACAATATTTTTCAGTAGCAAGCGCAAAATTTGATAAAGTTTGTTGACCTTTACGCTGATGTATAACTCAATACCAAGAGATACGCTAATCGTAGTCGAAGCAAATGGAGTCAGTCAAATATATTGCTGTACAAACTGGCGACCAGAAAAACGCGCGAAAGCTTTTGCTGGGAAAGGCGCGTCAGCGTTTAAGGTGCCAAAAGGGTCAAAAATCAGGAAATGGGTATATTTCCTTTATTTTGTTAACACGCATTTAGGGTATCCTTTCCCATCCTTCATGTCCTTAGTCTGGGCTTTGTGTGTCCTCGTTTATTTAGGGTATGTTCACGGTTAAACCCGTTTAGGGGGTAAATCTTTCGAGAAGAGGCTCGAAAAAAAATCGAAAAAGGGGTGATTTTGACCATTTGATAGAACTCATTTAGGGTCTTTTTGGAAAACCCGTGGTCACATAAGTGTACAGGAAATATCTACCCCCCCCCCTTTCATATTTTACAACTTTTATGGGAAAATGTTATGTGCATTTTTTGTTAACCTTTATTTACGGCATCCCACTTTCTTATATATAAAGAAATGCCATAAATATATTGAGAGGCATTACCAGGGCACCGCTTCATGAAAGTTGTCAGCACTGACAAGTTGTCATTCTCTGACAATTACCTTGTAACAGTCGGTGACCAGTAGGCCTAGCGTACTTCAGAATCAAGGATTTTACTGAAATTGTCAGAGAATGACAACTCGTCAGTGCTGACAACTCTCATGTAACGGTGCCCATATCACTGTAATGTAGGTGTTGAAATGATATGAAATGATATGAAATGATATGAAATGATATGAAATGAAATGATAAGACCTACGCGTCATCGATGCCTTCTTTATGCTGACAAATCTCAATTAGCCGACTAAAAACTTGAATAAGATTTGCTTCCCCACCACCCCAGGTCTTTGCATGAATGCAGAAGTGACAATATATGTAATGACAGTATCAGTATCCTTTGTTTACAGTAAAAGGCATTGGATAACATTGTTATGATTTTAAAAAATCTTGTTTGGAATATGGGATAAACGGGATAAACATAAGAGTTATAGTGTAAAAATACCAGTCTGAAAGTTTCAAAATATAATATCCACAGGAAGTAATTTTAAATATCAAAAATGTGAACCAATGTTTGAAAAATATACGAGGGTCGGTTGCACAGAATAGACATACGGAGTGCGCATGCGCGTATGACTCTCCTTACTGTACTGTGTGTATTGGCGTATCATGCGGCGGGAGGCGCATAACTGCAAGGTCGATGTTTTATAAATGTGCACTGCTGCATGGGACAACTGAAGCCGTAAGCCGTAATTGATGTGAAATTTGTAATCCATTTATTGCCATTTCTTTTTCTTCTCTCCTTCTGCAAATTATAAAATCTCTCTCTCTCTATCTCTCTCCCTATCTACTATTTCCTCATCTTTGCACATGAATCAAACACACATACACAAACACGTTGCCTTCCTCTTACTCTCTCCCTCCAGCTCCTCTTTGCCTTCTCGCTTACTCTGATGTAATATCCCCAAGTACCCTGATGTAATACCCCTAAGTATATGTTAAACTCTATTTTAGCTCAGATCCGATTGAACGAATATTTGCATCAGTAACCGGGACATCATGGAAACGATGGAAATGTCATGATTAGGAATTACTTAATCGAATTTAAAGAAGATAAGGTCAAACTATATGCTCATCTGTATGATATCGTATTGCTATATCTATTTAAATCAGGGTTTCATTTTTTGTTTGTATGTGCTTGATATTTATTCTCATTTTACTCTTATTTTTATTGAATGGCATGATCCAAATCATTGCCAATTGTTCTATTCCATTACATGTATTCCTAGAACAATAAAGTTAGATTCCATGTCTATTTTACATTCATATAATTGTGTGCACGTTTGATTATTCTGTGTTTATTTCTTATGATCATCGCCAACAACTCCACGACCATCATCAACATCAGCATCATGAAATCACCATGAGTATGAACAATGGTACACGTTTATACCGTCATCATTATCGTCTTTATCTTCGGGCATCACCATCTTCATCTTCATCATCATCATCACTATCAACTTCCGTGTCACCTTGGTCATCGTCGTCATTGTAAAATCATCCTTAACATGATGACAAAGACTTTCGAAAAATCAACTATAAAAGGCAATCTCCGGAGTTTTGTCTGTCTGCTATCGATATGTGTAAACATTACAAAGACATGTTTTATAATCCGAATATAACTTCCACAACCAATTCGTTGGGGTTTTGAAGCTGTCCTTGACTTGATTTTCTTCTCTCTTAATTTTTTAGTCACTACGTTCATGTTTTATTGTCATCAACCTGATTCTCTGGATTGTTTGTTGTTTTCTTTTTTGTGTATTAGTTTCTTTTCTATATCCCTTCTTTTTTACATTTTTTTCATATCACATTTGAATTATGATTGTATAACTGATATTTTCAAAAAGTGAAAATTAATTAAAAGTCTATGAATCTGAATCTTCATCATGATCGTCATCATCACCATCTCCACCACCACCACCACCACCACCTCAATAACAACCACTACCACCACCCACCACCACCTTCAAATAATAGTTTGTTTGTTTGTTTGTTTATTTTTTTCACCTTGTATAATAAACAATCACAATGACAAGAACAGCGTATTACATCAACATAGAATACATAGTAGGAACAAAGCATAAACATAACTGTTTGAAGCGCAGAGTCCCTAGAATAACATAGTACTAATAAATTCGTTTCGTAAAACATGGCTTGAAATAAAACATTTATAATTTCGTTTAATCGACAGAAATAAAACCAAATCAAAAATAAGAACAAAAAATGTTAAGAAAAAAATGTTAATCAGGCAATTGTCAATCACAACTATAATTAGAAATAACGAGCTAGACTGCTTATTCCCATAATCATTTTTATGGATGTATAATAATAGTATCAAGAGCATAATATTTTGTCGTGATTTCAGTGACAGATACCTACCGTACGTCCTTTCTTGTATACATGTAAAACTCAGTTTGTTGACTGTGCACTAATACATTGTACATATTTACATCAGTAATTGATACAATAATAATTTTCAAATACTCGATAATCTGTAGGCATGATAAGAGCATTTCCTTCTTTTTTTTCTTTTGAAACGATATCTGGCTACGTCCTCGCGTCATAGATAAAGATATCCTGGCGTAAGATTCATAATTTAGGGAATCAACCTTAAATCGAAATCTGTTCATTATGACCCAGGCATTTTAACAAAGCTAACGTTATGGGGAATAATAATAATGATAATATAAATTATACTTTTATAACGCATAATACATAATGTCTCTATGCGCATTACATGAGGTGACTTAAGACTACTGTGTTATAATTACATTGATTTTATTTACATACATGTGAAATTTTATTTTTATGAAAATACCAGTGAAATTGATTACAAAAGTCAAATTCTTAAATTATCATACAGAAAATGTGGAACAATTTCATTTTGATACAACAAAATTACATTACCAATAATTACACATAGCAAAGCAAGAAATTATATTCTAATCAAGTCTTAAATAGATACGTTTTAAGTAAAGTCTTAAAATTCTGTAGAGTTGGTGCGGTGCGGATGGTGAGCGGGAGAGAGTTCCAAAGGGTTGGAGCGTTGAAGGCAAAGGAGCTGCGGCCGTAAAACTGGGTATTATGACGAGGAACTTGGAGAAGATGTTGACTGTGAGATCTGAGAGCACGGGAAGGGGTGTAGAGATAAGAGGGAGCTGAACCAGAGAGAGACTTGTATGTGAGGAGGAGAATCTTGAACTGACTTCGCTTGCTATTTGGGAGCCAGTGCAGGTTGCGGAGAAGGGGTGTGGTGGAAGTGTGAAATATGGAAGTGTGGAAGTGGGAAATTATGAAGTAGAATATCTAATGTGTATCAGTCACCAAAAGGCATGTTCTTTTATGTTAGGGGTTTCATGTCTCTTTACTGTATTCAAAGTATGAACTTCAAGTATTACTTGTAAAAAAAAAATTTAAAAAAAAGATAATGCGAGTTCAATATGCCATCTATATGTTTTTTGAAGGTGAGTAGATTTGTCGACGTACGCGTACGCGCCATGAATTGGTGTTTACCAAAGGCGTTTAACATGTTTAAAATATACGGAATCAAACCTCTGTGTTTTTCAGAATCCATAAGGGTCAACCGCGAGAATGCCTCGTAAAGTTCAGGGGTATTGTTTCATACGTATTAGCTGTACACAAATTATTTTGGGTGATTGAAGAATATCTAACTTTTACAGCATTTATAATCAAACAATGTGTATTAGGCCTACTTCTGTACATCCTTTATACTTCGTGCGACAACAATTCTAGCAAAAATTTTATCTGTGACAGCATCCCCCGAGAGTTGTATGGCGTACACAGACGACAAAATCTGTGTATACACTAAAAGAACAGCCGACCTCAGTCCTTAACTCCACACAATAGGCTACTCTACAGCATGAGCCTTGTCAGAATGCAGCTCGGCTCGGAGCAAAATACATGTATCGGATCTTCCTGTTGATTATGCCTGACTGACATGGCCCATAAAGCCCCTACAGCTTTACATCACATGCGGAGGAATCATCCTCTTCAATGACTGGAGGATCGGCTTCTATGAGCTCGCTTCCCATGTAGACAAAATCCTTAGCAACCGCTGGAACATCCCCTGGAATATACACTTGAACATCCACTGGAACGTCCGCTGGGACATCTACAGGGTCATCCGACCCAACAATGAGTTGCTGAACACTTGCATCACTTTTAGCCGTAGTGGGCGTGTCATACTCTGCACCCATAGACATGTACAAGTGCTTGCCGTCATCTTCAACGACTTCCCCACCATCCCCTTCATCTGGGCAATTGATACTGCAGACTGTCTTGGTATCATCTGCTTTCTTTTTCTGTTTCAGTAGACTTATGGGCAATGTCGACTCCCTAGATGGTAACTTTGGCGGAGTCATGAAGATATCTTTGCTTTGTCCTATGTCCTTCGATGGCCCGCTGGTTTCTGCGGCTTCAGATGCTGAAGTACTCTCCTGGTCCTTGCTCCCGCTCTGTTTCCTTCGGTAATATACCAGTAATGCCACCATTCCAGTGCCGATGAGCAGCATGATGATAGCTCCAAATACAGCACCCACCACCTTGCCCACTATCTGATCATCTGTCAATTAATGCAGGCAAATGAACAGATTTTAATGAGTTGGTAATGTACGGTTACCCTCATTCATCGAAGCAGTGAAACTTTTAACGTACGTAGAGCTCTTAAATTTTAAACAGTAATCTGTTGATAGAGCCCACTAACTTGCATTTGGCCGTTATGGGGAAATTTGCAACAAGACAGGAGTATATATCTCTCGTCATGTACCGGTATGCTCATTAAGCTCCCATAGTACAGGTGTTAAAAATAAAATATGACTGTTCGCAGATCTCACTACTTTTAGGCTTTTTTAAGATGCCATGTATCAAAATGAAAATTTGAATTGTTTTTAATGAAATGTTGCTTCAGAAATAGTCAGCTTCAATTATGCAACATGCAACATTCAATGATAATAATAATGATGATGATAATAATAATAATAATAATAATAATAATAATGATAATAACAATAATAATAATAATAATAATAATAATAATAATAATAATAATAATAATAATAATAATAATAATAATGGTGGTGGTGGCTTCTTGTATAGCGCTCAGGTCCGTCATGTCTAACACTCATTTAGAGTAGCGGCGAACTATTTTTTTGGCCCACCGAAGCTTTCAGTGAGAGTCCGCTGCTCAGCACATTTAATGATTCAAAAAAGTGAGGCTATTGTTTATTTTTGCATCCTATATACAAAACAGCAATTGCAAGAACTGATACTTGATATGAGTCCAATACCTTTATCATCACATACCACACTCGCGTCCTCGGTGTGGGCGCAGTTGTGCTCGCCAATTCCCTTATGCTTACAGTCCGTGAGACGAGATTCTGTTCCTTCACACTGAACGTCGTCAAGGTAGATGGCTCCCGATCCTTTACCAAAGCGAGCCGATCCAGGTGCCTCCAAAGCATCGGGAAACCCAAGCATTCTGCACACGACTGTTGCGTCCCGTATGTCCCATCCGTCGTGGCACACGGTTCCCCATTCTCCCTGGTGCTGTATTTCGACCCGACCCTCGGCGTTATTGGATCCACCAACAAGGCGAACTACCAGAAGATGGAAAAGTGTAATAATCAAAATTTTATCAAAAATTAGTTTGATAAAACTGATTATTAATCAAGCCTACGAAACATAAATAATATAGACCTGTTATGCTTTGAAATTCTTATGATTGGAAGGTCATCAAGCTACCAAATTACGAAAAAATTATGTCCTGGCTAGTTTGCTTTAAGCGTACGTCAATGGAGGGGGAATATCAATTTGTAGGTTTGCGATTATGAGGTGTTGTTCCTGTGCGATGGTCATGTCAACATGATCAAGGGATATCACACGTGAGGACATCCTAATCCCCTTTAGGAAAGGGAGATCATCCCACACTATATGGAAAGAGACAATCTAAAGCTGATGTGCGTACCGTACGAAAAGCAAATTGCACCGGCATCTTTCTCGTGGCCGCACTTATGGCTTCCAAATCCTCCATGCAAACAATCTGCAAGGTGGTCTTCTGTTCCCTTGCACCGGAGACCATCCAGAATACTGTCGCCTTCACCCTTACCGAATCTAGCGGAGTGAGTTGCTTCGAGCGCCCCGTCGAAGCCGAGCATTCGGCATACGACCTTTGCGTCTCGGACGTCCCAATCGTCATCGCAGACACTTCCCCAGGAACCGTCGTAAAGGACTTCGACTCTGCCTTCGGCATCGTCTTTACCAGCTACAAGTCGAACTTGGAACGGATCTGTGACGGGAAATTCCGTTGAAGAAGAGTGAAGAAAGTACATGTATACAATGGTATAAGTGTAGGATAAATGCTGCATTTCGAAGAGAGGCTAATTCCATAGCAACTTTCTCAATTTGGAAAAGCATCCCCAGCAGACCCAGACGCAATCATGCAATGAAAGAAATACAAACTGAGTTGGCCGACTATATTCTTGTTTTTGTTATCTATACAGTAATTACCCAAGGTAACTTTTCAAACTTTTATGTCGATGATTATGATTACAAACTATGTTGACAGTAGTTGGCGACCGCAGGAAGAAATCGTTTGTACAATAAGATTAAAACGTGTTTATATTCCGGAGGTAGTTGTCTGGTACAGTCGTCCCAGGAATGGCTGTTTCGGAGAGAGTAACTTTTGTCGCATTTTAGGTTACCTGTTCCCGAGAAGCATCTGACTCCTGCATCGTTGGCATGTTCACAGTCATGGACACCAACCCCTCGGTGAAAACAGTCTGCTATCTTGTCCTCTGTTCCATCGCAGCCGACATTATCCAGAAATATCTCTCCAGTACCTTGGCCGTATGCCGCAACCCGAGGTGCGGCCAGTGCTCCATCAAAACCAAGCATTCGACAGATGACCTTTGCGTCTTTCATATCCCAGTTATTGTCGCAGACTGTTCCACTTGATCCGTCGTAGGAGATCTCTACCCGACCTTCTGCTTCGTCAGATCCACCGACGAGACGAACTTCGAAGGGATCTGAGGGAATAGATCAGTTTAATACTAAGATGATAAAAAAAATGATCGTTGAAACCGTAAGAAAGAGAGAGAGAGAGAGAAATGAGATGAGGTAGAAAGGGAATACGGGTCGCAGTATACATGTACCACTACCCAAAACCTCATTCTATTTATTACATAGGGGTTGATGCCATGCCAAGTCTACCTTGTATGAAGATCTATAAGGGGTAATGAGATCCACACTCCTTCTTCTTTCTATACTACCCCCGCCCCCTTAAAATCCATCCTTGCGCAATATGTCCTTCGCTGAATGCTGTATTGAAAGTGATCATAGACAATGATAAATTATAAAATAAAGTTCTATGAAAAGGAAACGTTTGGATGTTGGTATCTTGAACGGTTCCATAGTGTTTTCCAGGCATCTTGTTTAACAGACAAAGTACAATACAAACATTATTCTAACATGTCTGAGGTCCAGCTCACATGAGGCGACATTTGATGACGTCAGTACTGATCTTTCATAAACGTGTGATATCGTTTTATAAAGGGAAGGCAAAATAATCAATACAATGTCTTTTCGTTCTCGATTAGCGTAATGATGTTGTGATATAACGCCTCGTATGAGCAGGACCTACAGTACTCATAGGTTCTCGCAGGATCTTTGCACCTCCAGAGAAACAGATGACGCCTGCGTCTTCATGATGATCGCAGTCGTGTACGAGAACACCTCTATGGGAACATTCAGCAAGGCTGTCTTCTGATCCATCACAGGTAACATCATCGAGGAAAATGTCGCCGGAACCAGGACCAAAGGTAGCGTTACTTGGCGCCGCCAATGCACCGTCAAAGTTGAGCATGTTACAGACGACCTTTGCGTCTTGGAGACTCCAGGCATCATCACAGATTGTTCCCCAAATCCCGTCGTACTTCAGTTCCACTCGGCCTTTAGTTAAGCTGGCCTCACCAGCAAGACGAACTTGAAAAGGAGCTAGACAATATAGTAATGTGTCCAGAATAAATCAACTTTGTATTTATATTCTTATATCTGTTATATTAGAGGCTTATTATGCTGACTGAAGACTGGGTCATCTACTGACACTTATTTGCCGTAAGCACGGTAAAAGAGTGTTAAATATTTTAGTCAAAACCACTGAGTATCTTCATTGAATCAGTTACTCTTGGAAAAAAATCTCTATTTCCACACCCTCCATTTTTAAAAGTCCTTATCATTATTATCATCATTATTATTATTATTATTATTATTATTATTATTATTATTATTATTAATATTATTACTAATAATATTATTATCATTACTACTACTTCTTGTAGTAATACTGTTATCATTATCATCATTATTATTATTATCTTTATTATTACTACTACTACTATCATTATAGAGGGAAAAATTTTAAAACACAGCATTCAGGTTGTAGTTAAGTTTACATCTGAATTTAAACGTGACTGTAATACTATACCCTCTGCATAGCAAATGGCACTGGCGTCTTGACTATGTGTGCAGTTTCCATCAGTGGTCATCAGTGATTGGCAATCTAGGATGTGATCTTCTGATCCTAAACAATCATACCAATAATCAATGATTTCTCCAGAACCCTGTCCAAAGGCAGCATCGCCAGGTGCTGCCAAGGCTCCATCAAACCCAAGCATTCTGCAGATGACCCTGGCGTTGTTCAGACTCCAGCCGACATCGCAAACGGTTCCCCGATTCCCTTCGAGAAGAACCTCCACTCTACCCTCTACATGCTCTCGACGGCCGTTGACAAGAAATACCTGGAAACTATCTGGAATAGGAAGGAGAAGAAGAGGGGGAAAACAGACATTCTTTGTTCTTGAAGTAAACGGTGGATCCTGCAAGGTATGCGGCTTTTCGGGTTACTTAACTTCTATAATACTGCTGCACGGTTTCTAATCCAGGGTTTACATTGAATCGAGGAAGATAATTCCTGTGTTCCAACACAATCTTCATGAAAAGGAAAGCTCTGTGAAGGCCCCTGTCCAAAAGTGACACTACCTAAACCAAGTGCTGGCAAGCTCTATCAAACCCTAGCATTCTGCAGATGACGCTAACGTTTTTCAGACTCCATTCGACATCCCAAACGGTTCCCATATTTCCGCTGAGAAGAACCTCCACTCTAAAGCGCTAGATCCATTCACAATGTTCACGAGGGACATCTGAAAACTATGAGGAATTGGAGAATGTGAAAAAATTAGTGCTCTTTAGGTTCCAATCCAGAAGCTACATTAAGGGATCTATTTTCCCGTAGCCAGTGCCTGTTCTAATATTTTGATGTGGGAACGTGCTCCACTATTTTCCTGTTTGGTTGGGGTTTTGGTTGTTTGTTCTTCACTCGTGATTGAGGGGTTATCCAACACAGTAGACGTAATTCATTAACTCTTGTACTTTGGAGACATTTAGGGATAGTTTTGCAAGTATTGTGTCCTTTGGTGAAACGAAAACTTACAATTGCCACTCTCTAACCCGGTAGAGTAAAAAGATATCCGGTAAGAAGAAATTGCTTATTCCCAATTCCCTTATAGAAATTTTAGAAACCGGGTGATTCGTAGTCAGGGCCAAAAAAAAAATAAAAACGCTTAAGCGAGACGAGAAAAAGTGAGAGAACGTATATAGGAAAAGAAGAAAGACAAAGAACGATGACAAAGAAACGTCGAAGCTTCGACGTTTTCCTCCTCCCTCCTCTCCCCAAGGGATCGAACGCGCTTCGTGTGCTCACTACCGCCACCATTGGCGTAAATCTCGGGGGATGGGGGGGGGGGGTGGGGGATGGGGGATATATCCCCCACACACACTTTTCAAGGAAGAAATGATATTTGAATTTATCATTTAATACAATTTTTAATAATCCGTCATAAACCATCATATTTTAAAATTTATATTTGAAAATGCGATTTAAAACCTAGAAAAGCGCTTATTTTTGGCTCGCTCGCTTCGCTCGCTCATCATATCGTCGCTGATTTTACGAACCGGCATACGAAGCGTTTTTCATGAAAATTTACAATTGTGAAATTTCACATATTCTCATTTTGTATTACCATAAGCTACCTTTCAGCAAAATTTCAGGTCATAAAACGCTTTAATTAAAAAGTTATGCAATTGAGGAAAAGCGACCTGTGTCACAAAATGCCAAAATTTGAAAAAACGAATTTTACGAACCGGCATACGTTCAGTGCGCGTTCAGTATGCCAGTTCGTAAAGCTTTACTATACGCGCGCCACAGAAGTTGTGATTTTACGAACCGGCATAACTTGCTAATTGGTGTCTGCTAAAAATGAGGTGACATAAACACAACGTTTTAATTCTGAATCTTCTTGGAAATGGTAAGTATATGTAGTTTCCTATACTCAAGTAATGAACACAACGTTTTAATTCTGAATCTTTATTAAAAAAAAAAAAAAAAAATCGGTTCGGAATACACTACCCAATATTTGGAATAATATACCACAGGCCATACGTTCATACAAAAATCTTGTAACATTCAAGAAGAAATTTAAATTAATCTTGTATTCTAATTACCATTAAAATGTCCACCAACTATTTCTCTTTCCATTTCCCTTTCATTTCTCCCTTTTTATATATATTATATTTACCCTTGATTTTGATATCGTCTTACACTGTATGTCCTGTTTCTTGTCGTTTTCTCAGTTGTTTTGCTTCTGCCTTTGTATCATTTGAATTTCTTTTGATCTGCTCCCAAACTTTCATTATTCATCTGAAGGGAAACTTTGTTTTACAAGCCACTCCAGGCTTTCATTTGAGTTTCCCATTTCATTTTTGAGAATTGTTATGTTTTATCTGCATGTTTATGTTATATGATTGTATATATGTATATATAACGGTATTGTTTTTATGAAATGAAATGAATAAATGAATGAATGAATGAATGAATGAATGAATGTATACATTTTTTTTTTTTTTTTTTTTGGTTAAGACAATTGTAAAATTGTGATAAACTCAATTAATATGGTTATTATTTGATGATTATTTCGTCTTACTCTGTCCTTGTCCCGCACATGGATTATGATGTTGGCTATTGACCTACGCGTATTCTAATGATAAAAAACTTATTAACTTAATAACATGCATAATTATACTGAGTCGTTCAATATAGTGGTTTATGCTCAGTGATCATTAAGAATACCAGATAAACTTAGGGTCAAGACTCAAGTCACACCCGTGGTAACAGTTCTGATCTTGTTAGAGTAATAACTCGTCCAACGTTTAACGTTTAAGCTTTGCCATTGGAAGTTGGGACTTCAGTAGAGCATGCCATGGGGGTTAGGTCTAGCCCTAACTGTTGGATGTTCTCGTCTAAAACATTTTTGTTTTTAAATAGAAACAGTTAGTTTCCTGGACCTTAGCTTTCCTGGAAATCTAGGAACCTGTAGATAAGCACTTTATGATGTAATGTAGGTCAGTAGGTGAGAGCTTACGCTGGGTCCAGCCCCTGGCCCAATTTGGACTGTTTTCCCCTCAAAATGAGAGGATGATTGAAATATTAGTTTGTTATCGAGTTTAATGGATGTTATTACTTGGCCTTATGTAATCTGAAAGATTTGATTTCATCGTGTACATGATTGATCTTATATTGTATGAAATAAAAATGTTGCAGTCTATTAACTTGGCCGTTGATTTGATTTGATTTGATTTGATTTGATTTATTTTTCCGTTTCACAATATATACAAACAAAATTATGAATACAATCTCATTGAGACAAAAGTAATGGAAATGACATAAAATAGAGAATAGAATTATACTGAGACTGAGAAAATGATATAGGAAAACGGAGGGGCAAGCCCCCCCCCAAAAAAAAGCAATGCTCGTGAGGTGCAAGCCCCGAAACTTAGTTATATAGTACATAAGGTCATAAGCGAATACTAAAGCAATACAAAGTAGAAGATACAAATTAATAGCATAATCAAAACAATTGAGGTCACACAAATCTAAAAATAGATTTTTGAAAGACAACAAAGAGAGGAAATGGGTGGGAGGTGGCTTAAGAAAGAGTGTGATATAAGAAAGGAGGACAGGAGTGTTCAGGCATGGGTTGCTGACGAGTAATGACTGAGTAGATACTTCTTAAGTTTACGCTTAAATGTGTAGAGGCTAGGGAGTCTTTAATTTCGTTGGATAAAGAATTCCAATAAATTGGTCCTGCGAAAACAAACTTGTTTTGGGCGAAGACTGTTCTCATGAGTGGTATATGAAAGGAGTTATGTTGTCTAGTAGGACAGGTATGCATAGAAACATTTTTGCGGAACATATCAGTAAAAATATCGGGTAGATCCCATTTTTCTATTTTATAATTAAATTTGCCGAGTTGGAAATGAAAAATATCATTCATCTTTAACACTCATCATGCATGTACAAATAGAAATTGAAAAACCTTAATTACGAAAATGGGTTTTGATACAGCCATCGAAAGCAATATGTCATCTGAACCAATTAACTAGTTTTTAAGTGTGTAAAGTCAATGGGGAGCTTGTCGATTATACATCATTTTTAACGAGTTAATGATAACTGAAGTTTCACAATACAATACAATACAATATTGGCATTTATATAGCGCTCTCACAATGACTGAACATTTATCACAGCGCTTTAGAAAACGATTAACAAAAAAAAAACAACAACAAAAAACAACAACAAAAAACAAAAATGAAATTACAAATGAAAACTACATAAAATACATGCCAAGTAAGTGGCTAAGATGCACGGGCAGGCCTCTGTTAGCAGTATATTCTTTGAAATCATTTGAAATAAAACTAGATTAAATGAACAGGAAACGGGTTTTTAGTATGTTACGAAAATTGTGGACTGAAATGGTTAATGATGTACGCTTTTCTAAAGCTTTGAAATTGACTTGGTCAAGGAAAATATTGTTTGTGTGCAGAAGTTAAATGTTTAAATGCTTTTTCACGGCCATTCTTAACATAAGAATGGGGCAAAGATTAATGCATTCTTAATAAATCATCGTCCAAGGTATATGAAATTGTCGTTCGAAGAAAATTTGATATACTTGCTACCTTCGTTCGCCATGTTCTGTGTACTTCTCTTTTTAGCAAGCCACACCTATCTGGTCATTGTAAAAAATTGAGGAAGGTGCTTATTTTTGATAGAATGGTGGATTAAAGGCATTCGCTTTATAAATGAGTTATTAGATGACAAGGGGATGTTTTATTGAGAGAAAAGGTATTCAATCGAAACTCAGTTTCTTCATTATTGCGGGCCTTTTCAAATGCCAAAATGCAAGCATAAATGTCAGTTTAAATGTCAGTGTAATATGAAAATTGAAAGGAGCATTGTAGCATGCTTGTGTTTCGTACTTGTTGAAAGAAAAAGGGATGTAGACATAATATATACCATATCATATTACAGGAAGAGGACGATTATTGGACTTGAATAGATTATGCATCAGATGGCATTTCATTTGATAATCAATATTGCATGTTATGCGACAGTAGTTTAAGTCTACTTTTTGATTTACACTTTATACTACCTGGTACTTTCAGTACTAAGTTTTAATTTAGATTTCTGAATAAAGATCTTTTAGAGATGAATATAATACCACCTGTTGTTTATTGTTGCTGTTGTTGTTGTTTAAGAAGAAGAAAAAAAATCGTGGTGCATTTCATTTGTTACGTGACCAAAATGATTTGAGGTCGTTTGACCGACTGGTTTCACAATTTAACTGGGTGCAAAATAGAATTGTCGTTAATACCTGTTTTGTTTAGTTACACAGTTCACAGCGAAATGATGCTTTAAACTGACAATGTGGACCAACAATAATATTTTGCTTATATAAAATTGCTCCTAATTCTTTCCAAACAATAAAGCAGTCCATCAGAAACTGTAACACAAATGAACGTGAATTGAAATGAATTGCATTTATTAAATTTCATTGATACGCATCAATATTCTGTTCTTACATAAACGTAAACATGAACATAGTTATAAATCAACCTGAAGTAGATAGCGTTAAGTTTATAAACAAAAAGAAATTAAACAGAAACAAAGCAGAACATAAAACTAGTATTTGCAGCTGTCAATGAAAGGCAGGTGAGAATATATATATATACTCACAAAACAAAACTGACAAACTGATAGAAAATAGATCAAATCTTTTTAGTAACTTGGTTGTCTAGTATGATTTTGATTGCAATTCCCAAACCCGTCCCAGTTTACGTTGATTCATGATGTATATTCCATGTTCAAAGTATAACCATGGGTGTCGATCCCTGGGGGATATTTTGGGCAGGGAGGATGGTCTGTATTATCATCTCCCCCCCCCCCCCCCCCCCCCATAATTCCCCATCAAAAATGACATGGCCCCTGTTAATCCCCTAAAAACAAAGGAAAAGAAAGAAAGAAAAGGGGGAAAGGGTTAAGAAAACTTTTAAAAGAAGAAGGAAATCCTGGAAGTGCTCACTCGCTTCGTTCGCTCTCATTTTAAATATCTATCTCTACAAATACTGGTTATAAAACTGCGTCTATGAAAGGAAATTGGTTTGTATCTTGTGTTTCTATACCTAATGTTATACTATTCTAAAAAATGTTATCAAAATGTTATCAAAATGTTATCAAAATGTTATCAAAATGTTATCAAAATAACTACAAGAAGTCGAACAACAAGAAGACCTAAAATAGAAATCTGGAGATAATCGCCTGTGATTAGTAGCCTATTCCTATCATACCAATTTTGAGGAAGGAATTAGATGCCGATAAAAATACCCTAGAACTTGTTCTCAGTATTTTAAAATCTATAAAATAAAATCTATAAACGTGATCTTTTCTAGCAGTAAGCACTCTTATTTTCTCAGCAACATGTCCGAATATCACGATATTTTTTTTTTCAGCTAGGTGTCCAAGTATCCTCGATTTCTATGGGAAAATTTTCATCATCAAAATCATCTAGTTCATTTTGGTGGCAATTTTACGTTGTTTTCTTGTGTGGTTTTTGTTGTTGTTGTTGTTTGTTTTTTAAGCAAAATGAAGTTTTTGTTCGGTAGCTCGCTTCACTCGCTTATAGAAAGAGAATGGTTTTAGATACCAAGCGACGAGCTAAATAACGTCGTATTTGACAATTAGGTGATCGAATATATTTAGATATCTTTGAAGCATGTCAAAGAATAAAAATTTTTCCTCGCTGGCTGTGCTCACTCGTATGAAATTTAGATGCATGATTGTTTGGGAGGGCAAAGGTGTTCCTCTTTGCATCGATAAGTGGCTCTTTTGTTTTCTGATAAGTGCCCTTTCTTCCCATTATATTGTGGCTACGAAATGTGCCCTAAAGTCCTCAAATTTTCATGGATCCTGGCTCTAAAAAGTATCAGAAAGGCTTCGCAACTCCCACAATTTTACAACGAGCATTAGATTCCCCTAAATTACAGAACTGAGAACACTTTTTTGAAATAAAAACTCGCTTGATGAGCTTTCTCGCAGTCCGAAAAGCATATTATTCTTATCAGATTAAACATAACATGTTGCAACCCAAAGGTCGTATCGATTATAGTTATATTTTTTACAATTTATTTTCGGAACCTCTCTTCTATTGCTCAAGAGGTTATTGTCAAGTGTAAGTAAGGTGACAGACGACAAGATGAAACAGTAATAATTAGTGTACCAGAGGATATATTATGTACATCTAATAGCAGTGACAATTTATTCGCAAGATATCCGGTGACTGGTTGTTCTTACCGTATGCATTCGAGGTTAATTTGCTTCCCGCGGTAGACACTTCGTTGAACTGTAACAGTAGAAAAAGAAGAATTAAATCTCGCAAAAGAGCCATCGGTGAGATTCTTTTATAAGCGGGACTGGACGAAAACTATGAAACTGCAGTCTTGAGATCAGATCTAAAGGAAAGTGCGCTGACAGAGATTATCAATGCGATCCCTGTATAAATAATGCAGTGACACTCTTTATTCTTCTTCTTCTTCTTTCTTTTTTTTTTTTCTTTAACGAACGCGTATCAGCACTGGTTTCTTCTGGCTCCTCCCATGTACAGATATTCGCTACCATCGTAAAAGTCTAATCTATGGGGCCCGTTGCATAAAACTTACTATAATAGTAACTTTGCCATTATAGTAGCTCTTCATGGAATACTGGATTTTGATTGGCTGTTGAGCAACATGCCATGCTCAACAGCTAATCAAAATCCAGTATTCCATGAAGAGTTACAATGGCAAAGTTACTATTATAGTAAGTTTTATGCAACGGGCCCTGATTCAATTGCATGCAGTGCTATAATGTATACTGCTATGCCCGTGTTGATTTGGAGAGGGGTGAAAACCCCCCCCCCCCCCCCCTTGAAAAAAGGGAAAAGGGAAACAACAACAACAAAATAAGGGAAATATATCACCATTCGAGCATTCAAAATAATGAGCATTGTAGGTAAAAGAGCCAGGGGAGGCCTTCGGGATCCCCCCCCCCCCCCTCCCTTTCTCTCATTCCGGAATCTTCCCTTTCGAGCATGCTGATAAAATAGGCCGGACGAGGAGGGGCGCCAAACCTCTTATGTCAGTACTTGTTGTTTGTCATATAAATGTGTGTTAGTTGCCCATTTTGAAAAAAAAAGCGTGCACAGGCGCCCCTCCTCCCCCAACCACAATACTTTGTTTTTCTTTGTTGTTGTTGTTGGTCTGTGTTATTATGATTTATGAGCGTTTCGATCATGTATTATGTTCTGCCGTTCTAGATTGAAACCAAAAATAAAACTACTTTAGCACTTCTTTGTCAAATTAATGCGTTGTCTGAAAAGGATGAATTCAAAGTTGAGTATAGTATACATGGAAAATGAAATAGATTCCCTGGAAAGAAACTGCTTCCGTGACATTATTGTGAGTAGCCACAAATAAAACCATGTTTTGTACTTCTTCGTCAAATATTTCCTTGAAGTGAAAAGGGTGAATTCGAAATTCATTTATTGCTGTAGATAATGAATGACCGATGAATACTATGGTAACAAAAAACCTTGTTTTTTGTGAGTAGCTTGTTGAGTGATGAGTTGTTAAACTTTCTTTTCATTCATGAGGAAAAATATCACGCACGGCATCACGCAATCGTTTGCAAATCTAAAAAATGTGGTCTATTTCATCTATGATGAAAAAGAAGGGCTTCTGAAAGAACAAATCAGAAGAGAAGAATCGGATACCGATCCCAAAACTCAGTCGCCAGGTTGACATAAGGTCCACATACAGAAAGGTTGTGGAAGGAGTTCAATGGAGGGAATGTCACTTTGCTTGCATGTAAATCCAGCCTTTTACACAAGTCTGGAAGAAATGGAACGGGGCTTTGCCCTCGTTCATGCTGAGCCATGTCGCCAAGACATGCAAGGCAACACATCAGCAAACTTTTTTTCTGAAGTACGCCCAGCATGAGGCCTGCCCATGGCGGTGCGAGTGTTGCAAGTCTTTATACGACCAGCATGCCGAGCGTGTCTGGATGTATTGGAACAGGGCCGCGCCCAGTCCATAAGCCGAGTCACAAAGACAAGACAAGTTGAGGCGCTGTTCTCTAGCCACTATTGTGCATTTTCATGCCTTCATTACTTGGTTTTTTATTTCATTTTGCATGTCACAAACATGATTCCACAGTAGCTTATTAAAATACCAGTAAAGAAGAAAGGTCTTTATCTCTCTCTCTCTCTCTCTCTCTCTCTCTCTCTCACTCTCTCTCTCTCTCTCAGCACACGAAACGATCACAGAAGACTAACGTAAGACCGACAAGTCTCGCAGACCTAGCTTCTGTACAACTGATTTAATGGTTCATAAGAGTTATCAGATCAACATTCTCCATCTTGCGGATCGTTGGTCTGATGGGCTGCTGGTCTACTGGGGAGCTTTGTTTGTTTGTTTGTTTGATTGATTTCCGTATATAAAAATGACACACATAAATACATATGTCAAAATATAGTCATGATAGTGGTCATACATACAAAATGTGGTAAAGGTAATAGAGTAAATAAAACATACGGCCGGTAGTCCATAATCAGCTGCAATATCATATTGGTCTTCCATGGAGCCAGTTTACTAGAATAATAAGATGATTACCTTACGTATAGGAAGTTGACCAAAAATAAAGCACCCATACGTAATCTAAGATCAAATACTTAGGTGTTATGCTCGACTCAGGTTTGACGTGGTGTGAACATGTTTATACTATTGTTTTTAAAATCTCCCGGGCAATAGGTTGCATACGGAGGATTAAACATTTGCTGTCATTCAAAATTATGAAGAATCTGTATTTTGCTATGATTTTACCTTATATTGATTATTTTAGTACATCTTGGGGAAGCTGTGCAAAAATCCATAGGGATAAGATACAAAAACTCCAAAATGAATATGCCAGAATGATTTCGAATAAAGATTATCATACACCTCAAAGTTCCTTGTTACTCGATCACGCTGAAATGGCAATCAGTTGAGCAACGTATAAAATATCAATATTGTGTTGTAAAATACAAAATAATCTAATACCGGCTTATCTAGAATCATTGATATGTAAATGAACTGTAAATTAAAGGACAGGTTTTTCTTTAAAATGCCTCCTCCAACTTCCCCGCCCAATAATATAAAATAAATTCTTTTGCATATGTCATGTATGTCGGAGCCAGTTTGTTTAATGCACTTCCTGTAAATGTTCAAATATGTACGAAAATACCTCAATCGTTTTGCAGCAATATTTGGTCGGACTGTAGATACAGGATGTTTTCGGAAAGCAAACACATTCGGCAAGTGAGGTGAACAAATATATCATTTAGAAGGAAAATATGATAGAGGCACACAACTGAACATGCCTTGTGGGCTTTATACGGTTGAATTTATCGACGTTGATCGTCGGTAATCGGTGGCATGGTTTGTGGGCAATCTGGCCTCTACACCCTCGCCCCCCCCCCCCCCCCCCATTGAAAAAGGTCTAGCGACGTCCCTGACTGGAAGAAATTTACCCATCTCTCAAATTGATTCACAGACTATCTCCCTTCAAAAAACATTATTGCAAAACAATTGATTTTAGAATCCTAAACTTAATTTTCTTTTTTCTTTTTTTAAGCTTGAAATGTATAACAAGTAGAACTCTCCCGTCACATGTAATTATGCCCTTTTTCTTCTCCTTTCTTCCTTTTATGTCCCCCCCCCCCTCTCTCTCTCTCTCTCTTCCTTCTTTCACATTAATTTTTCTCTCTTTATAGCCTTCCTTTTCTCTAATTTGATGTATTTATTTTCATATTTTCTATAAGGCAATGTATAAATGCTCCATAATTTCGTATATATAAAAGTAGGGTAAAAAGCAACGGAAGTACAAAAATACATCATACCTTCATCTGTCAGATATGGCCATTGTCTTCCCTCATCCAACCATGTATCCATTGTTTTATTAAGTACACACCAGAGATGCAAATGGGTACCGTTTTCTGGAAAACCCGGCCGAACTAAATCAGAGTACCCCCCCCCCCCCCTCCCCCCCCCCCCCCCCCCCCCCCGTCCAATCTGGATAAGAAATTTTGTCGTATACGGAATCGGAACCGGTGCCAATCTGGACAAGGGATTTCGTATACGAGAGTTATATGCTAAAACATATAGCATTTCAGTCTGGTTTATATTGTTTGTGCAAGTGATAATGTCTTTACAGGTTGGCATGTTTGTAACAAGCTCACGTTTCATATCATGTAAGTTTTGGCGTAATATTTGCCGGTGTACCGTGTAAGTGAGTGAAAAAAAAAACAGCGTAGGCCTACGTGATATGCGGGGGCTCACTGGACTGACAGTTTGAGAATTTAAGTGTCACCGGCCCACTCAAGCTATGAAATTAGCTTTCCATTCATAATGAGTATGATAATCATTGTTACCGTACTGTGCTATTTCTAAGTCTATGGCCATTTTCGCCTGGAGAAGATATCTCTTTCTCAAAGACATTTATTTTAAATGTATTAATCTTCTAGTAAGTGGCAAGACTTCTTTTGCGAGAAAGAAAATCTAGAGTGATTAAATCATATTTGTCGTCATAATAAACAAATAATAAATAGATAAATCTTAAAAATTCTTAATACAAAACTCTAACTTGGATGCAGTTTAATCCCCCAAAATAAAATTGAAATTCAACAATGCTTCTCGGGTGTTTTTTTTGGGGGGGGAACTGTTGTTGTTGCCCCATCAAAAAAAATCAGCAGCAAAATTTTTATCATTTTTTTTTTTAAATTTAAATATGATTTAAAAAATAAAATAGAAATTAAGACAATTTAAATCGGTGCTTTTTTGTAGGTTTTGGGGTTGGGGTGGGGGGAGGGGAGGGGATGGTCAAATCAACAAAAACCAACCAAATTTCTTATGCATTTTTAAAATTTTATCGAAGTCATGCCAACCCTGCTCTTCATCAATATTCCTTATTGCAAACATCACTTCACGACCGATGTGTTGACTCAATAGGTAGAGCTTTCGCCTCACAATCAGGAGGTCGCGGGTTCGAACCCCGGCCGCATCATACCAAAAGACGTTAAAAGATGGGAGTTGCTGCTACCTGCTTTGGCGTTCAAGAATTAAAAAGGATAGAGAAACGTCGATCTGGCACTGCTCAGTGGCTGCTGGGCCCACGATCAATTGGGCAAAAAGAATTTCCTTTCTTGGACAATAAAATTTGGAGATTTTCATCATAATTCACATCACCCCATCGATTAAAATAATCTTCATTACCACTCATCATAATCACTATGCTTACTGCCTACTATCATTACCACATCTGGGGGGTGTTTCACAAAGAGTTAAGTTTGACTTAGAGTCGTGCTTAAGGGCCAATGCGCATCCAGCATTTAACGCGTAATCTCATTGACAGACTTCCAATAGTGTGCGTCCCCTGAGCATGATCCGACCAATGGGGTGATGCGAAATATATAGCACGCAAGTGCGACTTTAGTCAAACTTAAATCTTTGTGAAACACCCCCCTGATAAAAACAACAAGTTCGACTCAAAGTTCTCACTTACATATATATATATTGGTCTTGTTACTGGTCATGAATATCATGGTAGCAAGAACATTTTCCTGGTATAAAATAAACAGTGTGTTGATTCTCAATACAGTAATATTTATAACAGTATGAACAAAATAAAGTGCATACCATACGGTTTATGAACACAAGTACAAATTGAGTTTGTTGACTGTGTATTCCATAAGTAAAAGAGAGAAATAAAGACAATAATTTGGGGGAAATACTAAATCAACTGCTATTTTCTCTTTACAACTAATATGTATTTCTGATATATCCATACCTCTCTTTTCCTTGACATTGCAGCAAATGCTTGCTGATAGTACTCAAAACTGTATCATTGAAGACAAACTCTTTCATAATGAAAGATGTTTTCAATGCAGGGGAATAAGTTGGATAGGTGGAAAACATTTGTGGGACACATTTTGTGGGTGGGGGGGGGCTGCTTGCTTACTCTCTCTTGTCTTACACTAATATTATTCTCCTAGTCATACAAGGATAGCATGGAGAATGTTCGACCTTAAAGGCCGGAATTCACAAATAGGTGTAAGCCATTGGGGTGGTTTTAACACCCTCCTGGTTTTTTTCTTTTTTTTTTTTTTTTTTGAGCGTACACGTGCACAGAACCCAGTCCAATTATCTATTTTCTTTTACAGCAAGGTTGGGGTAAAGTCTAGGCCTACTTGGTAATCAGGCATTGGAATACTTTGGAACTCCTTCCCCTCCATAGCTACCACCGGTGTAAATGGATGCAAGGCAGATTTCATATTGCCTCGCTGTACTGGTAGTAATACAATAACTACAATGAATAGCGTACATGTACGTCAATGTGATGTGCATGTACTGATAGCATACAATTTGAGCATGAAGTATTACAAATGCTTTGTCTGCAAGAATGAACTTACTCTATCACAACTAATGACAACAAATGATTTATCATTTATCACTTGTAATAACCTAATGAGGAGAGTTCCCTATCACTCTACAGTTAAGATAGGCAGTCAACACTTTTTCTATATTTGGCAAGATATGCACTGTTTTAATGATTAGCTTAAAGACAAGATAAATAACATCCTAGTTTTCATTAGATTTCAACAAAATGGTTTTCCACAAACATATAGACTAAATTCAGGTGCAAAGACAATGGCTTTTTACTTTTCCAAGTGGTTCTTAAGTAAATGTCAGCTTTGTTTGAGACCATGAAAATTATTAGGAATACTTCATTTTCTACATCCATTCCTTAATGTCTGTTTGAAAGAGATAAATGTCCTTGCGATGTAATATATTAAAATGAGGTGTGCAATACATCATTTTATCAGCACTTCTATCAGTCTCTAAAAGGAAAAATGTGTATTTTTCTTCACAGCCTTTTAAGACCTCTTTTCAAATATATTTTTCAAGAAGCATTTATAAGTTTCTCATTCAAAAAAAGATACATGATCATACCATAAACATGGATGACATGTCAGTGTTGAGACCTATCCGATGACTTCATCCCTAATTCAACTTCGTCCTGAAAGGATGTGTAACAAGCATTTGTTTCCTAAAATGATGCAGATCTGGAAGTGAATATCCCAGTTTTTCTCAGAGCCCCTTGGGATGATAGTGGCATCTCATTGTCATTTTTTATCATAAACTTTCGTCAGTTTGTTATAAGAAGTACATCCTGTAAACCTGCAAATATAAATTCCTTTTCTTCAAGCCTTAATTTCAAAAGAAAATTGCATCTATACACTGTTTTCCTCCTGAGTCCTGTCAAGTGTCTCGTTCTAAAATGATGTCAATCTTTTAATAAATATCCAAGCAGTCATCAGAGTGCCTCAGCCTAAAAAACTTGCATCATATTTTTGGTTTCCATCCCAAGTCCTATAAGTGATTCCATCTAAATACGTTGCTAATCTCTGAATAGATATCTGAGCATTCTTCATTTTCTTTGGATGTGAAATTGCATCTCAACATTTTTATTTCATCATGAGCCTTGCTTTTTCTTTTCTTTCTCGTGTCAAATCTCAGCTTTCCTCAAGTTCTTCGGCATAAACTTTGTCTCTCTTGCAGTCTTTAACTCTCTACTGGCTATGGATCAAAACCCAGGACAGTCACACATTGTTTGGTTTGTATGGTACATATACAGTGTCCATGTGCCAAGGGTCAACAGTGGCAGAACGGCGCTTGTGCAATTAGTCAACTACACCTACTTATGGGTTAAGAATACAAAATGTATCTCAATTTTTGTCACCCTTGATGCTGTCAATTTTCACCATCTTCAAATAAAGACTGAAGCATTCCTCAGAACAAAAATGGCACCTTGAAATTCTATTTCATCATGAGCTGTGCTTGGTGGGTTTTATTCTTTTCTCTACCTCTTTATCACATCATATTTCAGCTTTCTTCTGAATTCTTCAAGATGAGGATGGCATTGTAGATCTTGAGTGCTGGACCTAGCTTGATACTCATGATCTTGACGATGTCGCTCTGCGTCAGTAGGAGAAAAGCTTCACCATCGATTTGCTGAAATAGATGAATAAACAATGAGAGAAGGACAATAAACAAATAGCATTGTTTATGAGTGATATGGTAACAATATTTCAAGAGGTATTACATGCAAATGGAATGCTGCATATTTTATGGAACCAATAAGGAAAAAAAAAAATTGTGTTTCATACAATATCTTTAATGATGGATATCCCAAATAAAAAGGAGAATAGACAAAATTCTGGGCGTTTGATACCTTGGCTTATCAATCAAAAGCATAATTCGTCTCTAAGATGTGTACAACAACAAATTTACATTGAAATTCTGTGCATACGTAGTTTAAACATTTTGCCATATCAGTAATGCTGACATGAAGTATATAATGTAGGATTACTCCCCAATTGTTCTCACATATGGAACTAGTAAAATGTCTCTTTCCCAAAAATATATACTAAACTTTTTCCTTTTTGTAGGAGCTTTAATTTCTTCGGAAGATGCAACAAAAATACACTTTCATTACAGTCCGAATTGAAAGGGGGCTTTGGAAAAAATTCTTAATTTGAGCAAGATGTCTTAAAATACAACACAGCTACATATAGATGATTAAACTGCTGATAAAGCATTCTCAGTGATTATGAATTCATAACTAAATGTATCTTATTCGTTCACACTTTCACCAACCCATTTCTTTGATTCCTTCCTTTAACATTCAGATTTAGAGTTAGACAGGAGTCTATGGTTCTTAGAACATAACGTCCTCTCATTAACTCACCTCATCTGCAAATTTGGACGCATGCTCCTGACACCCAGGCAGCTTCCGGACGAAGCTGGCCACATCATCCATGGTCCACCTCGCGACGGTGGCTGCCGAGAGGTTGGCCACGCCCGGTAACAGTTTGGAATGTTGTTCCCAGCAGAGGGGGAGGTCTTTGGCAGGGTGGGGTGACATGGCTGACATAAAGACAGACTGATGGAGCTGCGATTGCAGGTTGGATTGTGCATCTGAATATTTAAAAAAGAAATAATAAGGAAACATTTCTGTTTCAAAATACTAAATTACAGATATTTTGCTATGAATTTACAATTCTGCGAGCTATAACTTGACAAGTTGACAAATAACTAAAAAATCAAACTGATTTCCAAAAATTTCAAAGAAATTTTCAAAAGTCCAATCCAATCCAATCCAATCCAAGTATCTATACTGCACCAATAAATAGTTGCCTAATCAAATACTATGCAGTGATGCAAAGTATATAGTAAATCTACAAAATCATTCATAACAGTGACAGGCCTAAAAAATTCCTATGAAAATTTTGAAATACCATGAATGAAAAAATAACATCAGAAATATCAAACTTTTTTTTTTAATAAAAAAAATAAAAAAGATTCATGAATCTACATATCACATTTATACATTTATATGCCCGATATGTCATATCCTTCTTGCCTTTGAGGCATTTTGAGTTTTCTCAAAATTTCAATCACCATTATCCTGTTCTGCATGGCCAGTTCTTTCCTTCATCCCTTTTCTTTTCCTTCTTTTTTTTCATATTTCTGTCGTTGATAAAATGAGAGATACCATAATCTTACCTTGGCTATCTGACTTGTTTTGCTTCCCTGGTTCTACCATGCCTTTATGCCTGAATTAACATCATGAGTGAAAAAAGAAAAGTAAAGATGAAAGAATGTATGAAATGGTAATTTAAAAAAAAAAAGAAGATTAGTTGGGAAAAAAATAGTTACCAAAAGTAACAGCAGCTCTTTAAAGATAAACTGGATTTCTGGTCATGTGATTATTATGTGAAAAAAAAAAAAACTTTTCCAAAGCAACTGGGAAGTTAGATTAGCTGTACATCAACACCGATGTCAAGTGTGAGATTTGGGGATCATCGAATTGTTGAAATATTCACCAAGTTTCCACAAAAGATACTTGCACTGCACACAGAAATGAGTCAAAGGTACCACACACACAAATCTGACATGAATGTTCAGCCGAAACTTTCAGTTATTTCTTATCATATATCTAATATACGGGTATTTGACATTAATGCCATAAAAGGAATGAGAAACCTCAGAAATTCATTGCATTTCATTTATTTTATCATTTTCAACTCTCCCAGAACTCAAGCTACTGTGCGATAACAAAAGGAAGCAACTCTGAATTTTTTTTTTTTTCAAATTGACTTTTTCTTGATGTAGGGTATCTTCTGCATGCTCTACATGATGATGAAGAAATTAAGGTCACATGACCCATAATTTCTGAAATATAGACATATATTAAAAGGAAATAGCTCCATGGAATTTCTACTGAAATGGTGACATATTTCATTGTCCACTAAGAAACTACAGAGTTGCTTCTTTTTGTCAGATATACTTGCTGGTATTTGTGAAAATACATGAATGTGAAGAGTGCTGCACTGGCCTTTGCGGGTTTGGGGAGTTTTTCCCGCGGGGCCAATCAATAGTTTGGCTTGCAGGCTGTTCGATTAGAGGTCTGAGGGCAGTTGATTTACAAGTTGGCTGATTGGGTGTTTCACATCAAAGTTCTCCTACCAAATCTTAGTTCCAGCTAACGAGTAATCTCATCACCTTTAACCACTGCTGTAGCAGTTTGGTGAGGTTGTTTAAGAGCATTTAATCACTGCCCCATGTCTGAACAGCTAAACTGAATTTCTGTAAGCAAATTCTTTCATATAAACTGGTACTAATGATATTGCATAAAGGATTGACTTTAATGGAATTTGACCAAATAGACCTCCGAGGTAATATGACATAATCAGTTCATCCTAATTTGGAAAATATATTCATATAGCATACACGAGAAAATTCAATTAGCTTCCTGAAGTAATAGGATTCAAACAGTAAGAATTCTACCTAGCTCATGAATTTACTATCTTACCTTTTCCTGCCTCTCCCGAGCCCCATTCCTTTCCCTGACATAGGAGGGCGCCCTTTCTGGTGATGCTTGTGGGATGTGACAGATTCTTTGGTAGAGGGCATCTTGTTCTGGTTCTTCTCAGCCAGCGGGCATCCGGAGAGTTTGTGATGACCCGTGTACTTCCCGGTCACATGACCACTGCCATCACAACCAGGGGTGGGACACCTATCACATGGAAATGTTTCAGAAATGTGAAATAATTACTGAAATTAAAATCAGGGGGTGGACTCCAATCATGACAATATTCCCTTACACTATATCGAATGTGCCCCTCTGATTCTCCCCTTTTCACTATATGCTTTTCTTCAAGAGTGAAATTTTACTTCTCTTAAAAATAAATCTGAGTTCTGGTCATGTGATTATACAGTGTGAACGAAACTACAAAACTTTTTCAAAGAAAGTGGAAAAGGGTGATTAAGTATTACATAAAGAGTGATGTATACCCTGAGGTTTTGAAATCATCAAAATGATAAGAAATCACCTCAGTTTTGTTGTAAAGCATGTGCACAGCACACAAAAATAAGTTTATGGGACTACACACCTATGCTCTGGCCGAACTTTCAAGCAGTTTTTTGGTCATATTTTGAATATTATGATACCACTGAAGAGTATTTCTTTTCAGGGGACATTTCTACTATGCATTTTTCTAAAGTGATATCAAAAGACTGAGAGAGATCACAAATCATCTTCCACTTCCTCTCAGAACTCTAGCTTTGATTAATCTTTAAATAATTATTCTTTGGGGTCTTTCATAATCCTTTGACATCATCGTAAAAATGACATATATCGTTTGAAGCGTAACAGTTTCACTTTCATTCAATTAATATACAGGGATGCCAGTAAGAATTAATCAGAGGGCCTGAAAATCATCTAGCATGAGCCATTTTCTACACAAATAGATCTTTTCTATGGCATGAAAATAAACTGCCAGGGCCTGAATTCAGGCTTTTGCCTGAAACGTGGCATCTCTGAGAATAGTCAATAACGTGTATTGCAAGTGGTTTGCTGTGCAAATTTCGGCACTTTACAATTCACAATTCATAGTGGTAGTCATTTTTGTGATAGTATACATAACTAAATGTTGGTCCACAAATTTATCATTATGCAATCAAGCTTTTAACTTGCAAACATGTAGTTGTGTTTTTGTTTTTGTTTTCGCTATTTTTCTTCATTTCAAAATTATGGAAAATTTAACAATTTTATGAGATATGAGATGGATGTTTGGCACATTCACAAGGCTAAGAAAAGTGGCTAAGGGACTTGTTTTGGTTCTGGATTGGTGGTGAGGGGGACTCTTTATTACTTCTGCTGCCGCCCTCTCTCAAGCTAGAACGTCACAGAGAGTATTCACTTTAGTCTCTTCAGCTCTTTTTTATTGTTTGTTTCCTCAACCCCTTCTAAAAAAAACAGTGAAAAATCTGTCAGTCAAAATTGGAGTAACAAGTTAGCTACCAAGAGGGGATGGTTGTCTTACTTTGGTTCCGGTAGGATTGGTGATGAGGGGGACTTTGTTACCCCTCCTGCCCCCCTCTCTGGAGCCAGTCTGTCATGAAGGGTGTTCTCTTTGGTCATATTCATCTGAGAGTACGGGCAGCCAAATGCACTGTGGATACAATGAAAGGGTAGATAGTCAAATATACAGATGCATA
>CM057164.1:15772443-15784453 GCA_029962745.1 Echinometra lucunter
ATTCTAATTTTAGCAATTCCAATCAAACAAGGCAGGATCATAGTCATTTTTTTGAAAACTGTTCTCATGATTCTCTTTTTCTGCTCCTGCCTCCTTCCTATGTCATTCCCAAATCCTGAAAACAGGCTGGCTTCAAATCTTTTCAATCTCTTGCCCCTCGTCTTTGGAACAAACTCCCTGCATTTCTACTTAATAGTACTTTACTTGACCTCTTTAAGAAACATTTAAAAACATATTTGTATAATTCTTGATTTGCTCTTTGACTTTAAGTGATAGCACGAAAATGTCTCTGAGCCTGTGATTCGCGAAAATATCTGTATGCGAAAATATTAGCTTATACAGTACTATAAATGTCTAGAAGCTTATTGTTGTTGATGTTAGCCTTGTTTGAAACTTTGGGCACCACAAATAATTTAATTTGACTACCCAGTCTTTGCCAGTATTTAGGCCAATATCTACATGTATATTTGGCCTGGGCAGCAATATGAATCAGTCTCAGGGCTGTGACTCTCTACAATACGTACCCAGTGAGGGGCAGAGAAAGTTGGGAGGGGCAGGGATCTATTACTATTATCCTGGATATAATTCAATCAGATTCAGATTTTCATTAAATTATCATAGTATGAACAAAAACTGGAGACACAAGGGGCGTTCACACACAAGGTAAAAAGTGAGATTCAAAAATTGATGTTCTAATCGGGATTAGAAAATCTTTATTTTGTGTGTGGACAGAATAATGTCCCTAATAATTGTGATTCTAATCTCGATTCAACTTGCAGTAAGAAGTGCGATTTTTCAACATAATCGCAATTATTTACCGTGCGTTGTGTATTAACGGAATCGTGATTAGAAAATCGGTTTTATCTATCCCATCACTCTTTACGTGTATGCAGTGTGTGTTACGTTACAGGATGCATGCACTGTATAAGCATCGACGCACTGCATGCTATCTTGGCGCCGTTGATCTCGTACAGTAAACAAATATTTTCTATAATAGTATAGTACATAATCTGATAATCATTTAATATTTAAGTATCGAGTTTATTGCTGTACTTTCTGTAGCCCTTTTACTGTGTATTTTCCCCCGTCCGGATCACGTATAACAGAAGCTTAAGCGGAGAAGTATGCGGGCTTTCCTGCCTGTTTCTGTTGCTTCCTCATGTGTGTGAATGGTCAAAAACAAAATCGAAATTTGAATCGCGATTAGAATCGCGCTCCAAATTTCGATTTTTCCTTGCGTGTGAATGGTAGCACTAAAACTGAAATTTGGATCACGATTTGAATCGCGATTCAAATTTCAATTCCTCTTGTGTGTGAATGCGCCTACAGATGACAAGCATTCAGTATCCTGCTGTCTCTTGACCTCAATGTGTTACAGTCTGGGGAGTGTTTCATGAAGAGTTTTGTCAGTGATTTTCACTGACAACTGTTATAAGCTACTGAAAATCCTCTCATCTGATTGGCTGAGAGTAAATTTGTCAGTGAAAATCACCGACAAGACTCTTCATGAAACGCTCCCCTGAAAACCAAATCAAATAAATCGCACTTCAAGTGCTAGTACAAATGCAAAGCAACAAAAGAGATACAAACTGAAAGACTTATTTACATGAAATTGAAATGGATTTATTCATTTACAGTATGATATCTAATTTCTAAAGGTTTACGACATAACTGACATTAAATCATTCAGATGTGCTGATGAAAAACTAAGTTTAATCTCAGTGATTTTTTTTATCTTTTTTTTTATTTTAGCAGCTCTTTCACATTTTTGAAGGCTCTAATGGGGCTTTCCATTCCCAAGAATTTATCAAATAAATTTTTCACCCTTTTCTTTGAAAAAATGCTTCTCTCAAGCGTGTGTTAGTTGCAAATTGCAAGGGTGTCTATCTATTCCGCCTATTTGAACAGCGTACAAAGACATGGGTATTTCCCTCACCATTTCGAGTGAAAATTTTAACACACTGCAAAGAAAACACAGGAGTTGCTCCCTTAATATGAAATACATTACGCCTAATGCACTGTCAATTTTTAGCCTAGAGCAGTCAATATAATACGTATAGAACACTCAACAATAGCTTTTTCAGTCTCCACAAGGCCAACAAACTTTTTACATACACCTGTACATTGTTATTTACGTGTAGAGTGCATGGGCTCATTCCGTTATAGTTGGTATGATTAATTATCGTCTAGAAAAGTCTTGTCAAAAGATAGGGCCGCACTCAAGGAGTCAAGATGTAAGTACTAAACTGTGAGGCACCTGCAGAATGTTGTAGATTACATTACACCTGGGAATATATTTAAACTCACAGCTGGTTTTTTACAAATTTATGTAACAAATACAATGATAAGGGTATCGGTGTGTACAATTCACTCATCATACATTCATAAATCACATACATTTGCGCAAAAACTCATTCCTTTAATATGAGAACCATTTTGAGTTGTCACAGTAAGCTGACAGTTTTCCTATACCATTTATATTTTTTGATAAATGTCATACACATGCAATCTCTTTGTATGTAGTAAAACCAATGAAAAAATTTTAAAGGTGATCTCAAAGTTAACAGACTATAATTTTAAAAGAAAAAAAATATCATATGTCATTGCCAAGTAATCAGTGAAGAAATCATTATGAAACTGAGCAGTTCTTCCTCAATGTGTCAAGTGATGGAAACTAAGGTAATTTAAATGAATGTGATTTTCATTAATGTTTACAAACTTTGTTTACATTTTGCTGAACCACACCACCAATCAACAGTATGATTACCAGCAAGTTAACAATTCAAAAGTACTTTGAGGTAGGTTATTTACAATAAAAAAGGCAGTTCTAATCTCATTTCATCTCCTATCCTTCCTTCTCCCCATTTTTGTATGGCCTCACTTCGTTTAAAGTGAAGTGAAGACAGTGTATTTCAGACAAAGTAATGTTTACCGCACATACTGTAGTACTGTGATAGAGATGAAAACCTAGAGAGTTGTACCATGAAGGGATCTTGCCAGTACTTACATGTAAACACCCTAGGTGCTAAAACCAAGTGTGGAGATTTTCAGAAACAAAATACAATTGATTGTGGACAATTTTTTTTAATTTCAATAGCAATTTCCCGACACTGTTGACAACAGGAGGATATGAAACTGGTCTAAATGAAACTGACCAGATTTTGGACTAAGATTCTTCCTGACAAAGGTACCACAAAGGTAATAAAATGATTACTTTTTTTTTTCAAAGAGATGTGAAATAAAACTTTGAACTTGAACTTGAATGATTTGAATGGACACTTTTACCTCCACAGCTACATTGTAAGCCATTTCTGTTGTCTTAAAGCAACTCCCTAGGATGATGTCATATTTCACTCAATATTGACCAGTAAAGTGTCCAGGCAAAATTACATGTACTTTAGTGATATCAGATCATCCCCCTTGGAAATGGCAAAGCCACATTTTCAGTAGATGCATGAAACATTTAATGCCCGAAGCCTGTCACTGAATCAAGGAAAAAAATCAATGGTCAATATATTCTTGGATACAGAATTAAACCTCATTATCTAGTGCATCAAAGCGTGACTAGGAGAAACCTGCACTATGACACAAAACATTACATCACTTCCTTTTTCTACAGATTTACTGGTTTGAGTTGAATACAATAAAGACCTGTCTTGCGCTTACAACACAGGTCCTTCTTGTATTTCCTGATACTTGCAGTGATGGCCAAGCAGGTACATTTACATGTATGCAGGTAATATCCCACAGACTCAAAGTGAGAAGGAAATACACCATCCTCATCATCAACATGGGTAGCTTCTACCCTACCCATATGCTCAGCGCCAAGGCAATCCATCTACAGTGCATCATGGACCAACTACGGGGTCCCTCCTTGAGTACACTATTAACGTAGGCCTACATGCATTTGCATACTATTTCTCTCTTCTGTAATTTCTAGGATGCATCACAAAGGATGAATTGAAAATCCTTCCCCTCCTCCTCCTCCTCCTACTCCTCCTCTTCAATCATTAAAGTCAACATATTGTAAGGTTATAATTTTACTGATGTATCACTATTTGTTTAATGTTCATTTATCTTTCCACTCTGTTCTGCTTACCTCACTTCTGACCTACATTCCTCTCCTTTTGTATAGCTCCTCACTTCTATTGTTCTGCCCCTGCTCATTCAACCTTGCCTGCTCTGTCACCACTCTCTCTCTCTTTCTCTCTCCCCTCTCTTCCATGACTATTGAACCTACTCACATGACTCTCACTCTTTTACCCTATTGGTTATTGCTATGTATTTACTATCATTTGATTGGATATTTTTGTTATGCACTTTCTTGTCAGCCATCTTGGCAGCCATTTTTGAAAATACAAGTTAGTACAGCTCAAGTCATAAAACATGTAAGGTGTGTTTCTCTGAGAGTCTTACAACTGGTGGCAGCAGTGGTTTTTCTGCACTCAACTGTAATTGCATCCTTACTTCATGTAGAAATTTTTGCAGTATTATACATCTGGTGAGTTAAAGTGAAATTCTCCCTCCATCTTTAACTGTGAATGTAAATGTTTGAGAGCATGAAATCACCCTTCTCACTGATCTCCCTCCATCTGTTCCTGAGGCAGTAGTGTTTGTGTGACTTCACCCTCCTTCATTGATTACTGAGGATTCATCTTGAGTTTTAGAACCTTGATTCCTTCCTATATCAGTAATTTTGTGTGAATTTCGACATTCATCCTTCATCAGTGAGTGAGATTTTACAACTATCTTCATACAGTACCTGTATTTTTTGGTGAGTCTCCATCAGTAAGATATTTTCACCCTTCTTCATATACGGAACTGTATGTTTTTATCAAAGCCAGATTGTATCTTCAACCTGTTTTTGGCTGCCATACATCGCAGTATTCTACATTGCAAACCTGCATATTCTACATCCAGTTTTGAGCATTGCAATTTACCCAGTTGCAGAATACACCCTCCTTCCATTATAGCCGCTCAATATAGATATTCCAGCTACCAAAGTTCACAATTTTTGAGCTGTACTCAGAGTAACACAGGTCTTCCTCCCTCCTTCACATCACCATTATGGCATCTTATCGTATGGAGTTACCAGAACTCTTTACAGGAGAGGATGGCAAAGACTTCCATCAATGGATACGCAGATTCGAAGTTGCAGCAACAGCTTTTCCAGACACTGCTTCTAGCTTACACACCCTCCTTCCTGCAAGACTCGCAGGATCGGCTTTCACCGTTTGGGAGAGTATGGCTGAATCAGACCGGAAGGATTTCAAGAAAGTGAAAGAAAAACTCTCTCATGTTTTTGGAAGGACACAGTTCATAGAAACTTTCAGATCTTGTACTACTGCTCGCACTCGTCAGCCAGGTGAACCTTTGGAAGTGTTCGCATCGTCCATTACTTCATTAGTAGAGGAAGCTTTCCCATCTTATGATAGTGACGCTAAAGGTGGTGAAAAATTCAGACGATTTGTTGCAGGTTTACAGAAACCTCTCCAAGTAAAGATCCATGAACTTGGAGGCACAAACTTTGACGAGGCATTGAAGATAGCATTAAGGGTAGAGAGAGCACACCAAGCGCAAGACTGTGGTGTAGTAGGAGCAGTAGATCGAGGCAAGGACAAGACGCCTGTCCAAGAGGCATCAGTCTTACAACTGGTCCTGCCAAGACTGACAGAGATAGAAAGGAGATTAGATGAGATGTCCTCGAAGCTTGAGACAGCTACCAGGCTTAGTAGATCTCCGCAGCGTGGTAGTAGCCCATCAGGCCGTGGCCAGGATTGGAAAAACATGGGACGTCGTGTTTCTCCATCTCCAACCCGGGACTACCGGCGGCGTGAATCTCCAGATCAGTATGCAAGACACAGATCTCCAAGCCCTTATCAGAACTACTCATACCAATCCAGGATGTCTCCCTCTAGAAGGCCATATGAACTGTCAAGCAGACAAACTCAGCTTCATCGATCCACGGCTAATCAAGCTGACTCCCGCAGACAAGCTCCCTATCGTCAAGTTCACTTTGAAAGTCAGCAGCCGGAAAACTACTAGTAGTTGAGGAAGAGGGTCGTTCATCAACTACACACACCAAGGCCCAAATACAAATAGCCTCTATTTCATCCTCGAAATCACCCTACATCCCTATCATCATCGACAACGTCTATGTATTGGCACTCGTGGATAGTGGATCATTCATATCTCTTCTAAGTGCTGAATTTCTGTCATCCATTCCAGCATCACAAAGGAGCCCATTGGAAAAGTTAACATTCATGGCATCCTCCATCACAGGTGAGCTGGTAGACAACATTGGGACAGTTGCACCATCAATACATATCGGGAACAAGTCTACCCAACACGAGTTCTTTGTGGCACGCAACATCACTCACTCAGTTGTACTTGGATGGGACTTTATCCACAGCCACAAGGCCTCCATAACGCCAACATCATTCGACATGCCTGGCACTACTATTCCCTTCGTCGACCGTCAGCAGTTCCAAGCCCCACTGAAGTGTAAAGTTGCTCTTGTTGGACAAGCTCAGATTCCACCCAGGTGTGAAACTCACGTCCAGGGAAGACTGACATCGCCACAGTTTGACATTATACCAAGAGACTATGATGGTTACTTTGAACCAGCATTACACGATCACATCCCTGTTATTGGTGCAAGATCTCTGTTCAAGCCTCAAGATGGTCTTATTCTGGTGCGCCTTATCAATCCCTCTGACGAAACAGTTGATCTTCCTGCAGACATCTGCCTTGGTCAATTCTTTTCTATGACTGGGGATAGCGAAGAGGAATACAAGATCATGAGCGTAACCACGGAGGCAAATCCACAAGAGACAGACAAGTCACCAGCTGCCAGTGTTCTTCCTTCTTCGGGCCTCACAAAGACAGAGTACGAGAAGGCTGAACAACTTCTTCAAGACTACAGGGATATTTTCAGCACAACATCCCAAGATATTGGCCAGACTGACATTATCTATCACCACATCGACACGTCCTCAGATGCTCCAATCCGGCAGAGGGCTTACCGAACTTCACCGGCAATGAGGGTAGAGATTCAGAAGCAAGTAGACGACCTCCTACAAAGAGGTATCGTTGAAGAGAGCTACAGCCCCTGGGCAAGCCCGATTGTCATGGTGAAAAAGAAAGACAACACATACCAATTTTGCGTGGATTATAGAAAACTCAACGCAGTGACTGTTCGAGATTCTCACCCTATTCCACGCCAAGACGATTCAATTGACTCCCTTTCCTCGTCAGCATATTTCAGCGTCATGGACTTATCCAGTGGCTATTGGCAAGTCAAGCTCAACCCACAAGACAAAGAGAAGACTGCTTTTACCACTGGCACAGGACTTTACCAATTCACTGTCATGCCATTCGGACTTGTCAACGCTCCCATGACATTCCAGCGACTCATGGAAGTGGTTCTCCATGGCTTACACTGGTCCAGATGCCTGGTATACTTGGATGATTGCATAGTCATGGGCAAGGATTTCGATGATCATCTCAAGAATCTCCAAGAAGTATTCAAACGATTCAGAGACGCTGGACTTAAACTCAAACCATCCAAGTGTGGATTTTTCAGGAAAGAAGTCACATACCTTGGCCACATAATCAACACCAAAGGAGTTAAACCTGACCCAAGCAACGTCGAAAAAGTCAAGTCCTGGCCCCAGCCGAGAACACCCACCGATGTTCGATCCTTCCTTGGCTTGGCATCTTTCTACCGACGTTTCATACCCAGCTTCGCCAAGATTGCAACTCCTTTGACAACTCTCACACACAAAGGTCAACAGTTCATATGGACAGCAGAGTGTGAAATGGCCTTTCAACACCTGAAAGAAGCTTTAACCAATCCACCTCTACTCGCCTATCCAGACTTTGATAAGGAGTTCATCCTGTCATCAGATGCATCCCTTCAAGCAGTAGGTGCTGTCCTTTCACAGAGTCAAGACGGCAAGGAACGTGTCATCTCCTACTTCAGCCAAACTCTTAGCACTACTCAGAAAAAGTGGTCAACCTATGATCGAGAGCTCTGGGCCATTGTTACAGCAGTCCGCCACTTTCGTCATTACCTGAGACACCAACACTTCACAATTCTGACAGATCACAAACCTCTTCTGGCTCTCAAAAAGTTCCCAATTCAAGACGACGCATCTGGAAAGAGAACTCGATGGATAGTGGAACTCAACTCCTACACTTTCAGCCTTATTCACAAGAAAGGACAATCACATAGCAATGCTGATGCATTATCTAGACGCCCAGTCGAGAGCCAAGTCACTCCAAGACTGCCGGAACAGCTACCCAAACACACAGTAATCAGTCCAGTGTGCAATGCAGTCGAAACTCGCTCATCTAAATCACGACCATCGACAGACACACCTACTTCCTATGATTCAGCAAGGCAGTCCACACTGAAAGCTACCCAGCCTTACCATGGTGTAATCCTCGACAGTGATGTAGATGTACAGCATGAACAGCAACTAGATCAAGATATCAGTACGATCATTGAATACATGAACAAGGGTGAGCGACCAACCATTCGACAGATCCGCAGACACAATCCCCCGGCTTAGACGTCTCTTGTGGCAGTATCCCAAATTCATCCTCCAAGATGGTATACTCTACAGGAAGAAGAAAGACAAGCTTGGTAACCCTTCACTCCAACTTGTGGTACCAAACTCACTTATCCCAAGGGTACTCCAAGATTTACATGGTGACGCATCATCCGGACACTTCGGAGCACTTCGCACAATACAGAGAGCTGAGTCAATGTGCTATTGGCCCTACATGAACAAGGAAATCACCGACTTCTGCAACACATGCACGGCTTGTGAGTCCTTCCGGTTACCAACACCCAAGCTCCAAGCACCCTTACACCCAATCACCACTACACGGCCCTTTGGAGATAGTCTTCGCTGACATTGCTGAGCTCCCAATTACAAGACGAGGTTTCCGCTACATACTTGTCGTGACGGATTCATTTCAGCAAATATGTCAATGTCTACCCGATGAAAGATCAGACTGCTCCAACTATCGCCAAACTCTTGTTCGAAGAATATGTGAAAGAACATGGTATTCCAGAGACATTGCACACAGACCAGGGACGACAGTTCGAATCGAGATTAGTGCAAGAACTATGCAGCAAATTGGGCATCAAAAAGTCGAGATCGACGCCGTATCATCCCCAGGGAGCTGGCATAGTAGAACGTTTGTAATCGCACAATAAAGGATCAACTTGCAAAGTACATTTCTCACCAAGGAGGAGAATGGGACACTCATATCAATCAAGTCCAGTTGGCATATAACACAAGCATCCATGTCACAACAGGATTGACTCCATACTACATCATGCATGGCAGGGAAGCCCGTACACCTGCAAACATCACTTGTTCAACTCCTCCACCCTCATCTGGCAACACGCTCCTGCAGTACACAACAAACCTATCTGAGAGACTAAGAAAAGCATGGGAGTTCACCAAACAGAAAACCAGACAGCAACAACAACAGCAAAAACAACAGTACGACACAAAGGCCCGCACTGCCAAGTACAACAGGGGTGACCTTGTCTTACTTCATGACCCAACCAATAGCAGAAACAAACTAGAACCAAACTGGAAAGGTCCTTTCAAAGTATGTTCCTCATCAGATGATGGACTGAATTACGACATCGTTGATACTCGTGATGAAAGGATCAAGCGACGTGTCCATCATAATCGTTTGAAACTACATCGAGCCAGAGCCCCACAAACGATGTTGACTCCACCATCTACACCAGCCACACCCTCCTCCATCAATACCTGGTACTGAGAAAGCCACAAAACAGTACCCACCAGTACCCCCAGCAGATGACGAGACTAGAAGGAAGATGCAGTCACCTCAATCCCCTAGCCATGGCCCAGCCTATATCGTGTGGTCACCCTCGACCACCAGATAACGTCCTTCATCACCAGCAGTCAGACTATGACCAACAGCCTCGGTCAAGTTTGTCTGTTTGGCAACAAACCCTCAAACCAGCCAACCATTCTAGCCACCATTCCAGGCTAGATGAGTCAACTACACGGCAACTACAACCAAATCAGACCAAACCTTCTGGCCAACAACCAAAGCAGGCAGAGAAGTCAGCCCCATTCCAGCACATCCTGGGCCGTCCTCGCCTCCTGACCAAACTCAATTTGGGCCGTCCTCATTGCCTGACCAAACTCAACCTGGGCCATCCTCAACACCTGACCAAACACAACCTGGGCCGTCTTCGCCGACTTACCAAACTCCATGTGGGCCACCCTCACCGGCCGACCAATCTCCGTCTAGGCCTCTGCCGCTGACTCACCAACCCCAACTGAGGCCATCCTCACCGGTTGATCAACCACAACTCAGACCTCAATATCAACTGAGGTCAACATCAAACCAATCCCTACTTTGGCCATCTTTGTCACCTAACCAACCCCGATGTAGGTCATCCTCGCCAACTGACCGCCAATGCAGATCTCATTATCATCTGAGGTCATCGACTAGACAGCCAGAACCAGAAGCTCTAACCCCGACCCTGCGACGCGAGCGGGTAGTCAACCCAGCACCAGTCTAGGCAGCATCGCCAACGAGAAAATATGAAGGACAATGAACAATTGCATAGTAACGAAAATGAGAAGGACAATGGACAATTACATAGAACTGAGAATGCAACAGACAATGGACAATTACACAGAAATGAAAATGCAAAGGACAATGGACGATTATGTAGTAATGAACGCTCTCCAGAAGATGAAAATCGTCCAGACACTCATTCGCGATATGGTCGACGAATTAAAGTACCAGCAAAATTTCAAGATTACAAACTATAGAGACTATGAAAACTTTGTTTGCGAAACTTGAGATTGAAAGATTGATATATCGATTGAGAGACACATTGATTTGAACTTTTCCTTTCTCTCCATTTTAACCTGATGGACTGTGGAATCTTTGTTTACGAAACGTGATACAGATAGAAAGATTGATACAGTATATACTGATATTGGCTGAGACACATTAATTTGAACTTTCTGCATTTATCTGATATCAATTGAAAAGGCAAGCTGATGCAAAATTTTCAAGATTTAAGACTGTGAAAAACTTTGTTCAGAACTTTTGATATAGTCTGAGAGACATTGCAGACTTTAGAGACTGTGAAGACTTTGTTTATAAGACATGCCAATATAAACTTATTCATGTTATCTTACATCACCACAGTTTGTAGGTGATAGTTTGTTTATGGAGTTAATTCTAAATTATATATTAATGAAAGTGAACAATTTTACAGGGTGAAAAGTTTTACCAAAATTTGTGAAACTTTAAGCAATTTCTCATGATTTTCATTGAAAACAGGATCAGTTTTCAGTTTTGTATGTTTAACTTAAAGAGAAGGAAGAGTTTTGAATGTTTAACTTAAAAGAAAAGAAAAGAAATGTTATATGACTGTTTTTGCCATAAAAAAAAAAAAAAAAAAAAATTAGAGGTCAAATTTAATGTTCGGCAAACTAAGGTACTTGTTCAGTTATCTGATTTATGCACTTACATGTACATGTTCTATCCATATTGAAAGGATTGCATTTTGTTAAAAAAAAAAAAAAAAGAAGATTCAGAGTGTTCTAAAAACGATTATTATATTGACCTAAATTGAATAAGAATTCTATAAGATGTATCGGAGGAACTGATGCGAGTATTCAACTCAGACGTATGCATTTACATTGTTTTCTGAACATTACTTGGAACTCAGAATAATTGTTTTGAGTCGTATGAAAGATATTGATGAAATTGAGATATTTGGAGTTAAAAAAAAAAAAAAAAAAAAATCTTATACATGTATTCCAAAATTTCTGATATGTATATTCAAAATGATATATTTGAAAGGTATATTCGAGAGGTATACTACTTTCATTTTGAATTGAAAGGATTACTGATATACTTTTGAAAGGTATATTGTTTCGTTCATTGATCAATTTGGTATCTGATTGTGTCAGCCATAGACACTGTA
>CM057164.1:15784953-15901059 GCA_029962745.1 Echinometra lucunter
AACCCTGGATCCGTTGGAGATTGTTGGCTGCATTTCGATAGTCAAAATAAATTATTGTTCGAATAGTAATTTGATATTCTGATATGGAAACTGGACAACAGCTTTGCAAGGGCTCAACATCAAAGATTTTTGCTCATTTTTGCCTTAGTGTGTGATGCTCATGTGACTTAAGCCCATGCTATTGGGGAAACGAGGAAGACGCTCCCCTTTAAGTATAAAAGGGGAAGATCTTTCTCGTTCCCCAAATAGCACGGGCTTAGGTCACGTGACCATCCCACACTAAGTACATGTACATGTACATCCCTCCCACGAAAGAACATGATTTCACTAAAAGCAGAATAATCCGAAAAGCAGATCAAACGAGTTGGAGGAAAAATCAGAAAGCTAAAATGAAAAATTGCGAGCATTTAAGTTATCTCGAAAATCGCTGCCTAATTAAATATATCATAAAAATATCAGTAAATCGGTCATGTAGCTGTGATGCTTCGTTGCTTCCCACACTGCACTGCAATGCTTAGAGACTGAATTTTGATCTGCATTTAACAAGATCAACATCATCATCTGCCCATGAATCCACTCAGTCATGTCAGTGGGGGTCGGGTCCTCTCGTCAACCCAACGTATGTTCGTTAACTAAACAACCGCTTCGTGAACAGCGACACCTTCTAACGGGGGCCGCATGCACTGCTTTTTAAATGAGTTATTTTCTTTTCTCAAAATAATTGTTTCAGACCACCGATGAAAGAGATATATTTTTCATTTCATTTCATTTATTTATTTTATCACGGTATACTCACTTCAGCCTTCCGGCTGTTCTTCAGCAAGTCCGTGAGAAGAAGTCGAACAAGTTTCGTAGACTTAAACTTGAGTACCCTTCAACCAAACCTTCAACTCATTATTGTTTAACCACGTTCAATGTTAATTTCCGGTTTCCCTTTCCAAAAAATATCAAATTATGCCACCAATTATTCATTTTGAATTTCAGTTTCACTTTAATAATTTGCACGTAAACAAAATAATTACAAATTTGTCCCGCGAGTATAAGGTCCCTGAAATTTGTGCACCACTTGGACTTAGTGACCATTGTACTGTTCTCTACCATGTCTACACTCCCTTCGTGCATGTGCCTATCCGAAATCAGACACACAAGCGTATAGTTCGCCCAATGCCTGATAGCAAAATAAGGGAATACGGAAATTGGATTCTCAATTATGATTGGACAGATGTTTTTTCTCCCAATGAAGTGGCTGAAAAGTGTACTGCGTTCTATGATGTTATCCGTCATTCGATTGATACTTATTTCCCAACTCGTACTATAAAAATACACCCAACTGATAAATTGTGGATCACTCCCTACAGTAAAGGCCTTATCAAGAAACGCCAGTGCGCCAAATTTAGATCCTTTAGACCACGAAGGGATTGCAAATGCCATCTGTGAGAATTTTTCCTCAGTTGCAGATGATCTCGACCCAGTTGATAGAGACCGCTTGCCAGCTTACCTTCCATCACAACCTATTCGACAAGTCACTCCATGGGAAGTCTTCATGGAACTGAACAAAGTCAAGGTCAGGAAAGCATGCGGTCCAGATGGTATCTCGTCACGGTTTATTAAGCTATTTGCTTATGAACTTACTCAACCTTTGACCCATATCATTAATGCATCCTACTCCCAGCTGTCTATTCCGCCAATGTGGAAACGAGCGCATGTTACCCCCCTTCCAAAGACAACACCTGCTCACGTGGACAGTCTTCGACCGGTTGCCCTCACAGACACCTTCGCAAAGGTGGCAGAGCACTTTGTCGCTAAGGATGTTCTCAAATCAATGATGCCAAGGTTGGATTCCGCCCAGTTTGGTAACTTGAAAGGTGTTTCTACCAGTCACTGCTTGATTGACATCCTTCACACACTTCATAGTCATGCTGATAAGGGAAGTTCCGCCTCCACGATCCTCGTCACCGATTTCTCTAAAGCTTTTGATCGGGTGGATCATACCGTAGCGATCAATAAACTATTGGACATGGGTGTCAAAGGCGGTTACGTTGCATGGATTGAGAATTTTCTCTCAGAGCGCCATCAACGAGTGAAATACAAAGGGGCTCTATCCGATTGGTGTTTGACTTCAGCAGGTGTACCCCAGGGCACCAAGTTAGGACCGGTTGTGTTCATGGCCTTGATTAATGATGCAGCAGTCATTGAGAACAGTGTGTCAGATGCCAATGATATATTTATAAATCATTTCAAGTATGTTGATGACCTCACTTTTGTCGAAACGCGCCCTGTGAGATCACAATCAACCCTTCTGTCTGCACTAACTCATCTACAGGAATGGTCAGCCGCTAATGGAATGCATTTGAATTTGCAAAAGTGTTCAACAATGGATGTCTGTTTTTGCAGACATCAGCCGGATCCGACAGTACTTACCCTTCAGGGCGCATCGCTGCAACGCAGCAAAACTTTGAAACTACTTGGAGTTTTTATCCAGTCAGATTTGAAATGGAATACACATGTTGAGTATATGGTCAAGCGTGCAAATAGTCGTTTATATGTTCTTCGCACCCTGAAGCATTATACACTTACAGTTCAAGACCTTATTATTGTTTATACTAGTTTCATCAGACCAGTTGTCGAATATGCTGTACCTGTGTGGTCAGGAAGTCTGACAAAGCAACAAGTTAGAATTATGGAGCAAGTACAAAAGCGTGCCCTTAGAATTATTCTTGGTGGAGAATATTCTTCGTATAAGAATGCATTATTCCAGTCTAAGCTAGTATCTCTGGAAGATAGACGGGTAAAACTCTGCCTCTCGTTCGCAAAGTCCATGCAACTTCCCTCATGCAAACTGCATCATCTTCTACCGAAAAGTAGGACTTCTAACTATTAAACTAGACACTCAACAACCACCGTAGAGTTTCGATGTAGAACTTCCCGATTTAGAAACAGCCCTGTGCCTTCTCTGATTCGGCATTTTAATACTAAGAGGATTGATTATAAGGAATAGTTTTGTTTTAAGCGTTTAAATCAGTTTTTCATCAATATTATTTCATGAGAAGCAACATCATATTAAAAGAAGATTGGCAATGTGGGATTTATGAGTAGCTCTCAATAATATCATGATCTCTTTTTTTTTTCTATTCTTTTTTTTTTTTTCAAAATTACTTTCCAGAACGATTATAAAATACATGAAATATCAGGTTTTAGTTACATGTTTGCAAATCCAAACTCCATTTCTTTTTTCTACTGATCAAAATGTTCTCCCTTCAATTCAATTCACAACAATGTAGTACATAAATTCAGTTGAAACTATAAATTAGCTAAGATGTTACAGTGCGTGGATATTAATGCAAAGTTAGTGTAATCTATTGTATTATAATTCTTTATTCGTGTGTTTCACTACTTCTTTTCCTTTCCTCTCTCTTTCTTCTCTTTATGCCGGTTCCTTCTTTTATTCTTTCATCTCATCTTTCTTTCTCTACCCTTAATCTTTCCGTGTTTTGGACCACTTCTCCTTGTATTTCCACATCCCAGTTCTTTCTCCATCTTTCTCAGTCTCTTTCTCTCTCTTTCCAATTTCTGTTCTGTTTATCTATCCTGTTTGCACTTTTTGTCAATGTGTAATTGTTTGAGCACAATGTTACTATTCTTTCTCTTATACGTGCTACTTCATTTAAGTGTAGCCTATTTTGCGTGTGTTTTCTCCATTTTCTAGCTCCTTTCTTTCTCCATCTCTCTCTCTCTTTCTCTGCCCCTCTTTTCCCATCTCATCTGCATTACTGCTATTCTTTCCCTCTACCTTACTACTTCTTTCTCTCCATCTCTCTTCCTTTCTTTCTCTATTACACCCACACGCTCACACATACCTGACACTTTTCTTTTTCAGTGATTGCTTATGCTCTTACATTTTTATTACAATCACTAAGAAATAATATTGGTAGTCTAATTTTTAATATATATTTTATTGTTTACCTTGTTATAAGTTTAATTTCTCATATTTACAATGTCTATGTATTTACAATGTCTATGTATCCTGTCTGGTAAACTTTCGCAATTCGGCTATGCCGCCATGAAAGTATTTTGATAAACGATTTTGAATTCATTGAATTGAATTGAATCTTATGATAGATAACGTCTGTGAAGCATCGTTTACAGCGTATACTATGCATCGGCGTAAATCCACTTTGAGGAGTGGGGGGGGGGGGGGGGATGATCAACTTTTTTGAGATTTTTTTTTTCTGTCGATCTCACACTTAAGTATAAACACACACCCTCACCGACCTGCACAGACCCTTTACACACATTTTAATATTCATTTTGTGAGCGAGCCAAACGAGCGAGCCAAAAATAACCACTTTTCTGGTTTTTAATCGTTTTTTCGAATAGAAATTCTAAAATGTGACGAGCGAGCAGAGCGAGCGACCCAAAAATAACCACTTTTCTCATTTTTAATCGCATTTCCGAATAGAAATTCTAAACTATGACAAGCGAGTAAAGCAAGCGAGCCAAAAATAATCACTTTTGGGGTTTTCAATAGCATTTTCAAATAGAAATTCTAAAATATGATGGTTGTTTATGACAGATATTTTGACAAGATTTTCACTAACTGATTAATTAAATTATATTTTCTTCCTAAAAAGTGTGTGTGTGTGTGTGTGTGGGGGTATTTGTACACGCCATCCCCCCTCCCCAAAAAGTGTGGGGGGGGGGGGATATATCCCCAGCCCACCGGGATTTACGCTAATGATACTATGTTTTTAAAGTGTATCCCTTTGGCAGTCATGATATATCCTTTTAAATTTCATGGCTCATACAAAAGCATTCTCGATCTCAAACGCTAGATGAAACATCCCTCGATGGTTCACTCATTACTGCTCTTACATAGAAGGGGACGGAGATAGCTCGACATTGGGGCGGACTCGGCATTAACCAGCAGAGTGCAAGCCTCACTTAAGAATTAAAAACAGCCTATAACATTTCATGTTTTTGCCAAATTTTACATCATGAAATTTCACCAACTCTCTCTTCAGTAACTACACTTTCCTATCAAATTAATGAGAAAAAGAATTGTTTACAAAGTTTACTCCATGCAGAAATGCATACAAGTATTTGTGATCAGATCAGCTCTCATTCTATTTCCATTATTGCGTTGTGTCTGAAATGTTCTAGGATAGGTCGATTTTATCCCTTTCGAAATGGCCCCGCCCTCGAAATGAGCGGCCCTCTATTTAGCTCTGTCATTTACCATGTACTAACTCCAAATCCACATGATGATGACCAAAAACATGTAATGATATATTTTTTTTTTCTTCAAAAAAGGTGGAGATAAATATCAAGAATATAATAAGAAACTACCGAGTTACCGTTTGGCTCCATAACCCCATTACGTATAGCTGGCTGATCTTCCAAAATCCTTTGGAATCTTCCCCTACGACTCTTTCTTCTCCATTCCCCTCCTCTTTCCATTATTCCCCATTGGGCCATTACCCCTTCCTCATCCATTCCCTACTTCATACTATGACTATGAACATGGCGGACAAAGAAAGCGGACAAAATAAACAACCTCTCATTCTACCCTTCACTATGGTTCTGGTAGTCAAAAGAACATCCCTTCACAGCTATTATGTTTAATCATGTAGTTCCAGGTGAATATGCATGTGACACCGGTTCCACATATTTTAGACAATAGCAGTGAAGGGATGTTCTTTTGACTACCAGAATCACTGTGAAGGGTAGAATACATGTATTTCAAAGATCAACAGGATTTTTATGTTAAAGTGATGCTAAAAATGGAGTTAAAGCGTGCGGCCCGTTTTTCATTCTCAGTCAGTCCCAAATATGCAATTTTTAAAAAATTTGTGCTGAAGATTTTTTGTTTAAATTAGGTGGACATGATACTGTATTTTCTTTGCATCAAACATTCCCAGTAGCTTCACCTCTGACAATAAAATTGTTAACTGACTACGCCCATGTTAAGCATTGTTCTGAAATTACGTAAACTTGCCATTAAATGCAAGAGCAGAATAGACCACGATGACGCATCATGCATTTTATTCGCATAACTGACTGTAAAATGTCTGAAATAAGTTTTAAAAAAAAAACACGAGTGATGCATTACTTTCCCCTAACTTAAATAAACGTATTTGGAATATGAATGCCAGGCGTCAATTTGAATCTTGGAAACGACGCCTCGACAAGTGATGATGAAATTGAATGCTAGTTAATTAGTTTTTAAATCATTACATCTATGAAACAATTCGACCAAAAATGCTGAAATAGATAATAAAACGGGAAAATTGAATTATAATTTACAAGGCAAAACCAATTTGGGCAAACCTGAATGAAAAGAAGACGAATCTGAATTACAAACTTGTGAATTTGGCAGGGAAGATAGTAACAGTACCTCCACCAACAACAATAATGATTACAAAATAACAATAATATCCAGGGTAAATTCTTGTTTCTCGAATTGAAAGACGTGTTTTAGTATCAGTGGCTTATTTCATCGTCAGTCTTAACTCTCTTTCTCTTTTCCATTATTAAAAGCGCATAGGGCCTGACAAGTAAAGTGCGCTACACAATTATCACTATTATTATAATTATTATTACTGGTATTTTAATGATGATGATGATGATAATAATGATGATGATGATGATGATGATTAGCATCATTATTCAATAAAAGCAGAAAATAGGTGCTTCATTATGTTAGGGTTATTGCATCTTTCATCAAGGTTGAATATTTCGGAAAAAAAAGTATGTCATTGTTGGGTATATTTCGACAAAGTAATTCTTTCAACACATGACAACTTTCAAGAAATGAGTTTCGTAATAATGAAACTTCCTTATATCAGCTAATGATCATTATCTTTCATTCGATATTGCTTCATGATGTTCATCCTCAGACAGCCTAAAGAGTTATGTTGGTATGCCTAATAATTTTAGCATATAGGGAATAAAAAGCATTTTTATCAATCCCAGTTTTTCCCCCTCTAATTTGAGGTCACCTCCGACCCGCAAGCAAGTTGACCTGAAAGTACTTTAATGTGAAATTTACTGAGGAAAATCATAGAAGTTACGAGGCCTTTATGGTAATGTTATTATTAATAACAATGAAAATGAAAATGATAATAATAATGATATCGATGCCTGCCGGAGGTTGTGATAGTACGTAAGCACACTTATTTAAAGGAGAATGCAACGAAGACATCAGTGTGCTTCCAGTGAATGAAGAAGAACAAGGAGAGTAAATAGTGAAAGTTTGAGGAAAATCGGACAATCTGTTAAAGAGTTATGAACTTTGAAATTTTAAGTAAATCCTTATTATGGGGATCCTTGAATTGGCAACTTTACTAGCATCTGTGATGTCATCGTGGACAACTCTTCATTTATTTTGTACACAGAATTTACTATTTTCTTTATTTCCAAGAAAAATAAAAATTCTTTTGATTTATTGTTTGAGTATGACATGGCTATATCAATTCTGCATTTTGGGAAGAATTATGTGGATTCCTGACTTGAAATTTCATATAAATCACCTTTTTCGAAAAACCATGTACAAAACGAATTGAGAGTTGTCCACGATGACATCACAGATGCTGGCAAAGTTGCCAACTCAAGGATCCCATAATAGGGATTTACTGAAACTTTCAAAATTCATAACTCTTGAACAGATTGTCCGATTTTGCTCAAAATTTTCACTGTTTACTCTTCTTGGTCATGTTTATTCACTAAGAACACACTAATGCCTGGGTTGTATTCTCCTTTAACAACTCATTTTGGCATTTATTATCTTTCAGCTTTCACGAAATAAATGCACTGTAAAAACATTCAAATACAACATTTCTTCAAGTGCATTTTCACGTAACAAATACAGTACAACGTAGTCTTTTGAAATGTCCTGTAAAATGATATAAGGGTATTTATTTCATCATTTTATTTTGCGAAAAACACATAATATGAAAATTACAGAAATGACAATAACTGCAGATCACACAAAAGTACATTAACACTGGATGCACCTGGCTGTGCTGCCAGGATTTGGGCAAAGTTAACCAAATCACTGTATCTGCAGACTGCCCTCACCTATATCCCAACCAGGTGCATCCAGTGTTGTAGATTCGTTGACAAAGACAATTTAAGAAAAAATCTCATTCATAATAAAAATACAACCACAACATTTTTTTATCAAAACAAAAATTGCATCAATTACACGGGAGGCCTGCAAAATATCACAGGTAAGGAATCACACTCCGGAGACTCATGACCGCCCTAACCTTATCGACCCCTTTAGGTGATTACTCAGACCATTCAAGTCATTCCCATAATAGGTTGTCAGCCTGACCGTTTCTGTCGTGTTTAACCGCTAGCCCCCTTAAAGATTCCAAAGTCGGGGCAATTTTTCTTTTACTTTTCATGTTTCACTAACACCAATACCTTGCATGCTCCTCTGTTGTGTCTAGTTGCACCCCTTCCCGATGGAAAATTAGTTGTTTTTTAATTCATGTTATTCTGTGATAGGCTTCTGTACCTCTTCGCATTCCCTCTGACCAAAATGCTTCCATGTGCTGCAAGTCAAAAAATTAACGCCCATATCTAGGGGCCGTCCAACAACGTATCCAGACAGAAATTCATGTCATTTTTTTTTCTTTGCAAAGTACATTCATGTAAATGAACTGCCGGATGAATAATAACTTTCATGAATACATCACTCACAATCCTTGAGTGATCACTGAAGTCACCCCTCTGTCGTGTTTGGGATCGGATTTAGTGTTAAGTTCAACCGTCCATTAACAGAGAACATGTACACTGAAGACATGAAATACTCAAAGTCAGTTGAAGTATGAAGTTGACATTTATTCAGTTGAAGATCAAAAATATGAACAGAAGTCTAGAGTAAGTCTGATGGTGACTGTACTCTGATGATGTCTTGAATGTAGTCTGAAGTATTCTGAAGTCTTCTGGTTCTCTCTCTCTCTCTCTGATTCGAGTCCTGATGAAGTGAACCCCTTTTATAATGGGTAAACCCTCTATTGGGAGTTGGTCAAACTTGAGCTCTTGACCAAAGGCCTAATGTACGTCATAACTTTTACTCAGTATTGGGGGAGTGGGTTAGTTATCTGGAAGGAGTGATTAAGAAGACCATAAAGTGACCAGTGCGTCATAGCTTTAGTTGGAAGATGTATGAGTAATATTTTCTGAAGAAGAGTGAAGTTTGTAAACATTTAACTTCCTGTTTTACTTCCTGTAGAAGTATTGATTAAGTATTGATAAATTATAGAAAATGTGAAATTGGTCTTATTATCACATAACATCCCCTTTTGTTAGAAAATGTGGCTTTCCAAAATTTATTGAAAGTAAACTATGTCTTAATCAACTTAAATGGATAATCAATAGAAAAACAGAGAAATTTACAGTAACATTCTATTCTACAGTCTATTCTATCCTAACAAATTTGTTTACTACACAATTCATCAAACAATCTTAACTTTATCTCAAACATATCAAAACATAAGAAGAGGAGAAAAAGAAAGAAAATCAGAAAGAAAAGAAAAAAAAAAGGATTTTAAAGAATATTCAAACAAAATCTATTCCAAACAAATATCAATTTAACTTCTAAATTCACTTTGATTTGTTAATGAAGATAATAATTGTAACTTAAACCAAACTTGCTGGTCGCTTTAAGAAATAATGACACTTCAATTATTCTTAATTATACCTTGAAGATTAATGAGTTACTAATACCATGTAGTTGTTATTATATACAGAACTCCTTCAATAAAATACCAAATCAGCATCATTTGAAAGTCATTATAGAAAACAATAAAACTGAAGTTGGGGTAAACAATAAATCCAGAACTGAAACATACTGTTGGTAGTTTCCCGCTATTGTTTACCTCCTTGAACTAAGACAGGATGAATTATAACTTTGACGAATTGAAGTTGGGGTAGTATAGCAAATTATGATGTGATCAAAATAGTTACCTTACTTCACAATAACATCATATAAATCAATCAGTTTCGAGCTGCGAGCTCATCATCATAGGGAGATGTGCATCTATGCCAAAATTTAAATCATTTTGTACTTCCTATTCTGAAGCATATAAAACATAGAATTTCGCACTGACCAAATCATCTTAATATGAATTTTACTCCAAATTGCTCGGATAACGTCTCTCTGACGGTTTTTCAAGTACTTTCAAACTTGATATTTATTTGTGCTATACACAAAGCGTTGAAATACTCTAACATTGGAGCACACAATGCCTTTATTGGTATTCCTTGACACATTATAGTGTAGTCCAGTATCATTCAAACTGGAAAATTGCTTTGCTTTACATGTTAACCGTATATGACATGATAAAGTTTAGATTGAAATACATAAATTATTACTTTGTAGTATCTACTTTGATTATATCATAATGTGATTTTGTTCAGAAATGTCGGTCTATACACGAAACATACGCCACATGATTCAAATCAAGCTTTTACGTGTTAGCATCATTTCAAATGCATTTAAATTTTCCCATAGGGATTTCACGCTTACATCTTGATCAACATTCCTTTAATACTTTTCTAGGAACTTTTGGATACATGTGTGATGTTCAATGATTACATATCTTAGATTTTGGAGAAAAAATATGACAAATGAAATAGTTCACTTTTGTTTTTGTTGGTAGCCTTTAATTGGGGTGAAATATTCATTGTTTTATTCCTATAAAAATTAATTGTCAGCAGTAATAGTGGGGCTTATCAAACCAGTAATGACAATGCATGGAGACATTAAACAATCGCTTATACTACATTCTTACGGTAATACACTAACAAAAGTTATCTAAGCAAGCTCTTGAATGAAAATATCAATTCAGAATAAAAATACTAGTAGTAAATTAAGTGTAATTCAAAGCAAAGAGAAAATTGGTTAATCAAGTAAATTGGTTTGACTTACCGCAGCCACCAAATCACACAAAAAAGTCTAGAAAATTAGTGAAAACATCAAAAGACACAGATAATTAAAAAAAAAAAAAGTAGTACAGAAGTTGTCCTCTCAAAGGTCTCTTTCAGTCTCGATGTCAATGATCTAAAATCACTCAGTCTGTCATAATCCTCTCTCTGGTCAGTCTTGGGATGAAGTTGGATTTGAGTTTTTAAAGATGTCAAAGTTGTTTTTTTGTCTGTGTTTTCGACGCTGTCGTCATTGTCGTCTTCGTCATCGATCATCAGGTTTGTATACAGGTCATCTCTGCTTATCTTCGCTGTCATCATCGTCATGTCATCGTCATCACCGTATTTGGCGATGTTGTCTTCGTTGTGGCCATCATCAAGCAGTGTTTTTCGGTAGTCAGGATCATCATCAGGTCATCAGGTTCAAGTCATTCCGGAGGAAGCAGTTCGTGGTGCATCATAATCATAGACGTTTCATTTCTGAAGTGCTGAAATATATGTAATTGTTGGGTCTGTCGAGGGCAATCCTCCATCTCTTGTTAGACAGACTCTGCATTGCTAATTTTGTTTGATGATATGCTCTCTATACTTTAGCTGGTCGAAACCGGGTTCTCCACCATGTCGTGTTTGGGATCGGATTTAGTATTTAGTTCAACCGTCCAGCAACAGAGAACATGTACACTGAAGACATGAAATACTCAAAGTCAGTTGAAGTATGAAGTTGACATTTATTCACTTGAAGATCAAAAATATGAACAGAAGTCTAGAGTAAGTCTGATGGTGACTGTACTCTGATGATAACTTGAATGTAGTCTGATGTATTCTGAAGTCTTCTGGCTCTCTCTCTCTCTCTGATTCGAGTCCTGATGAAGTGAACCCCTTTTATAATGGGTAAACCCTCTATTGGGAGTTGGTCAACCTTGAGCTATTGACCAAAGGCCTAATGTACGTCTTTTACTCAGTATTGGGAGAGTGGGTCAGTTATCTGGAAGGAGTGATTAAGAAGACCATAAAGTGACCAGTGCGTCATAGCTTTAGTTGGAAGATGTATGAGTAATATTTTCTAAAGAAGAGTGAAGTTTGTAAACATTTAACTTCCTGTTCTACTTCCTGTAGAAGTATTGATTAAGTATTGATAAATTATAGAAAATGCGAAATTGGTCTTATCATCACATAACAACTCAAAGAGTGAATAAAGAGTGAATATCACAATTTTTTACCCTTAATTCACTCTAAATGCACACTCTTCTGAAATTCATCCCTAACAGAGTGAACGCGTTCACTCTTCTTCTTTTTTTTTTTTTTTTAGAGAGAGTAGGTGGTCTAATTACCTAATTAATTCTCCATTTTCATTTCTTTCAGTGTTTATTATTTATTCTGACTTATTCTGACTTATGCATGTATCCAGGCTTCTAGCTGAGATCCAACTGCGGCATGCAGCTTCTCATTGTTCATTAACTCATCTGCACCAAAATAAAGGATCAAAAAGGGTTGTAAATCTGTCTGTCGGTCAATTGGATTCAATCACGCCTAACTGCTGGCCCGCCTCTGTGGTCTAGTGGTAAGGCGTTCTAAGCCAGTGACCCGGGTTCGATTCCCGGCGGAGGCATTTTTTCAACCCTTGATTCAAAATGGATGACAGCTCTGGGGAACATTGAGGGAGCTACGCAATTATTATTCTCCCATTTTCATTTCTTTCAGTATATATATATATATATATATAATTTGTAGACAGTAATAACTTCAAAAAGAGTCGAAGGTACGCCATGTGTAAATCCAGCATTAGCTTTTATTGTTCAGAATTTTCGGCCCGCCTCGGGCCTTCCTCAGTGTATACAGTTTAATGACAAGATCAAGATCGTATATTTGTATATATAGTGCAGAAGTGAACAATAGCCTCACCAAACATTTATGAAATCAATAAATGTGCTGGACAGCAGACTCTCACTGTGAGCTCCAGTGGGCCAATCAAATGGTTCACTGCTTTCTAAATGAATAATTAACTATATTGTCAAACAAATTAACAAACTACTCAAATTCTAAATAATAAGATCATATCATGTTAGGTTAAGGAGATAACCGTGCGCTCTGCATTTAACTGCCTGGAGTCCAACATTTGAGACATTCCCTACAACATGGTCAGAGAGGGAGTTCCACAGCGGACAGCAGTTGGAATGAAACCTCTGTCCAGTGTGGATGTTTTAACAGCAGGCAAGGAGAGGGCATGGAGTGGCATGGATAAGCTAGAGTAAGGAGTTTTGAGAGCTGGAGTCCCAACTGGCTACAAAATTTTTCAAGCAGCTGTCCCTTTCTAAGGTTGCACAATAGAATCTACAGGTGTGCTGTTGCATTTGCTGTCTAGGTTCGATGCCGCCAACATCATGGGAAAGCTTGAGTAATGGTTTTTGTCACAAATAGAATATCGTTAATATTTCACTTTTTATTTGAATTAACAGAGAGAAAATTGAGGAAGATCGAGTTAAGCACATACCTGACATATTTTTTTCCTGGTGGCATCAAACGTCACTTTAAAGGGAATGAGTTAGATGTGACTCCAGCTCTTGTAACTCCTTGGCTAGAGCGAGTAACTCTACGCCTTTAATTAATCTTAATTATCAACCTCAGCGTAAAGAGCCTCTACATCAGATTTTACATCATGAGAAAATATTTCGGAATGACCTCCTTCTGGTCTTGTTTTCAGTGCCCGCCGACTCCGTTTAGACCCTGGTCCTTTATCGGGTACTGCATATATGGGATCTCACCGCTATCATTGTTCATTACTGGTCCCGGTGTGACCTTCGCAGTGTTCATTGTAGATTCTGGTCCTTTATCAGGTACGGCATAGAGCTGAATCTCACCGCTATCCTCACTGCTCATTCCTCGTTCTGTTGAAGCCTTCACAGTGTTGCTTGTAGGTCCCGGTCCTTTACCAGGCATGGCAAACATCGGGATTCTCCTGCTATGTTGAGCCTAGGCTAGTCTTCGCGGTACTCTTTGCCGAACCTTGTCCTTGACTGGGCACTGCATAATCGGGATCTCCCTAACATCACTATCTCCAGCTCCTAGGCTTAGATTGTGGACATTCTCTTGCTTATGTTCTTTATGATAGCTCTGGTCACGGGGTTTCGCGCTGTTGCCAAGGGGACTTTTCGACCAAGTTTGGCGAATCACTGGTAGACCCAACCTTTGACTTCGCAATACGACGGATGATTCCTGTCTTATCGGGTATGGTATAGAGTACAGTGTCTAGTTCATTACTGGATCCCGAGATTGGATTCTTAATGATTCTAGACTCGTACAAAACATTATCCATCATTTCATCAGGTCCCATTCTAGATGTTCCTTCTATCGATTCATAAAATTGATCATTTTCGTCCTTTCTAGCCTCATCATCTAAGCCATCTGTTCCATACTGACCAGGTTTGCTTTGTTTTCGGCCAAGCATTTGCTTAAATAGTAAAATGAATATGATCATAATCAGGATGATTATTATGACGGAACCAACAATGGCAATAATGGTGACTTTGTATTTGTTTGTCATCATCGCGTCGCTTGTGCCATTGTTTGTGTTTTTGGTAAGCGAATTTCTAGATGTTGTAGAAAGTGATATCATCGATGGGGTAGTTGAAAGCAGCGTGTTCAGGTTGTTAGTATTAGTATTCTTTGGCGGAGGAATGGATGTGGAAGAAATTGTTACCTGTGAAGTCCAAGTTTGTACGGTGGGTGTCGAAGACAACTGTGCTGACGTTGTAACTGACAGTGGCGTTGTAGTGGAGGAATATGTCGGATGAGTGGACGGCTGAGGCGGTAAGATGCAGGTTACATTAGAACCGAAATTCTCACTATCAGGATATGGATCAAAGGCAACTTTGATATCATTATATAACATTGCACCCGAAATGCTAAATTGTAATAATCTGCCGTCAATAGCTGCTCTTTTGCGGCTCCGCATGTTAACTGTGATATTGAATTTCATTCGTTCAGCAGTACAGAAATTATCAAGAAGACAAATCACTTTCATTCTTTCCTTAGTATTAGAACCTTGTGATGAATTTACGGAGCATTCCGAACATCCTATAACCCGTACATCGTATTCCATACTAGAGGTTTGACCAATCCAACATGTGTACATCGCAGTATCATTTACTGTCACATTATGAATATGAAGCGTAAATGTCTTGACACCGGAGGAAGTGTGAAACGTCTGTGAGAATTTTGTATTGTATAAAGGATTCACTTTTGGTTCATAACCTGGATACACATATGCAATGTACTGGTCCCTACTTCCACTGCCCCAAGATATATGCCTGTTTCTGCTCGTGCTGCACTTCAAAGTAACGTTCTCTCCGACGTTAGCTACAAAGATCGTGCCTTTCACAGTATGAATGAATAAGAGCACTGCAAATACAAAAACGGCCTAAGGGCCTACTGCTATGTGACCACAAGACATCCTGAAGCCCCTTTGTGCAAAAAGATAAACGTGTAGAAGGGTAATTGTTTCTTCAGCTCATGGAGCAATAATTTGCGACATTTCCTCCAAATGTCGTATACTGTCCTACCGCAGTTGAAAAGAATATCTTGTTATTGCCCTAATAAATGTTGGCAACACCACAGTCCCGAAACCACTCCCACTACTCAACTAAAACTTGAACTGCATTCATAACAGAAACAGCTCGCGCATTTTTTGTTTTTTGTTTTGTTTCCGCTGACGCTCATGTGATTTAAGCGGGTAATCCTGAAGTGAGAGTGACATCTATACGCCTAAGAGGAAGTACGATTTTTGCTCTATGGATAATCAGGGGCGAATGCAGGATCATAAAGACCGGACACAATATAAACAAAAATAGACAAGCAAAAATGGAATCATGCATGTAGGATCCCTTCTTGCCTCTATAAAACATATCATCAACATACAAGTACTTGTATGAAGATAGAACCGCTTATCCCACTTATCAAACCTAAGTATTATTATTGTTAAATAATTCGGTTGATAAGAACAGTTTATATATACAATAAGCTCTTTCACCAAGGTCTTTTTTTTAAAGAGAGAGATAAAGAGAGGCGGCGTCCTTAACGTAGGACGCCGCCATGGACGGACGTGTACAATTTTAGCTCCGTTATGAACGTTGATGGTGAATTCTCAGCAGATCGAATTAATGCGCGATACGGAAAAAGACACCTTTTTTGTCACATCGTGGGCACTGACGAAGAGTGTGGCTTCGCCTTTCATTTTTGAGAGCTATGCTCCGTTTTCTTTTAAAATCTATGATTTTATTTTTTAATAGCATTCTACTACCAACTCTGATTCTGATATATATATATATATATATATATATATATATATATATATATATAAATAATAAGTTACACAGTTGACATGTGATTCATCAGTACTTTATTGTATCGCTACTCGGAGTTTGACGCACCATGAGATGCGATCTTCAGGCAACTAATAAAGTGGCAATACCATTTGAACATTAACAATTCACTGAAAAAGCGCGCAAAGCGCGCAACCCCATATATTCTGCGTGAAATGGGGTTGCGCGCTTTTTCAGTGAATTGTTAATGTTCAAATGGTATTGCCACTTTATTAGTTGCCTGAAGATCGCATCTCATGGTGCGTGAAACTCCGAGTAGCGATACAATAAAGTACTGATGAACCACACGTCAACTGTTAACTTATTATTTATTTTATGCTCTGCCTCATCACGGACATCGAGCACTCTTAATTATAAGGATAGCATTCACCAAGTGTGTGTATATATATATATATATATATATATATATATATACACATATATATATATTTATGTATTTGTGATCAAGTAACATATACAACAACTTTGGCAACTCTCATGGAAATAAATACATGTGAGATCAATTGAGAGAGTAATAGCGTAGCATGAATCGAAGTTCCCCAAAGCTGTCCTACCATTTTGGAAATTTTGCAAAGGTTGAAAAAATGTCTCCGCCGGGAATCGAACCCGAACCTTTTAGTCTAGTCGGAAATAGGGGTCCACGTGCACCATCGGGGTACATTTTTTTTAACCAACTTTTTTTGTAATGCCTGAAGTGCCAGTTTTAATGATTTTTTTATGTTCCCATTGCCAAATCGTTGTCCATGGGGTTCAAAATCGGCCATTTTGGCGGCCATCTTGGATTTTTAAAATGAAAATCAATATTGTCATATATTTGGACCTGGACATCAAACACACTTAACCGATGAACTGGCTCAGTAGGTAGAGCGTCCGCCACATAATTGGGAGGTCGTGGGTTCGAACCCCGGCCGCGTCATACCAAAAGACGTTAAGAGATGGGAGTTGCTACTTCCTTCTTTGGCGTTCAAGAATTGAAAGGAATAGAGCAACGTCGATCTGACGCTGCTCAGTGGCTGCCGGGCCCACGATTAATTGGACAAAAAGAATTTCCACTTTCGGACAATAAAATTTGGAGATTTTTAAAATTTTTTATAGATATACATTTTGCAATATGATTTTGATAGGACAAATCGATTGGAACCATTATTTGCACAATTTGAGCAGTGGTTTTTGAGAAAAATGAAAAATGATGGCAAAATTTGCATACTTTTCTGTTCAAAATTTGCATATGCATTCATATCTTTATGTTTCATTATAAATGACTAACGATGAATGCGTGTTTTTAGCATTGGGGTTGAAAAAGGATATATTTACGAGAATAATGATAGGCCTATGCTTCATGACGGTATTCACGACTTCATTCACACAGGAGGGAGAATACACCAGTATGTATTTTCCATATTGAGCAAAAATGTGCCAAAAGGGCGACTCTCTATCATGTCTATGTATAGGCCTATGTAGCATCATAGGGTGTACTTCTAAACCGGGAGCCAGAGGGGTTCATCTTAGCGAAAAGGGCCCATTTATGTACATGGCCGTAATCTGCGGACAAGACTGTGCTAAGTAATGAACGTCTGCCATGCACAATGTGGTGGAGGCGGTCAGGAGGGGCCCCCAAATAGGTCACAAAATTGAGCTGGCTAAGTAAAAAGCGTAACTTCATGAAACCTAGTGGGATTGTACAGCACGACCCCTGAATCATGAATGACCACTGCCAGACTTTGTAAATGATGAGTACGCCCGCCAGATGCCCCTAAATGTCAAAACGGCTTTTCATTAGTGTACAATGATAAAATGAATAGCTTTATTCAATGGGCTAGATTAGCAAAAACAAAGGAATCTGTTGAAACTTTGTGGAAATCGTTAAACACAACTCCCAAGCACCAACGAAATGGGCGTTTTAATTTTTTTTTTGGAAGGGGGGGGGGGGGGGCGGGCGTTTGGTGGGCACATGTCTGGCGGGGGTCATCCATGATACAGGGAGTCATGCATTACAATTTTCATCCGGTATCATGGGGTTTTGCGTGCTTTCTTTTGCTCATCTAGTTCAGAGTTGTCATCTTCTATAAAAGACGCCTGTCTGGAAGGCTCCCGAGGGAGTGGAGAAGGTGCATACATTGTGTGTAGGCAAACCTGAATCTGATGGCCGAGGTAATAATATTTCTATATTAAGCGGTTAGACACATCGTCGAAATGTATTAGGCGCTATAAAAATCCAAATAATCATTATTGTTATTATCTTCTCATTGCCATGATTGTGCGCTAACGAAATGGGTGTAAAACATTATTTGGGGGCGCTTGGCGGGCACAACTTACCACTTAAAATATCTGGCGGAGGTCATCCATACAGTACGATACAATACAATATTGGCATTGATATAGCGCTCTCACAATGACTGAACATGTATCACAGCGCTTTACAAAACAATTAACAAAGAAAAAAGCAAAAAAAAAAAAAAAAATGAAATTACAAATGAAAACTACATAAATACATGCCAAGCAATTAACCTGTTAAAAAGAAATGTCTTCAGGGACCGCTGAAAAACTCCCAAAGATGGTGATTCCCGGATACACCGTGGGGAGCTGATTCCACAGGCGTGGTGCAGCAGCAGAGAAAGATCTGTCTCCTGAGCATGTAGCAGTCCTTGGAGTTGACAGCAGAGTGGCATCGTTGCGAGAGCGCAGTCCTCCCCTTTTGGTCAGATAAGGAGAAATTAGATTATTCAGATAGGACGGAGCACTTGTAGGTAATGGTGAGAATTTTGTATGTGATTCGCTTATGGACAGGGAGCCAGTGCAATTGCCGTAGAAGGGGAGAGGCATGGTCATGCTTCTTGGCAAGAAATACCAACTTGGCCGCTCGGTTCTGAGCTCTTTGAAGACGCTGAATGTTAGCCGAAGAAGTGCCACATAGGAGAGAGAGTTTGCATAATCGATTCTTGATGTGATCAGAGCTCTCACAGCATGCTTACAGGTAGCCTGGCTTAGGAAAGGTCTTATAGGGCTATATTTGAGAGATGAAAATGCAGCGAGCTTGAAAGGGATGAAACATGGCGATTCATCTTGAGGGAGGAGTCGATCTCAACACCTAGGCTTCTAACTGAAGGGGAAGGTTGAATTACAGCATCACCAATGATCCGAGCAACATCGAACACAAGATGGTGAAAGCGTGGGTTGCATAATCGATTCTTGATGTGATCAGAGCTCTCACAGCATGCTCACAGGTAGCCTGGCTTAGGAAAGGTCTTATAGGGCTATATTTGAGAGATGAAAATGCAGCGAGCAACAACCAGGAACTCTGTTTTGTCACAGTTCAGCTTCAACATGTTGCTTTGCATCAACTGCTGCAGGTCGCTAGCACACGCAGATAATGTGGCGAGAGCGAGCTCGACTGCCTGACTGTCCTTAGGGTCTGCAAAGGTGTACAGCTGCACGTCATCTGCATAGGTATGGTGCTGTATACCCGCATGCTGACTGATGATGTCTGACATCGGCTGAGTATACAAACTGAAGAGTTGCAGACCGACCACTAATCCTTGCGGAATTCCGAATTTAAGAGGCACTGATTTCAAGAGCTTATTCGCAACCTTCAACCTGAAACTACGATCCATGAGGTAAGAATCGTACCTCTTTGCATTCCCTCTGACCAAAATGCGTCCATGTGCTGCAAGGCTAAAAATCAATTCCCATATCTAGGGGCCGTTAAACAACGTATCCAGACAGAAATTCATGTCATTTTTTTTCTTTGCAATGTACATTCATGTAAAATAACTGCCGGATGAATAATAAGTTGCATGAATACATTCATACTCCATATTAAAACAAAGTCTAGTGCATGAAGTAAACTGGATAAATTGATCCAACATTGGCCTTTGTGTTGAGGGGCTCTTTGGGCTAAACCCGAGGGATGGAAGCCTACGGTCAGAATTAAAACCCTAATTTACAAAGGAAGTAGGTGGTCTAATTACCTTCAAGAGGTTAACTCTTTTGGTTAAGATGGGGTGACTATTTCTGGACACTGAGATGTTGTGGTGTTGTGGTCCAGTGGATACGTCGGCTGACTACAGATCACAAGGTTCGCGGTGCAAGTCCCGCCACGGCACTAATGTCTTTTGGCAAGATGTTAATCTACAATTGCCACTCTCGACCCAGGTGTAGTAAATGCGTACCCGGTAGGAAGAAAGTCCTTGAAATGCTAGAGCGGCACAATAGCAGCCACGCTAAAGCCGGGGTAATAACAGTGGGGCGCCAAGGAGTGTCAAGTCTGCATCTGACAGACATGAGCGCTATGCATCAACCCACTACTACTATTATTATCAATACAGGCTCCAATAGATCACTTTGTTTTCTGGGTTTTTTTTAGTAGGTGCTTCCTAATTGAACATTAGTCGCACAGCCTCAAGTATCTTTTTCGAAAAAAAAAACCTTCCAAAATTGCTATATACACATTCAAATGCACCCATTGCCGCAGCTTAACTTCATGACAAGGTTGCCACAATGGAATACTAAAAAGTGAAGAATTACGTCCCTTACTATCAATATCAATTTCGTAAAGCACTAAATATGTTTGTATACTGCATCTTAAAGAGTAGTGGCAAGATCAAAGATCTACATTATTCAAATGCGATATGATTCTGTAATATTTTGGTAGGTCTACTTTCTACAAAATAATTCATAAAATACATGGTAAATCTCTCGATTAGTGATACATGTATACAAGTACATTACGGTGTTTTCCATGATCATGATGCGTTTATTTATTATGAATTAATCTTAATTATTAACCTCGGCGTAAAGAGCCTCTACATCAGATTTCACATCATGAGAAAATATTTCGGAATGACCTCCTTCTGGTCTTGTTTTCAGTGCCCGCCGACTCCCTTTGGACCCTGGTCCTTTATCGGGTCTTGCATATATGGGATCTCACCGCCATCATTGTTCATTAATGTTCCTGATGTGACATTCACAATGTTCATTGTAGATTCTGGTCCTTTATCAGGTACGGCATAGAGCTGAATCTCACCGCTATCCTCAATGCTCATGACTGGTTCTGTTGAAGCCTTCACAGTGTTGCATGTAGGTCCCGGTCCTTTAGCAGGCATGGCAAACATCGAGATTTTGTCTGCACCTTTCTTATGCAGTGTGTTTATAGGCTAGTCTTCGCGGTACTCTTTGCCAACCCTTGTCCTTGATCGGGCACTGCATAAATCGGGATCTCCCTACCATTACTATCTCCAGCTCCTGAGCTTGGATTGTGGACATTCTCATAAGAGCCCTCTTGCTTGTGTTCTTTATGATCGCTTAGGTCCGGGTTTTCAAGCTGTTGCCAAGGGGACTTTTTGACCAAGGTTGACGAATCACAGGTAGACGCAACCTTTGCCTTCGCAATATGATTGGTGATTCCTGTCTTATCGGGTATGGTATAGAGTACAGTGTCTAGTTGATCACTGGATCCCGAGATTGGATTCTTAATGATTCTAGACTCGTACAAAACATTACCCATCAATTCATCAGGTCCCATTTTAGATGTTTTCTTCTATCGATTCATAAAATTGATCATTTTCGTCCTTTCTAGCCTCATCATCTAAGCCATCTGTTCCATACTGACCAGGTTTGCTTTGCTTTTGGCCTCGCGTTTTCTTACATCTTAAAATGAATATGATCATAATCAGGATGATTATTGTGACGGAACCAACAATGGCAATAATGGTGACTTTGTATTTGTTGGTCATCGCGTCGCTTGTGTCGGTGTTTGTGTTTTTTGTAAGCGAATTTCTAGATGTTGTAGAAAGTGATATCATCAATGGGGTATTTGACAACAGTGTGTTCAAGGTGTTGGGGTTAGTGTTCTTTGGCGGAGGAATGGATGTGGAAGAAACTATTATCTGTGAAGTCCAAGTTTGTACGGCGGGTGTCGAAGACAACTGTGTTGACGTTGTGACTGACAGTGGGGTGGTGGTAGAGGAATATGTCGGACGAATGAACGGCCGAGACGGTATGATGCAGGTTACATTAGAACCGAGATTCTCACTATCAGGATATGGATCAAAGGCAACTTTGATATCATTATATAACCTTGAACCCGAAATGTTAAATTTTAATAATCCGCCGTCAATAGTTGCTATTTTGCGGCTCTTGATGTTAACTGTGATAGTGAATTTCGTTCGTTCAGCAGTACTGAAATTATCAAGAAGACAAATCACTTTCCTTCTTCCCTTAGTAATAGAACCTTGTGATGAATTTACGGAGCATTCCGAACATCCTATAACCCGTACATCGTATTCCTCACTGGTTGAACCAACGGAACATCTGTACTTCGCAGTATCATTTACTGTCACATTATGAATATGAAGCGTAAATGTCTTGACACCGGAGGAAGTGTGAAACGTCTGTGAAAATTTTGGATTGTACGAGGGATTCAGTGTTGGTTCATCACCTGGATGCACATATGCAATGTAATGGTCACTGTCAAACCAAGCCATATAGCTGTTACTCCTCGTGTTGCACTTCAGAGTAACGTTCTCTCCGACGTTAGCTACAAAGATCGTGCCTTTCACAGTATGAATAAATAAGAGCATCGCAAATACAGAAACAGCATAAGAGCCTACCGCTATGTGACCAAAAGACATCCTGAAGCCCCTTTGTGCAAAATGATAAAAGTGTAGAAGGGTTATTGTTTCTTCAGCTCAAGGAGCAATAATTTGCGATATTTCCTCCAAATGTCGTATACTGTCCTACCGCAGTTCTAAAGAATATCTTGTTATTGCCCTAATAAATGTTGGCAACACCACAGTCCCGAAACCACTCCCACTACTCAACTAAAACTTGAACTGCATTCATAACAGAAACAGCTCGCGCATTTTTTGTTTTTTGTTTTGTTTCCGCTGAATCCTGAAGTGAGAGTGACATCTATACGCCTAAGAGGAAATACGATTTTTGCTCTATGGATAGTCAGGGCCGAATGCAGGATCATAAATACCGGACACAATAATTATAAACAAAAAATAGACAAGCAAAATCGACCCATGCATGTAGGATCCCTTCTTGCCTCTATAAAACATATCACCAACATACAAGTGCTTGTATGAAGATAGAATCACTTTCCCACTTATATCATTCATCAAACTTAAGTATTATCCATTTATGGAAGTTAAATTATTCGTTTTGATAAGAACAGTTTATATATACAATAAGCTCTTTCCCCAAGGTCCTTTTTTAAGGAGAGAGATAAAGAGAGGCGGCGTCCTAAACGTAGGACGCCGCCATGGACGGACGTGTACAATTTTAGCTCTGGTTGTTGCCTAGCTCTGTGCAGAAATACAGCAGTAAAATCAATCTGCTCATCAATGACTTTATCTTCCATGATCTTCGTGGATATAATTATTTGTGCGTTTTTAACAGGATATTGAACTCTTTCGGAGATATGTTTTGTTTATTGATCGACCTTGATATTTGCACTGTGAAAAGCGGACCATGACGAGGAGCAAACGCTGTGCCGGCGATGATCTCGCAAGAGTCAATTCAAATGATTCAACGATTTCAGCGATAAATATCCCCGATGTAAATTTGGTGATAACATATCTGTGAAATATCAACTTGCTGGTAAAGGGATTAAATTTGTCCACCTGAATAATGTAAGCCTTTTTAAATATCATGGAGAAATCAAGCAAACAATTTTTGATAATGATATACATGTTCTTGCTCTCAAGACAGGTCTATTGCAGATAGTAAAATTTATATACCCCATTACTCATTACTTCGAAAAGATAGGGATAGAAATGGGGGTGGAGTGGCCATTTACGTCCATGGGTCTATTCATTTCAATTTAGTTACGCATAATTCCTTTGAACATCTAGAAGCATTGTGTATAAACGTTTGTTTGAAGAACACGAAGCCAATTATATTCTTAAACTGGTATAGACGACCAAATTCAAAAGTTGAGCCTTTTAATAACTATGAGGACTTCTTGGATTTTGCGAATAGTCACAATGGGCCGCTCATTATTATGGGCGAAAAAATGTGATATCACGAAAAAACCTTTTGAAAGAAATACGAAAGTTTATAATCAAATTAATGATATATATTGTTTGAAACAGGTAAATGATAAATTGTATACGAGAGTAACTGACAGAACCTGCACACTTGTAGATCATTATGTTAACTGATTATCCTGATAAGGTGAAATCGTTTGGTTTTATTCAAAATGGTATGAGTGACCATTATACCAGCTATTTGATGTGGAAATGTTAACATACTTTCCTAAATGAAACATGTATCGTTCAGAAAGTCGAGAAATGTAGATTTAGGAGCTTTCATGACTGATTTGCATATAATTGGAAGAAAATAAAAGAGTTTTGTGATATAAATGATGCAGTTAGTGAATGGGAAAAGTTGCTTTTAGAAGTTAACAGGAATATGCCATTAAAACTAGACAAATGAGAAAAAAACTCTCTCCATGGATAAACAGCGAAATACTTTCTTTAATGAAACAGAGAGATAAAGTAAAATTAAAAGGTCCCATGGAAGACCAGCAGCAACAATAATTATAGCTGCAGCTGAAAATGGGCTACAATTACCATTTACTTTGTATGTAAGCTAATTGATTTTATTATACGGAAATAAAAACAACAGAGAAAGGGAAAGAGAGAGAGAGAGAGAGAGAGAGAGAGAGAGGGGTGGGGTGGGGTGGGGTGGGGAGCTATTATGGGGTATCACTCTCCATACTAAGGTTGCTTGATAAACACACATTGGTCAATATTATATTCGACCGAACCCCACGTATTCATGTACACGCCCTCTCCCCCTTAGTCTACTTCCTGAACTGTTTCCGTATCGCGCATTAATTCGATCTGCTGAGAATAAACCATCAACTTTCATAACGGCGACCGTCGCTTTCTTTTCTGTAGAGAAAACAGTCAAATTGAATAGGGTTTTAAGAAGAATCTTATCATAAATAAGTGGAATAGATAAGACTTTATGTTTACAATACCTATGATTTGCCATCTTGCATGAGATCTAACAAGACAGTGCAAGCGAGCGTTGCGAGGAAGCTTTTGAAAAAAATGGTAAAACCCCTCATTGCTTCAATTTAGGGGCATTGATCTTATTAAAATTGGGGGCTTTGGGCCCTTCCTACCCCCTACTCCACAGTTGAAAAGGGGCACTTTTCAGAGGTGAAAAGGGACACTCTGCAGAATTGGAACTGCATTATGAAAAACGAAAACGGGCACTCAAAAAGGGATATTCATTAAAAGTGGAAAAGGCGCACTTCTCAGAAGGGAAAGAGCTATCAAAAGGGTAAGTGACACTTATCAAGCGTTAAAAAGGCATTTATCTGAAGAAAAAAAAAGGCACTTGAAAAAAAATATGAAAAGACTTCTAATATTCAATTAAAAGAAAAATGAGTTCTTGTAAGAAGATAGAGGGGTAATGAACAGGTTTGAAGGGGGCATAAAAGGGGCACGTTTTGGTGTTTGTAGAAGAGGCTGGCCTGTACCCAGAGAGCACTGGTGCAAAAAGTGGTCAAACACACCTCATAAATGCTTATTCAACCCATATTTAAATAATTTCAAATGGATTTTGGCGGTCATTTTGAAAAGCACCCTCATTCTGGACCACCTTATAGATTCTGTAATACAAACTTAGCTTATTTATGAATAACTCTAATCAAAACTAATGCAAAAAAATGGTCGAACATGCCTCATAAATACTTATTTCACCCATATATACACACTTATACGGGGTTTTGGTGGCCATTTTGAAAAGCATCCTCATTCTGGACCACTTTATAGTCTTTGTAATACAAACGTAGCTTTTTTTTAAATGAACAACTCTAATCAAAACTAATGCAAAAAGTGGTCAAACATGCCTTATAGATACTTATTTCACCAATACACTTCTATGGGATTTTGGCGGCCATTTTGAAAAAAAAAGCGGCCTCGCGGAAAAGTTCTCAGAATACAGCCTGTTTACCTCAGATATTCTTGTTCCACATGAAAAACTGGTCTAGAAAAAACCACATGAGAATTTCTCTTTCTCCAGGTGGCACCTCCCTCAATAACTCGGACTAACTAAAGTAATAACGATCCAATGCGATATATTCTTTGAATATTATTTCTTGTGTTTGTGTGTGTGTGTGTGTGTGTGTGTGTGTGCGGTGATTTTTTTTTTTCGCGAAAGTCTGCACCGCGTAATGCTCTCGGCGCGACGTTTCATTATTTTTACCTTTTTAAACTTGCGCATATTTTTGGCACCAAATTTACGACGCCCGGGTAAGGGGTTCCCAGGTTCCAAAGTTACGGGACATTGTGTAGTTGCGCGAAGGACTAAAATTGCCCTAAAACGTGATCAGTGTTGATTTCAGGTATCATTTTAATAAGCCTGCAAATTGTGTTTTCAGCAAAAACTCATAAAGTAATGACTATTTTTCATTTTACTAATTAGAATTAATGTCATATGATCGAAAATGTGTGGCAGACAAATCTTGTCGACAAAAACTTTGAAAACAAAAGATAAAAACACAAAAATACATAAGATTAAAAAAAAAACCCAATAAAATGCATTGGAAACTAATTTTGATACCCGGAATCTTTAAAAGTATTTTTTTTTTTGCTAAGATTACTTCAAAGAGTTTCTAGATCATTAAATTGGAATTTTGGAGTTTCATTCAGTGAGTTAGAGCAAAAAGTTTGATTTCACGCATAAATTAGCATGATTGAATAATGAAATAAAATGAAAGAAAAGTGTAATTTAACGATACAATTTTTTAGTTTACGTCCCTGGCGACGTGCTAGCGGATTTTCATCGTTATCGTGTTGGATGGCGGATTCAGTCCCCTTCCGCCCCCCCCCCCCCCCGCCATAGCATAGTCAAAAAGCTGGGCCCGATAGGGGTTTTAACCATGGATCTTATGAGAACATAAGATCCATGTTTTAACGGAGCAACTTTTGTCGTATACTTCAGGCACAGACTACGTTCGCATCGTCGTAGTGGTCAGAGTTGTGCAATCCCCACCCTGAATGAACGCAGCTAGTCATCCAACGTTGCTTCGAGGCCGTTGCACACCACGTTGTCCAGCAGAATCAAACCTGTTCCTGGACCATAAGCTGTGCTCCACCCGATGTACCAGGCGCGCGCGTAACCCAGCATGCGGCATACCACGTCACCCTCACTGATGTCCCAGAAATGATCGCACACCGTTTTAATTCCCCAAGCTCGATATATAGAGGTAAATCTCGACACGGCCTTCGTTGACACCATCCATTAACACACACTGTTTTCGAGTAAGATGCATACTATATGGACTGCAAAATTATGTGTCACTAACATGAATTCTGTCAGAAATAAGCCTAGGAATTAATAAATAATGCACCCATTTTGGCTCTTTTTGTCTATAGGATTATACGTAATGGGCAATATAACACAAGTCGGTAGAGGTTGATGTCTAACCCTGGGACAATATGATGCTCGTCATTATTAAAGCTGGATCTAAACTTACATTCCCCGGTGCAGACGACACCGGCATCTTTCCCATGACCAGTTGTGTTCACAGCTCGCAATGTTTCCTTCTGATCCAAGGCAGACAACATCGTCCATCACGATGTCCCCAGAGCCCCTTCCAAAGCGAGCAAAGCATGTTGCCTCAGAGGCCCCCTCAAAGCCCAATATTCGGCAGACTACATTAGCGTCGCGTATGTCCCACAAGTCGTCACACACGGTTCCTAATTCCCCTTCGTACAATACCTCCACTCTTCCTTCTGCCTTACTACTGCCGTTAACGAGGCGTACGACAACACTGTCAGGATCTGTGAAAGAGGAAAGGCATGGAACGCTTTGAATATCAACTGTTAGCATTTCCTAAAATCATAATTTGAATGTACTTATTTTGTCTTTACATGTGCTAATTACTTAGTGTAACAAATTTTTTTCTCAAAATTTTCCAATATGTATTTTCTCTATGATCTTGATGATGGATAATATGTTGAGCACCATGAGTGTCAGTGCCTGGCATATACCGGCGCTATATAAGCATCGCTATTGTTCTTGTTATTATGATTAAAATCTTGCCGCTGTGACGAGTGCCCATCATCGTAGTAATAAACTGTATGGCAGCATTTCTTTATTATCGTTTTTATTATCATTGTGACTGAGAGACAGACGGATTCCGGTCCAATTCGGTTGCGTGAAATGGCTTTACCTGGGCTGTGGCAAATTTATCCAGCGTCTTTGTAGTGGTTGCAGTTGTGGTCACCCCATCCGTAACGTAAACAGTCAGCAAGGTTCTCTTCTGTTCCCCTACAATTGAAGTCACTAAGCAGGATGGGGCCGTGCCTTCCCCGAAATGCATGGGATAGTGAGCACCGGTGGTATAGCCTCGTAGGCGCCACTGTAGCCCAGCATTCTGCAGGCCACGTCACCATCTTCTTTACCCCAGTACGATGAGCAGATGGTCCCCCATTCGCCCTGGAAGAGAAGCTCTACTCTACCTTCCCAAGAGTGTCTGCCACCAACGGTTCTGGAAACAAGAAACCGAAGTACAAACATCATCCGGTTTTCTTTCATTCATCATTTTGCGTCACTTTGCCATCGATTACATAAAATAAAATCATAATGTTCACAGTGCAATTGGAGCTACTATATATAATATCTGTATGGCATATTGCAAACTTAATTATTTACAATTCTTTACAATTCAATAACATAATTTTTAATGAGAGAACCGCATGATGGCCCTTGACAATCATGCGAATGGATCCTGAAAACTTTAGGAGATAGGCCAGATTCCACCCACTATCATTTTCGATGTTTCATTTACCATGTTCAGGAATGTTTACTAGCCCTAAACAGAACACACTACGCATCAATCATTATCATCACAGCACTGTCTGCAGGTACCTGGGACAAAATCCACGACTAAGTGAGAGGAGGTGGGTCGTGGGGCAATCGTAAGCCTCGACACCGCACACCTTGCGATTCCAGACCCATCCGACTACTCTGACGTAATATCAATACTGCTGTCTGATTGGCTGGAAGATGGATTGAACCTGCGATCTCTTGCGATCCAGTCGTGAAGATTCGACATGTTAAATCCTTCCGACTGCCCTTCCGACTGGCCTCTGACTGGTCTACGACTTACGACTGACCAGAGTTGTGACGTCACATCTCCTCTCACTCAGTTGACCAGTCGTGAGCCAGTCGGATCCTAAGGTGTGCGCTGGGCTTAAGCCACAAGAGGGGATCGTTCCAAGGACCTCTGGTGTGAGAGGCAAGAGCCTTCACAAAAAATATATTGGATGGTTCTCTATTGAGGGCCTATCCTTCTATTTATGGGACATTGCAGGAGACTCGGACCTCTTGCTGCTTGTCGCAGTACCCCCGTCCATATTCACACTGGCGTACTGGAGGGGGGGGGGGGGGGGGGGCTTGGGGGTGTCAGCTCCCCAAATAAATTTCAACCATGGTTTATTTTCATCTTTTATATGTGATATCACGCGAATTACATTACTTCTCCTTTGACTCACTTTCTACTGTTAAGTAACGCATTCACAATTTCCCAAATAGCATGCATAGCAAGGCAGAAAACACGCATAATATCAATACTAATGTGTTTTATGATATAACACTTGGTTTTATCTGTTTATCTGACAATGGATTCAAACTTTGATAATGAATATTCTTAGATTTACCAAAACTAGACACGGGCTTTAAGTTTGTAGTCCCAAATAGTGTTATTTTACAGCGTTGCAAACCATCAATACTGCAAAAAACTCCTTTACCATGGGAGTGCACTTGCGTAGCCAAGGGGGGGGGGGGGGGGTGGGCGATGGGGGCGGTCTCCCCTCCAAAACGCCAACAAAAAAGAAACGTCGGAGCTTCCGCGCTTCGCGCGAAACTCCCCCCTCCCGGCACCCCCCCCCCTAGGGAGCGCGCAAAAAGTAAGTGATTCACCCGCTTCGCGTGCTCACTACCGCCCCACTAAAATGAAATTCTAGCTACGCCACTGTGGGAGTGAAACCCTGGTACCCCACCGCATCACACCCTCTCCATGCTCGTCCCTTTTACTTCATAATGTCTTTGTCTGTATTATTATCATGAGTAATGAAGTATTTTGTGTAACGCTGGCATTTGTTTGAAACTTACGAAGATTATTTGGGCTGCATGTTTTCATAATCATGTTTCGAAGTTCATGAAAAAAAAAAAATCTTTTTTCGGTAGGTAAGTTCATGACACGCTTATCTATAATAGTACATGTCATCAAATTTGATGTTTCATATTTCATGTATTCTACTTCAAATGTTTATTTTTCATGATAGGCCTATTTACTTTTTTTGTTGGAAATGAGAAAAAATAAAAATTGAACTGAACTGAAGTTGGAATTTCCTTTTCAGGTTTTGCAGATTGCACATTTTTAATTCGAAAAAATGAAAAAGCTCCGTATCGTGAGGGGGGGGGCACCCCGGCTCGGTCGCTACACTCCCTCAGGGTTGGTCGCTTCGCTCCTCGCAAAGATTGAGCCCCCCCCCCCAATATTTTGGCTCATTACGCCACTGCATATTCATGAAGCTGACAACTCTCAATGTTGCTTACCCAACCACCACAGCCAGGACAGCAAACATCATTGAACAGAATGCGTCCTCTGCTCTTCAAGTATTTCGCGTGATTCGAGTACTACGGCACACCATCATATAGCCCCATTTTTTCAAAAAACATCAGCATCATCAGCCTGGGACCAGTAAATGTCACAGATGGTGCCCCAATGTCCGCAGCTGTCAGTCACCTCAACCCTTCCCTGGGAATTATGGGATATTCCCACGGACCAGGCGTACTTGCCGAGACGGAGGCGCGGGTGTTGTGGGCTCATGCAGGCGGGGTTGTTTGGTCTGTATGAGTTTTGTATGAAATGAATATGGATGCACTGTTTACTGATAATGATGGAAGTCAACGGAAAAACATATACAGCCCTTTGGTTTACAATAAATAAAGCTTAATTTCAAACTAACCTAATAAACAACATAATAGAACTTGATCAAAGTTATGTGATTTCCCATTACTGAGTATATTGAGATTGTGGACACAAAGAGTGCAATTTTACATCATGGTTCTCTCCTTTGAGATCCAGCTCTTCTTAAACATAAGTATATGCAATCTTCAGATGTGCTAAATCATATATGCGATTGCTGACGTACCCTCTCTAAAAGAAAAAAGAGTGAACGCGTTCACTCTGTTAGAGGTGAATTTCAGAAGAGAGTGCATTTAGAGTGAATTAAGAGTGAATTAAGAGTAAAAATTGTGATATTCACTCTTTATTCACTCTTTGAGGGGTGACCTCAGTGATCACAGCTTGTTTTTTCCCCACAATTGCATGTTGTGTAATCCGAACATGATTTATGAAGAAACACAAACGTGGAACTAAAATATTCATTTACTGGAGTTTGAGATCGTCTTTAGTAGCACATAATAGTAATCTAATTAAAATACTATACTGAAACTCTAACAGTATTCGACATTAATTCACTACAAAGTTTACTGTTTATATTCAGGTATCTAAATGACAAAAGCTCCCCATTTTTATGCTTGCTAGCAAAATTTTGACGTAGTCTATGTCTGAGAACACTTGTTAGAGTGCTCCCAATGAAAGAAATATATACTGATTGAAACCCCTGGTGGTGTTGAAACGCCGAATAAACCTTAAGTTACAAAATCACGAGTATATGGCCAGGAGCTCTGAAACTATATAGGATAATGAAACCACGAATTATCTTTAGGCCCGGGGCTGCAGTCTTGTGAACCAAACTATATTTCTTGCTTTTTATTTTAATTTTAAGAATCTGTAAAAATCTTGAAGAGAGAGAATAAAATAGTTTCTCGACCAGCAACAATTTTATGCCCAATCGTACCTTTTTTTCTTTGTGGCAAAAGTAAAGAGTAAATAATAAGTATTATAATGATGATGATGATGATGACAATAATGGCGATATTAATAACGATAATAGAACTTTTAATAACAATCATAATGATATGGATAATGATTTTTTTCAGTTTAAGATGTGGATTGCAAGATTATGGTCAACTTATGATTTTGAATTTGGATGAATTGAACAGAACCAGGAATGTGTTAATACAGAGTATATTACAACAGGCCTATACAGTTGACATGTATTATTATCGACAAAGTATTGTACCACCCTATAATTATAAGATAAAACTATTCTTCGTATGTTTATCTAGTGATGATGTTGATTCGAATAACAACTTGACCGTTAATATATATATGGTGGTGGAGGAGGAGGGGGAGAAGAAGAAGAAGAAGAAGAAGAAGAAGAAGAAGAAGAAGAAGAAGAAGAAGAAGAAGAAGAAGAAGAAAGAAAGAAAGAAAGAAAGAAAGAAAGAATGTGTTAAGTTTCATTACTAGTGCTGCAATCAACGCACTACCATTTAATTTCCACCAATAATCTTAAACATTGGGATGAGAAAATGAATACTCGAAATAAACTGTTGAAATCATGAAACACTGGCACACATAATTATGAACGTATGTGTGACTTCTCTTGCTCAAGAAAGGCCAGATTTTAATAGTTGATTATAAATTACTTGTGATTGGAGAACTCACGGTACCATTTGAACTAAATATTCAGAATGCTATAGAGAAAAGCTGAGAAATATTCTTCTCTGGTTTCAGACATTCAGGTCTGTCCTTCTCCGAGTTCTCAACAAGGCGTATTGACGAGTTTGATATTTCTCGCTGCACTACCACTGAATCTTCTGTTTACGCGAGATGCGGGGATTCCCCAGGTCAGTCATAAACATGTAAACATCGGCAGAAAAGTTGCCGCGGCTGCGAGTTAGTCTATTTCCTAGGAACTAGCTGTTTGTAGCATTGACCTTTTAAATTACTCGTACAGCGTGTATATTCATGATACCATTGTTATTGGGATAAAATATAAAAGGAATTAAGATTTTTAACTAAAAAGAACAGAAACAGTTATAAAACAAATAAAAAGTATAAATACAAAAATGAAAAACAAATAGAAACACAAACAACAACGACTGACTTGCTTCGAAACTATAATTCGTACACGGGTCACGGCAGCTAGCTCGCTTGGACTTTGCATGTTGTTATAAAATAGCTGAACAGCAGATATTCAAGCAGATATTCAGAGTTTGCACGGATAGTTCGTAAGTATAGACCTTCTATATGATTTAAAAAAGTATAAGTGTAGGCCTAGTGAGTTTGAAATAACCCCATTTAAAGAGAAGAGAGAACAGTCATGGCCATGGTGTCGTCACTGTCGTTACTCGAGCATGCCGGGGCGAGGGCCGAGGCTTGTCGATACTGCACTAGACCGAAGTGTTCTGTCTCTAGTAGGATGGGGGGGGGGGGGGGGGGGGGGGGGGGGGGGGGGGGGGCACACGGTGTGCGGTTGTATCCACAGCATCGACATGAGGATACAGCCACACTCAACTGAATTCCCACTTATACTCTGCGCCACTAAAGCTATCGCTAGTGTGTATGTATGCACTGCACCATACTGCACAAGCGATGTGTAAATTCATGCGACAGTGTGTTGCCAACCCCAAAAATTGGATTGTCACGAAGGTTTTATCTCTTGAAATTCACTGAAATACAAACAAAATTGTACTATATTGTCACCTGCTTGCTGACCAGGTGAGAATGAAGTGAAAATATTGTTTGTATAATAAGTGAAATCGAGAGATAAAACCTTTGTGACGATCCAAGTTTTGCAAGTTGCAACACATACCATCGCATGGATACACATCGCTTGTGCAGTGCAGTGTACACTAGCGATAGGGTCGGGTGTCCGGACACGTAACAAAAAGAAAGCCTTCTTTTTTGTCTCTGAATTAAACAAAAACTATGCATTGAATAGTGCTAATCATCATCAATTTTTGTTCTCTGTAGTATTGTCTAACACTTGTGTTCAAGAATTTAAGAAATGGAAGTGTATACAGCCACACGCGTGTGTCTTTACCTTACGGCCACACGTGTGTGGTTGTATCCACAGCATCGACATGAGGATACAGCCACACTCGACTGAATTCCCACTTATACTCTGCGCCACTAAAGCTATCGCTAGTGTGTATGTATGCACTGCACCATACTGTACAAGCGATGTGTAAATTCATGCGACAGTGTGTTGCCAACCCCAAAAATTGGATTGTCACGAAGGTTTTATCTCTTGAAATTCACTGAAATACAAACAAAATTGTACTATATTGTCACCTGCTTGCTGACCAGGTGAGAATGAAGTGAAAATATTGTTTGTATAATAAGTGAAATCGAGAGATAAAACCTTTGTGACGATCCAAGTTTTGCAAGTTGCAACACATACCATCGCATGGATACACATCGCTTGTGCAGTGCAGTGTACACTAGCGATAGCAGTCGCGGCACAGACTCCAAGTGGAAATTCAGACAAGTGTGGCTGTATCCTCATATCGATGCTGTGGATACAATCACACGCGTGTGGCTGTAAGGTAAAGACACACACGTGTGGCTGTATACACTGCCTTTATAAATATTGCTTGTAATTTGTAAACTGTTTCAAATGGCTGTTTAAAATCGACTGTCTGGATGCACAACCTGTCTGCACACCCAACAACTGGGCATAACAGTGGTCGTTAGTCTCGTAATTCTGATAGGGTTGGCACTTCTCCTTTATAGAGACAGAAGCACCCTGAAGCGTTGTACGTGCAATCTCATTGTGCTGTGCAGCACAACAAGAAAACTATCTCAAATCAGCGATTTTTCTCCTTTATTCATGAATATAAAAATATCATTATACACTATAGAGCAGCGCTTCTCAACTGGTGGGCCGCGACCCACTGGTGGGCTGCGAAGCTTTCTCAGTTGGGCCGTGAGGTCAGTCCAAAATATTTGGGAAAAAAATTATTGAATTCAGCTTTACTGTTAACAGGAAATTGAACTGAATATATTAAATGTATTAAAATAACATCAACAGATATGGATAATCGTCAATACAACGTGCTACAATTTTTTGAAGATTTCTGTACGTTTGGGGTGGGGGTGTTATATCAATCTTTCATTATTTGCAACCATAAATGTACCGTAAGTTTGATTTTGTAATGTAATATAGGTAATATAGTGGTCCAGATAATTACCACACAATTTTTCCTCTATTTGCTTTTGTCATATTTTGATTGATTTTTTTATTCTCATTGAGATTCTGTGAGGTGGGACTCAAATTATTTCTAAAAATGAAGGTGGGCCTCAAAAATATTTTAATAGCCAGAGTGGACCTCAAGGTAAAAAAGGTTGAGAAGCACTGCTATAGAGTATATAGCTTACCGATTTCATGATTGATTCCTTTTAACTCTCCATTTTCAGGTAAATCCAGGGTACTTACTTTAGGTCCTCTCGGTTGAAAATCTTGCAACAGCCAACCTCTATCTCTGTTCGCCTCCACGCTTTTTGCAGGGAGATCAGTGAATTCGCGACTCCTCGCATTTCAACCAGCCGTATTCAAATGATTGACCACGTACGTTTGGGCATATACGTACGAATGATGATGTTTTTGTTGTTGTTGTTTCGTATTGGTTGATCGTTCGAATTCTGTTGAAATGCGAGTGTCGCAAATTTGCTGATCTCCCTGCGAAAAGCGAGGCGTTCGGTAGCCGTTACGAATTCAAAAGCTTTTATGAGTTTACGAGGATTTAATTGGGGTCCTACGCTGTGGCTGCAAGGGCGTAGGCTGGTCTGGGTATCGGGGGTCTCGTGCCCTCTTGTTTTTGAAGCTGTTGAAAGCAGAAAAAAGGGGGGTGCCCTTGTATTTAACAAATAAATTTATTATCACATTCAAAACTGAATTGGAAAAATTATTCTCACAAATCTTTATTCTTAATCTAACATGAAGTGCAAAAAAATATGGCTAGATTGCACCAGAGAGCATCTAGAAACCTCAGAGCTTCACGCTCGTGGTGTGCACTTCACGCACACTTGGTCGTGATCACTTTACATGTTTACATTTTCAGTTGTGGAAAACCCTGGTGTGGATACATCGGCAACATCTGAATAAACATGTGGCACTGTACCGAAAATCTGGCGAGGTTTCCAGAAAAAATGATAGAATTTCATGTTTTCCAGGTGTAGAATTTCATTCTCTTCTCTATACTCTTTCTAAGCAATATAAGTATGCTGTCAAAATTATCAGTGCTTTTTGGCTATGAATTCTACTAGACTAAAAATAAAATATAGTCAGCTGATGCATTGTGGCACTGTGCTGAAAATGTTCATGTATCTGTCAGTCTTTTTTTTATAATCTCAAATCTTAAAGAAATGAAACTTGATTGTCATTATGTGATTTCCCATTGATAATTCATTTGGCATTCGAATGGCTTCATTAATGGGAATACAGATGATAGTGAGGCCGTTTCACTTGTCTAAGATATGAAATTCTAATGTCCTCTCTGACGTCTAGTTGGGCAACCATTTCCAGCCCAATCCCACAATGCCTCAGTTGACAGTTTGTTTTCAGTTAAGAATTCATAGCCAGAAAGCACTGATGAAGTAGGTATCTGTTATTTTGACAGATGTATTATGATTTTTAAAAAAATTTGGAGTATAGAATGACTTTTTATACCTGGAAAGAATAAAATTCTACTTTTGAAACCCCAACAGATATTTAGCTTATAGTCTCATATATACATTTATGTAGCAGTAGCATTTATTGTAAATTACGAAAAAATTGTCGATCCATGAAAACTAGAATTCATTGGTTTGGTAGTTTTGCTTTTACACATGTACACTCAGTTTTATGATGTCTTAAAGGAGAATGAAACCCTGGGGAAATATCCATTTGAATGAAAAGAGAGGATGGAGAGAATCAATTATAAAAGTTCCATCAAAATCGGTTTCGAAATGAGAAAGTTATGAAAGTTTGAAAAGTCTCACTTTTATTTCTATGGCTATTGGATCCTCATATTGGCAAAGTTGCTTCAAAATGGCAGGTTTAGAAGGACAACTCTCAATATGTTTTCATTGTTTTGTACACAAAAATTCATATTTTCTCCATTATCTGTAAATATGCTGCTTATCTCTTTGTGAACTAGACATATGTTGTGTTCAAATACTTTTTCCCATGATATATCTTGAGCTGAGGAGACAAACAGCAGAGATTGTGGAAAAAATATGAAATTTTTTGTACAAAAGATATCAAAAGGTGTCCTTCTAAATCTGCCATTTTGAAGCAACTTTGCCAATAGAAAGAAAATGGAAAGTAAATTGAGACTTTTCAACTTTCATAACTTTCTCATTTCGTAACCGATTTTGATGGAACTTTTAAAAAATTGATTCTATCCTCTTGTTTCATTAAAATGGATATTTCCCCAGGGTTTCATTCTCCTTTGAGAGATAACCTCATATGGCAAAGGTGGCAACCCTAAAGACCCATAATCCTGGGAGGTTATTTATAACCTTGCATTCATGTGAGTGGTCTACACCATTTAAAAGCATGGGGAGTAACACAGTTCACTGCTTTTGTACACTGGGGGAAAAAGTACTTTATAAATCATTTCACTGAATTATTGTCATTGTCCAATTTGTTATGATATTCTGATAAACGTATTAATCTCTCACCAATCAGGACGGTGTCGCTGTACCGCATCATTGTGACATCACCATGGAAACAGATGAGGAAGAGCCTGGACCCTTGCCTCCAAAGAGAAGAAGATATGAGGTATGATAACCCTCAGCTCTTTCAAATCTGTGTAAACTGAACAGTAGGGCTCCTACTGAATAGAACCTGTTCGCTAATGTATTTCAATTTATGCGTGTTTCTCTCCAGAAACCCCTTGCTACCAACTACGCAGTTCACCTGTTATGTTATATTATGACTTCTGGGAAGCGTTTCACCAACATTTGTTGTCTGACAAGTTGTCAGATCCGACATCTTTCCTTGATTTTGATTGGCTGAGAAGCATCGTTACTATGGCAACTGTCGGATAAAACAGACTTTGTCGGATAAAACATCCGACAAGTCCTTTCATGAAACGCTCCCCTGAATAGATGGAATCTAATGTGTCCATGGTAGTAGTTGCTATATCAGACTTATCTCTGACAAGCTTTTTAACTGTCATGTGGTGAAACTTGTTTTATACAAGTATGCATAAAATTTATTTAACAAGTCTATTCAAAAATAAACTTAAAAAAAAAAAAGATGTTACAAATATTAGCACATATATGATGAGAAACTACGGTGACAACCCACTTCACGGGAGGCCCGCGAGACTGAGGACCCACAAGACCGAAAATATCAGATTGTAATCTATAATGTTACACAGCTCTGACCAATTGCAATTAAAGGGCAGCGGAAAGTTTTTCATGGAGGGTTTTGGGCATCCGAAAATAGGGACTTAACATATCTAAAGGAGACAATTATTTTATATACTGATGGCGCATTATCTGTATGACTATACGAGAAAGGTCGGCCTTGCGGGCCTTCGGTCTCGCGGTCCTTCGGTCAAGTGGGTGGACCCAGAAACTACAGTGTACATGTACATTAACATAATGTGAATTACAAATGTCTGGTGCAATATCTCTTCTTCACCTCTTCTGTATCATGAATTTCAGAAAAAAACATAATTGAGCTTTCAAGAGCCAAAATGAAGGTTTAAAGAATGTGTTACATGTTTGGTTATTTGGTTGTTCTCTTTGAAGGAGTCTGAAAGCAAATGTGGAGTCATCGAATCCATTTCATTGAAGAATTTCACTTGCCATGGAAGCCTGACCATTCCCAACTTCAATAAGAATATTAATATTATCATCGGACGGAACAGCAGTAAGTTCATGTTTTAACCTGTTGCCTACTGGAACTGGGTGTTTCCTGTATAAAGTCAGTGGAAATATAAAAAATTCAGTAGTTGGCAGGTTAATTTCCACTTTTTTTCAGTGAAATTCAATACATTGACTATGGGGAGGGGGGGGGGGGGTTGTAAAGCATGTTGTAAAGCATGTGAACATTATTGAATTTTGTAGTCAATAGTTTAGATATAGATATATATGTATATATTTTGTTTAGTTAAAGAATTGTTTATATACCACAATGTTTTTGTCTTATGTATATTTCTTGTTGTAGGGCCTCCACGGAAAACAGTGTTTAATCACTGATGAAGCCACCCTACTGAAAACAGACAAATAAATAAATAAATAAATAAAATGAATAAATAAAGTATTAATCGTCTTTAAAAACTGATTTTTTGTTGTTGATATTTATTGCTTTCTAGTCCTGATACATGAAGATATATGTATCATTTTCCTTTTGTCACACACTTTTCAATGAATCTGTTTTGACAAGGTTTCTCTACATTATTTTTGTAAAAGGTGGCAAGTCATCCATTCTAGCGGCCATCTTGATTGGTCTTGGTGGTACAGCTGCGATGACCAACAGAGGATCAGTAGTCAAGTCCTTCATCAAAGAGGGTCGAAGGTAAACTTTCTACTCGATCATGATAATGTGATTTTGTTAGCCAAGGCAAGCCTCATTGATATCAGTAATGCTCTTCCTTGGACCCTGCAGTTATTATTGCCCTAGCTTTGCCATGTTGTATACCTTGGTGAATTAAAAGGACATGTGTGGGTGGGACACCTTATCCAGAGATGTGAGCACTATGGTGATGAGCCCAGGACCTCTCAGACATTGACATGTATGACTGTCAGGAGCCTTAACAAATATACATGTACCATAACGATGTAGTTATTGTTGTGTAGTTGTCAAGGGTGGGAAAGGGTAAGGGGTTGTACTTGCTGATTATCCTAGACAGAATCTTCCTTTTCTACACCTTGATGGCATTTGGTCCACAGTCAGTGTTCTACCATACAATTTCAACACTAGACCACACACACTGTTGTACCTGACCTTACCATAACCTAACTGGAAATACAGTTGCAACACCATCCCTTTATCTTTGAGGAAAATAAAGCTAAGTAAGAGCTATGCTGATTGTAAGTACATGTATGTCCTGCAAGTACATGTATGTGTATGTTTCAGATGTACAATGTAAATGTGCAGTTATGTGACAGTTGTCCAAGTGGAGAGTATCTAGAAAATAGGCTTGGTATAGATTTGTGTTTGTAAGGAGGTGGTATAGGTCAGGAGGTAATACATGTGGTCCTATGGAGAGTGATACTGGAATCTTTCCAGTTATATAATGTTGATATACTTCTTTTATTTCAGGGTGGCGCAAGTGATGATAAGTCTATCCAATATCGGCATCGACGATTCTTACAAACATGAGGTCTACGGAGACTCGATCATCGTTGAAAGGAAGCTGTACGCGGAGGGAAAATCAACCTATGCGATCAAATCCAAACGTGGCATTGTCATTAGCAGAGCCAAAGCAGAACTGAACTGTATACTGGACCATTTTAACATCCAGGTAGGGCTGTCTACCAAACATTTTAGAGTCAAATTAACCAATTGACTACTAAATTCTCTCTTTTTTTGGTGATAAATGAATAATGAAACATTAATCAAAAACAAAAAGAAAGTATTTTTTCATTTCTGGTGCTCTCCATATCCGCCTTTTCATTATTTTATTTTACAGCATATTGAGTAAGTAATGATTTGGTCTTGTTTACGGGGGGTGGCCACATCAGTACAAATAATTCTTTTTGTCTAGGCCCTGCAGTTATTACCCAAGCATTGTCGTACGTACATGTACAGTTAAGCCCAAATTAAAGCTTACAGCCTACATGATATTATGATAGACCTACATGATTGTGTAGGGCCTCACAATATTGCATGTAGGCTGTAAGCTTTTCTTTTGGGCTTAACTGTACCTGTTTAATACACTGTGGCTGGGAGGGGCACATGACTCCAAATCGTCTTGTCCAAGAATGTAAGCACTGAGCAAGAATCATACCTCGGATCTCTTGTAGGAGAACTCAGAGCCTTCACCAATATACAGTTTTCTATGGTAGTTGTACATATTTTGATTTTGCAGTTGAACAACCCTATCATTCTCCTGAATCAAGACGCCAGTCGGACTTTCTTAGCTTCAAGCAATCCCAGACAACTTTACAAGGTATGATTTTGTTTTATAGAGCAATGGGATCTAATGGATACTTCATTTGAAAATGATTGTTGTTACGAATGGGTTGAAGATAAACTACAGTTCTCGTCATGTGATTACAATGTCAAAGAAACTTTTCAGAGCAATTCTCCAATTTCACAATGCATGCGCCACCACCGTCCATACCATGAGAGACATATTTTCCCCACTTGCGGGTTGACACTATTTCCAAGATAGCAGATGCCGCGAGTGACAGTTGACCAATTGAAGAAATATTTAGCTGACCGAAGGATCTCAAGCACAGGAAAGAAGAAGGGTAAGTAGGTAGATCTAGCAGTGAGAGCCCAGGGAAAATTTTAAGAGTTCTAATTCTGTAATCTTTTAGAATAGGAGCAGAAAAGACGCCTAGTGCAAGGCGTTGATGGTACTGTTGTCGATCCACCTCCCAGAATTAATGCCCTAGACTGATTGCCGCAACTGAGCAGAACGAGGACGCAAGCATTGCGAAATGTCGGAATTGGGAAAGGTTGATTAAGTATCAAATAAAAATCTGGTGTATACCCCAAGGTTTTGAAATAATCACCAAGATATTAAGAAATCACCTCACTCTTATGGAAAAGCACATGCACTGCACACAGAAATGGGTATACGGGACTACATGCAAATATTTGGACCAAACTTTCAAGCTGCTTCTGGTCATATTTTGAACATGAGGGAAGTGGAAGAGAATTTCTTTTTTTCAGGGGACATTCCTGCAATGATATTCTTCCATGTGACATAAAGAGACTAAAAGAACTCACAATTATTTCACCCCTCCCAGAGCAGAAGCTACTCTTTAAATCTGTGAATACAATTCTTTTTTCTGCAGTTCTTCCTGTGTTCCACTCAACTCCATCAAATCAAGTTGGATTACATGGAGATTCTAGAACAAAAGAGTGCCACCATTGAGAGTATCACTAAAAGAAGACAGGTGGGCTGTAAAATCATGTATTGTTGCCTGTAGAGATTGTTGTAAGCATTTTTGTATACAGTTGTGAATGCAAAGTAGGAAATGAAAAAATACTGCACATCTGTATGTATTTGCAGGTTAGCAGTGGATTTGGTTGAGTCACAATAAGCAGAATCCATCAAACAAGATGAAGTCTAGCATTTTCAATTTCTTGGTCTCCACTAGTTTTACGCATATAATAGGCTTGAAATCCATCCAGTATTCATAAAATATGCACAGTATTCAATTGGAATGATTGCCCACTCAACTAATGGCCCACAAGACTGAAAGCCACGACACTGATAATGGGAGTCTCATGAACCCTTACAACAGTGTCAAAAGTTGTCTGAAGTTTTAATTCTCCTGAGCTTTCTGATAAGTTTTCAGAATGCCCCACAAGCCTGATATTTGTGTGTTGATCTCATTGGGGGTGTTACTCACCTAATATGGTATGCCACTCTAATGGGTAGCTTTTTTGCAAGAAATCCCTAAACATGGGGTATGGTTTTGTGCTGGAAAATCCCTAAATATTCCCCCACTTTTTAAACTTTGATATTCTCACCTATATTGTCGCTTAAGTACACACCCGAGATGCAAAATCCTAGTAGGCTAGTGACTCGTATCCTTTTCTGCTAGAATGACCCTTGAAAATCGGTACGGTTATAGAGGCTTCAGCAGCACGCCCCCATCCGAACCAAATTTGAGGGGAGGGGGAGGCCTTTTGAGCTGTTGATCTGGTGAGCAGTTATCATGTTGACTACTGAATTCTCACAAATCCATAGGATCTGTTCAGTCCCACTAGGCAAAGAGTTCTTCTTCATGTGTCTTCTTCCAGGAATGTCTAAAGATTTGCTAGTTCATGTTGAAGGACAAAATATCTTATTTCAATCTTGATTGAACCTTATACAGTGCATTCTCACGGAGGTAAAGCTAATTCTGCACATCTCGGAAACATATAAGTCAAGGTTTCCTCTAAGTTGAATACATTTTTTTTTTACCAAACCATGCAAAATATGTTAGTTACACTTTTTAAGCCAAATTTTGCATCAGTCAAACTATTTTGCAGTCCTAACAGATTTGACTTTAATACATGGAATTACCTTTACGTCCAAATTTACCTCCTTTTTCTGTTCCCTTAGCAACTGGAGGATCTGAAAGCAGAGGTCAAAAAGTGGGAGGACAAGGTCAAAGGTCTCGCCAGTCTAGATGACCTTATACAGAAGCGAGATGAACTCTTCTCTCTTGCTGCCTGGGCACAAGTCAAAGAACTTGAGAAGGTCAGTGTAGTGATGATTATATTGCAGCTTTTATGCCTCTATCATTGACCCCATGACCTGTAAAACCTTGAAATTTTTGTCCCAAATCCGTATCATCTATTTTGACTATGAAGGCATTTGAAGGGCAAACCTTCTAGGGCCATTTCTCTTTATGATAATTTGTTAAAAGTAGACACAAATAAGAAGAATGAAAGAGCACAGAAAGTACTTTTCACCTGTACAAAACCCCAACCTTGCCTTTTGGTAATAGCCAATGTTCTAGAGCCTCTGTTCTTAAACTGTGGCTCATGGGCCCCATGTAGCCCATGAGTTTGAGTTTATTTGATGTGGCCAACCCCCCCCCCCCCCCAAAAAAAAAAAAAAAAAAAAAAAAAAAAAAGAAGTAAAAGAAAGAAAAAAGAGAAGAAATTCCCTGTTAATGCTATGAATGCATACGATAAAAGTCCCAAAACTTTTGCTTGCTCACTCACAAATGACACTGTTCAGATGTCCTTCCACGTATATTGTAAAAACTTCAAATCGAGGCACAGGTTAAAGATGATAGTTATGCATCGTAAAGTATTTAATGTGAGCAGATTTTTGTGCAGATGAAGGAGGGGGGGGGGGTAGGGATGGTAAAACCCCTTATCCCTTAATTACGAACCCAGGGGGGTGTTTCATAAAGCTGTAGCATGATTTTACGTACAACTGGTGATATGTTCTTGTGCTACATGTAAATGATTGAGAATCTGATCAGCACCCAAGAACATGTTCCAGTCGTGCGTAAAGTTGTGCGTAACTTACGAGCAACTTTATGAAACACCCCCCAGGTTCTAGAGTTTCAGATAGATGAAGTTTGTTCCATTTTAGGCCTCATGATGCTTGAAAGGAAGTCTGTCTCCTTTCATTCATTTTACACAGAGAATAAGAGAAATTGATCAATATCGTTTGTTTTATTTGGATCATCATTTACTCCTGATTAGAAATAACAAGAGCCATGATTACAATAATTCTAATCCTTCCGTGTATCACAATAGGACCTTTCCTTAAATCAAATACATGGGATACATGCAAAAGTATGTATTATCTATTGCTTTTTTTCAGGACCATGAAGCAGTCTTACAGCGGCTAGAAAATTCTGCAAGAAAGATGGATCAGATAGAAGCTAGTCTACAGACGGAGACAGTAAGTCTGTGAATTAACTATGTGTGTCTGTGTTCTTACGCTTTCATGTCTTCATCCAGGCAGATAGTGTCAGCCTAATGAAGAAGACAGGCACCTTTATAGTGGCACTCGGTGTGTTTGGATCAGGCCCCTAGAGCTCCGCCGTTTTGTCCAAATTCAGAGGAAGGCTGACCTAAGCACTCTCAGTATTCATGATCAAAAATGAATAATTCATTTTGTAAGATGAAACATTATGCCCATCAGCTATCCGCATGCGCAACAAATGCGCATTAAATCAAAGTGTCACAATAAAACTGATATGCGCTATAGATATGAATAATGCAACAGTGTTATCGATATCATGGTGATAACGGATGCTTAGCAGCCCCTTCAAATGATCCAAAAGCGGTGGGGCCTAATGCCATTCGTGTAATGATATCCGCCCCTGCTGCTTTTCATCTCGCAAATTTATTATATGTCTATGGTTTGGATAGTTGGAGATTTTAGAAAGTGCTTCATAAGTCTCAAACAAGAGCCAAGGACAAACCTATATACCTAAGACACCGACAGAAAAGCAGCAGCACAACGTGATGGTTCTCTATGTTTCCGGAATTTAAACGTCGGTTTATGTAAATAAAATAGGCATAAATAAGAGTAGGTATGCATGGATAAGCATACATGTATAAGCATATAAAAGCGCATTACTGGCTGCCCATTGGACAAGAGGACATGCGCGTTGTAGTCCCTTGCAGATTTAAACCTTGGTGTGAATTCAAACATGGTTTAACTTTAAATATTTTGTGTGTGATTCTGACGTTCTTCTATGTTTGCGCCCTCTAGGAAGCCTCGCAGGATGCCAAGGCTCAGCATGCCTCATGTGAGAAGGAGGTAAAGGAGCTGGAAAGACGGATGGGAGAAGTAGAAAGCCTCCATGATGGGAGCAGAGAGATCAGAAAAGAACTCCAAGCTGATTTAAGACAGTTGAAAGTGAGTACCTTTGAAGGCCAAGTGTACACCAAGATGAAGTTCATTTCAATAAAAAGAATAAAAAAATTCCAAACAAAACGGTGAAAATTTGATGAAAATTTGATGCAAAATAAGGAAGTTATGTTTTATTTTAATTTTTGCTATGTTTTCGCAAAACAGTTCTTGACCAGTTGATATAAATGTTCGGTGAGTGAGTTGATGATGTCATAATGTATGCTCACAATTTTCAACACATTATGTATACACAAATGACAAAAATTTCATATTTCAGCTATGAAAATGTGAAATTAGTCATAGATACCCCTTACATTCTTAGAAAATGGTATTTAGTCTAAAATGTGTAGACATGATGGATGACTTTTTTCAGTTTTAGTGAAAAAAAAAGGAAAATTTTCTGAAATTTGTGTATAAATAATTATGGAGAATAGTGAGCGTATGACATCATCAACTTTCATTGAATATTCATATCGACTGTTTAAGAACTGTTTTACGAAAAAAATTGTGAAACTTGAAAATTCATAACTTCATTATTTTGCATCCAATTTTCATCAAATTTTCAGTGTTTGTTCGGAATTTGTTATTCTTTTTATTGAAATGAACTTCATCTTGCTATGGACTTGGCCTTCAAGAACAACCAAAAAGTGAAATGAATGATAAGTCAAGTGTTTTTTCAAGAAACAAATTTAAATATGTTCAGTGATCTTTATGTAAGTATCTTTATCTAAATTATCATTATTATAATTATTATGATTATTATTATTATTATTATTATTATTATTATTATTATTATTATTATTGTTATCATTATTATTATTATTATTATTATATTATCATTATTATTATCTTTATTACCGTAATTAACGTTCTATAAACCGCACACGTGTATTAACCGCACCCCCAATTTTTGACCCCCTCTGGTGAAAAAAAAAAATAGACACATAAACCTTCTTCTCTCACTCTGAACAACATTTCGTATTTCCAAACAAAATGGAAAATCAGACATGAAATGAAAGGATTCAGTAAACTAAATACCAGTTTAAAAGAAGAAAAGGAAGAGTAGTTCAATCCACATTCCGATTGTCCCGGCGACAGCTGCTCTTATATCCAACTTTCCACCATCATATAGCCACCGAATCCCGTTATAGTTGGCGATCTATACACACTCAAACACACACATCATGATACACGGATGATGCTCATCTCGCATGCACTGTACTTTTGCAATGCAGACGAGGCTGGCTTTAGTCAGATGACTAGTTTACTACCATCATAAATTGATGTTGTCACTAGTATTATTATCATTATAGATATTTTCCACATCATCATTAGTATTATTATCACTATTGTTTAGTAGTAATAGTAGTAGTAGTAGTACAACCACTATTATTATCATTATCATTATCATTATCATTATTATTATTATCATTATTATTATTATCATTATTATCATTTTATTATCATTATTATTATTATCATTATTATTATGATTACTATTATATTATTAGTATTATTATTATTAGTATTAGTATTATTATAATTATTATCATTATTATTATTATTATTATTATTATTATCATTATTATCATTATTATTATTATTACTATTATTATTATTATTATTATTATTATCATTATTATCATTATTATCATTATTATTATTATTATTATTATTATTATCATTATTATCATTATTATCATTATTATTATTATTACTATTATTATTATTATTGTTATTGTTATTATTATTATCATTATTATTATTATTATTTCATTTGGCATTTTGTACATAATATGAGTATGAAAAACCAACTAATACATATTGTATTGGGGTATGTCAGTTTTGGGTGGATCAGGCTGGGCAGCCTGGGTATGGAAAGAGCCAACCAAATGAGTAATTCCTGTAGGCCATCCTCCCCAAACCCACCCTGTTGCAACCATAAATGATCACAATATATAATTCCATCAACAGTAACAGAATATGATTATGAACAATAAGCAAAAAGAGCAGAAAGAGAAGAATATATGAAATATTTTTTTAAACACAAACAACAGTACCTGTAAACTGTAAATTTACTCAATTTTCAGTATGTTATTGTTAACACAAAAAGGAGAGGAGAAAAAAAAGGGCCGAATTGACTATCCAAAATAACTGAATGCATGTAATCTAATTGATCTAATCAAATTATGATAGGAAAATCAAACTTTGTCCCATAGTAGCCAGGAAACTTAAGTATTATAAACTTGGAATGGAAATAAAGAAAAAAAATGAACATGACATAAACTATTGCCTGAATGAGAATGAAGTCAAATCAATTCACTAAGTTCATGATACAGTGATCTTCTAATTCCATGAGTGTCTCTTGTAATCAATTTCTCACTTTGTGTAAGTCAATGGAATCAGAGCCTTCATATGGTGCATTTTAGTGCTGTTGTTAAGTACAATTCTTTCTTGACATGTTAGCTGATGTGGACAACTGTCAACAATATAATAGTCCGTAAATTTCAACAATCAGTCATTATGCATACACCCTCAGGCACCCACACTTGCAAAATCGTATAGGCATTGTCGCTACTTTGATAGGAATTACCAGTCAAAACAGCACTCAACAAATCAAAATGAAATATCAGTTTTTTCACAATTTTCAACAAATGTACACAGGCACTCCTTTGTGAAGGATTTGTCGGAACACTTGTCCACAGAATCCATATTAAATTTTGTGGTAATACTTGAATATTGTGGTGACACTTCTTGCCATTTAAATGCAGTTTCGTTGGTAACCTTGTCAATGGAAGGTTTGTAGATTACTGCACCAGTGCTTATCAGTAATTTTGCACATGTAACCCATAATCGACTATTTTTGTTTTTGTAGAGAAACATCAAGAAAGACATGACAGAGCTCCAGGGCAGAGAAGATGATGTGAAAGATTACAGAGCAAGGATAGAGGAAGAAAAGAGGAGGTATTTACATATCATGATAATAAGGCGAGCTGGCTCAGTCGGTAAAGTGTCTGCCTGTCGAACCAAAGATCTGGGTTCGAGTCCACCCTAGGCAGATGACTGAAGCCTATGCTGTGTGTTAATAAGCCTCTCCCCCGTTTCATAGATGCAGGCTATGTTTCAGTGCAAAACACTCTGTCCCTCGGACACTTAACTGGAGGCTCCGTGTCGAGGAGAGTCACCACCTTTCGTGTTAAGAACCCACTGCACTATTCGAAGAAGAGTAGAGGGAAAACCCGGTGTAGTGGTGATGGTGATAGTGATGATGATAATGGTTATGGTTGTGTGTTGTATAACACTCAAGTCTGTTATGACATACCACTATATAATGACATACCACTATATAACCCTTGTGGAATAACAGAAATATGCACATGCACATATTAAAGATTATACATTCATTGATTTTGAAAAGGATTGGCAGAAAAATGAAGCCTTGAAAAGGCTTGTATGTGAAAGTTCAAAGCTCACTAAGTTTTCTGCCCTGTTTGCTTAATTTTGATTCAGAGATGAAGAAGAAATAGCAGCAGAGAGACAAGCCCGGCTGGACGAAATGGCCAAGCGGGAAGACGCAATCCAGCGATTGAACCTTGCCTCGCAAGAGCTGGTGGTAAGAGATGACAAGAATCGGGATGACATCAAGCAATTGAAGGAGGCTATGACTTCTAACAGGTCAGTAGATCTTCAATAGCATGGGTTCTGTCTTAGCAGAGACTCCAACTGTTCTGTTTTCGGCGGGAGATCTCCTGCTTTGAGTCCATTTTCGCAAAATCTCCCGCTCTCCCGCTTGAGTTTGAATTTCTCCCGCCCTAGTTTAGTTCCTCTTTTTTTTCTTCAAAAGATATTTATAGTATACATGTTAATCTGTTGAATACTTTAAAGCCTGCGATAACTCAGGCTATGGTCTATGGAAAATGTGTGTTGTACTGAAATCAAATTGTGCAGAATGAATTCATGTGCGCAGAGTTCTTAATTTGCCAGCAGGACAAATTAACAAAAAGAAATTAAAGGCGCTGGCTAACTTTATGAGAAGCCGATTTAGAAAATTCTCAAACTAAGATGAAACATAAGTATGAGTACTTGTATTTGTACTCAAAACCCGGAAACCAACCATAATTTGGAATGAAAAACTGTTAGTAAGACGCAAACCACAATTTTATTATTTTTGGTCTCAGACAATAAATAAGAGGACCGTTTTGCTCAAGTTAAAAAAAAACGTTATCTGCCTCCCTCCGTGTGATACGCCAATACACTCAGTATGGTTCGGTGAGCCATGAGCGGATGCGCACTCCTTACGTCTAGTCTGTGCAACCGACCGTTATATATTTTTCAAACATTGGTTCACATTTCTAATGTTTAAAAATACTTTCTGTGGATATGAAACTTTCAGACTGGTATTTTTACCCTATAACCCTTATGTTTATCCCATTTTCAAGTAGCAAAATGAGTTTTTAAAAAATTATAACAATCTTTAACCAATGCCTTTATAAGCCATCATTTTGTACATCCTCCTACCTTCCTCTTTCTCTCTAATGCCTTTCATTCACATATCACTGACCTGTATATGGCAGAGCTGATGAAATGCAGGCTAAGGCTCAACTTCAAAGTCTCAAGCGGAAGCTAAACAGTCTAGAAGCTGGTAGAAAGGATCACCTAAAGCTCTATGGACAACATGTTCCTCAAATTGTTGCTGAAATCGACAAAATCCACAGGCAAGGGCACTTCCATAGAAAGCCGAAAGGACCTTTAGGTAGGGGTCAAATATAATTGAGATTTTTGTATAATCATATACATTTCTTTGCACTGAGGAGTGTAATTAGTACCAATTTTAAATTCATAAAGTTTGAAATTACTGAACTGAACTAGAACTGCAATATACTAATTTGGACTGTTGTTTACAAATGCATTTCTTCCTGTGACCAGATTTGTAAGCAGACACATTGTTGCATATTGAAATTGAATTAATAAGAATCCTCAATTTAATTTTCAGACAGTTAGGGGAATGAACGAGGACAGGAGAGGAGGCATTTTAAACACCTTTGTACGGATAGTGTCTTTTAGAGGATACCAACAAAATACTGAATAAATGACATACATGCGTACATATAAGTCCTTCAAGCTCTTCCCCCTGTTTTAAACTAATTAACAGGTGCATTCATCACAGTTATGAACCCTAAGGCATGGTGCCTGGCGATTGAGCAGTGTCTGGGTAGTCTCCTCTATAGCTTCTGCTGTCATGATCAGCATGATACCAAGATTCTCCGAGGTATTCTTGATAGGGTGGTCTCTGGTGGGAACCCAGTGCCTAAAATCTTAACAACAAAGTTTGAGGTCAGTAAATCTCTTAGGCCCGAATTCACAAAAGAGGTTTAAACTATAGGTTTAAAACCTGGTTGATTAAAGCGTACATGCGTGTAGAAACTGGTCGAATTATGCATCCTTTTATGCCTATTCAGTATGCTTAGAGTGGTTTAAACAGGTTTAAACCACCCCATAGTTTAAACCTCTTTTGTGGATTCCAGCCTTTGTGTTTATCTTCAAGTTTGAATTTTTGGAGAATGTATAGGTTTTTTTTCATATCTGGACCTGAGCAGATGTTTTAGATTCATATTTTTTTTCAATTCTATTCCATTTATTTTCAAATCTGGTAAAAAGAAAGTTACAAAAAAAAAAAAAAAAAAAAAAAAAAAACCCATACAAAAACATAATGGGAACATACATGTATTTCTTTGAGTTTAGATATGGTGTAAATTCTAAAAACTCCAATGCCTTTAGAAATTTTTAGATGATACACAGTGTATGTGATTTCTCCAAGAAACATGTTGATCTACACTGTATGATGCAACCTAAAAACTGAAGAGCTTCAAGTCTCTCTAAAACATGATTTTTTTTTAGTTTTACTGGCAAGTTGTCACTTATTTCTTTGGGAAAAGCTTTTTGTGTATTATGAAAATAAACATAATTGGATTTTGACAGACTCCAGCCATGTTGTTTCTTGTTTTGTATGTGCATTATGTACATTTAGGACGAGCACTATGACATCAGTAGGAACTTGGTCCAGTGTGAGGAACATCCAAGCTTTTTAGATCTGGTGCAGATTGATGATCCGGTGATATTCAACATTGTTGTAGATCAGGTATGTTTGTAGAAGATATAAACTGATCGATCTTCAAGCCCATTAGCCCGCTGCACACTATATGATTCGACTGTCACTTTGAATCGGAATTGAGTTCACTCTTTTTCCTACAGGGAGGCTCGCAATAGCCCGAAATTTCGATTTTTGTATTCATAAGACTATTTGAAACTTTGATCAGTAAGATTTCACATGTTTGAATGTTCATTCAAATCAAATGCTATAATAACAAATTTTTCCAAAATCCGATCGCAGACGGATCGTACATATATAATGTGCAGCGGGCATTTATAGTCCCTGTGAGCTATGTGTACCTGGCAGATTTTTTTTTTTTGTTCTTCTTCACAAATTTTATGTTTAAAGGAAGACAGACTTTTTTATGCTGTAAAAGGCAAGCCCTTCCCAAGAATTCTGATGTAAATTCATTAAATACAGTAGTTCAGCTCTGAAGGAAATACATGTAGGAAGTAAGTGGCTATTAAAGTTGACAAAATGTGTATCTGTGGAACCCAAGATAGTAGGTTTGAATCCACCTTGGGCAGAAGACTGAAGCATGCGTTACATGTTAATTTGCCCCTCTTGTCTCATACATTATGTGACCCTCCACCACAAAATGACCAATAAGTCGGAAATTTGGCTCTATACTTTTTAACATAGTTTGAAAGCTACATGTTGTAGGACTCTAAGCTTTTGAATGATGTATAGCTTGCCTTGTTAAGACCATGCAAACCCTTTGAAATTACATTGAGAATGAGAGCTTGTCAGACAGGCTAATCACCAGAATAATTGAGAATACAGGATGTAGAGAGGAGTGACCATTCAAGAGTGCCATTATGCGTAACAAAAAAATATGTTTGTTTGCCGTAACGGAGAAAAATAGGATCGGTCGGTCAGGTTTTTTTTTTTTTTTTTTCACCCCAACACGCTGGCGCAGTATTCAGGCATCCCATGTACTGTGGTCCCACATACTGTGTTTGAGGTTGTGCAAACGGTGGGGACTCCTCGCATATATCATAGAGCCGTACCATGCACTCGAACGATACACACAAAATGGAGATCCAGGGTTGGCCAGACACTTGAGTCCTCTGCTCACAATATAATTAATACAGGGGAAACTCGGTATAACGAGGTCGTTGGGACCGAAGGGTTTTCCTCGTTATAGCCGTTACCTCGTTATATCAGAACAAACAAAAAAATGTATGTATGGGACTACATGTACATACATGAATGTACAGAGGTCTGCTGCCGCTACTTATGAACTCATTTTGCAGCTACAGAGACATTGATAATAATATCATTCTCTGATCTAGCTGATAATATTCTGGATAATATTAGAAAATGTGTTTAAACTAGTAATTTCAGACGCCAAAATTACCGATAACATGAAAGTTCATCGCACCATCGAGGTTGCCTGTTCTGCGATATGAAAAAAAAAGTTACGCACTGTACTATACTACAAATAAAAACTCGTAATCTGCGTGCATCGGCCGCCCAGTTGAGCGAGCTGGGACTTGTTTGTGCCAGTAGCGGTGCCGTTATCTCTGCTGAATGATTTTAGCGGGGGGTTTTGTTGATAAAGCTGCAGTGAAATTTGCTTGCTCGTTATAACGGGAATGATTATCAATGTATTTCTTTGTTTAAGGGGTTCAGGATTTAGCTCGTTATAGCCGATATCTCGTTATAGCCGATCTCGTTATAACAGGTTCATGCCGCCATAGACTTACACGTAAGTAAATTTGGGACCGTGACAAAACCCTCGTTATAGCCGTTACCTCGTTATAGCCGAGCTCGTTATATCGGGATTTCCCTGTAATAATATGGACGATGTTCTACCGCACCATTTGCCAGTAAAAAAAAAAAAAAAAAAAAAAAAAAAAAAAATGTAGGCAAAACAATACAAAATTAGGGTTGGTCAGCACATTTATTTATTTATTTATTTATTTATTTATTTTTTTTTGGGGGGGGTCAAATTTGAATAAGAGAATAAAAACCAGCAGGTTTCACTAGGGTCGATCGGGTAACGGCAAAATTAAAAAAAAAATTATTATGCCTTACTGGTGTTCTATTGTTTGTCTCACTGAAAGGATGAATGAAAATTCCCAAGTACTGATTATGAAGGGATTATCAGATTAGGCTCACTTGGTATAGTTTCAAAGGAGATATACTTCTCCCTTTGTTTAGACTTTTATAGCCATTGAATAACTTCTGAGTTATGTATGCATGTTAATGTGAAGGTTTTACCCAGCACGCTGGTATACTTTTACTAAAAAATTCCCCTAAACTTGTGATTTTAAATAAAAAAAAAACATATTTCTGCATTGCAGATGGCTCCCAAATTTTGTCAAATAGCAGATCAATAAATTAACTATCAGAAAATATGAAAAATGGAAAATCAATTTTTTAACTCCAAGCTCTCTATTTTATTAGCTATTTACTCCCAAACTCGCATTGCGACTTCTTGGTCACATATAGGCAGGCAATAGCCGAAAACACTGTAACTCTTGGATAGGATGTTTCGTGGAGGCCCTGTGTAAAGGAAGGTCACTAGCTTTGCATGTAATAAAAAACATTCTGCATCATGTGAAGAATAATGGAAAGGGGGGGGGGGTGGGAAGCCCATTGGAGTGGTACATTTACATGTAAAACTTCTCCACACCCCAATCAGTTAACCCATTCGTGACAAGAATTATTTAAAGCCTAATTTGATCAGCTTTTATTCTTCAAATTGGCAACACAAACATTTTTATTTTATTGTTACATTTTTCTTAAAAAACGTCATGTATCTGAAATGAATATGAATTGATAGAAATTATGATGAGAAGTCAAAAAGTTGCCAATTGCAAGGGAAAATGGTGATTTTAAACTTTCTATCACTTTGCCAATTTAAGGATTTTAATGCTTATTTTCCTTCAAAAAATTTTCAGCATCAAACAACAAATATTGACGTAACCAAAATCGGCACAGTTTGTGTCGAATTTTTTGCTCTTTCTGCTCATGTATTTGGTGTGATTTCTAGGGCTTTGCATCAAAAGATATTAGGCCGAACCACAAAATGAGGACCTCTGTCACGAATGGGTTAAGTCAGGAGTAGAGACCTGTGGGTCACCAAATTGATTTTTCTTTTCCTGTGCCAGGGTTGGTTATACCAAATACAAGTACCAACGCTAAGCTAGATGTAGCTTGCGCTTGGGCCTATGGATTTTGCATTTCATACTGAATTCAAATCATACTCATCAGATTAATGATAATGATAATAATGATTATATCTGATGTACATGTGTGCATACATGTACATGTACATACTTGTATAAAAATCAACAAGACGAATGCAAAACAAAAAGCTGTGGAGATGAAATTAATTCTGATATTTCGGGCATAGCCCTTTGTCAAGGAATGACAAAATTTATTGAGCATTGAACGTGATCACATCAAAAGCAAACAAAAATGCCCAAAAATGGTCGCGTAGCAACAGGCATTAGGATACGCCCAAAATGTGACGTGACAGTACATTAGAAGAAAAGAGGATAAAGGGAGATAGAGCTAGAGGGAGAGAAAGATTGAGAGAAAAAGGAAGAAAGGTAAGAGGAAAAGGGGAAGAGAAAAAAGAAGAAAAGAAAAAAGCGAAAGAGAAAAGAGAGAGAATGGGGGGGGGTGGGGGGGTGTGGAGTGAGAGAGAGGATAGAAAAGGGGAAAAAAATAGGAGGGAAAGAAATTGGGGAAACAAGAAGACATCAAAAGCAAATAAAAACATGCTAAAATGGTCGCGTGGAAACAGGCAGTAAGACACGCCTAAAATGTGACGTAACAGTACATCAGAAGAAAAAAAGGGAGAAAAAGATGTAAGTGTATACATGTACAATGTAGATTAAGTATCTGCTCATAATGTGTATGGTATTTACTATTTCTAAAATGCACATAGAGATGATAAAATCTTTGCATTGTCTGTTCATTGATGTATATGTATGGTATTTTTAAAATGCACACAGCTTAAGTAATTTTCAAATTTTCTGTCCACAATGAACGTTATGGTATCTCTAATGCACAGAGAGGGGTAGAACACATTCTCTTTGTCAAAGACAAGATGACTGCCCAGCAAATTCTCAAATATTCTCCTCCCGCCAACTGTCGAGAGGGGTACACGGTGGAGGGGGACCACATCTACGCTGGTAAGGAACAGAGGTACTACTCGGGCCCGAGGGGTAAGAAGAGTCGACTCCTGCAGGGGAACATCGATGATGTTATTAGGTAAGTTTGTCCACATGTGGAACTGAGAAAAAAAATGCTGGAATGAGGTGATTCCCTGAAGTCCAGTGTGCATTATTATACAAATAATTTCATGTTTGTAAGTGCATTAATGCAATCGCACTGCAGGAACGTTAAGTCACGATGGGATGATGAACGAGACTTTGTCGAGTTCATTTCCAATTTATTGTGACTTAGAGGGCTCCCAATGAAAGAAATATATACTGATTAGAAACATTAAAGGGGGTACCCAATGCTGAAACAATGTTAGTTCATTTAAAAGAGCATGATTTTATTAGCAAAAAATCATCTGCCTAAAGTTTTTTAAAATGTCGTGTTGCCAAGGAAACCCCCAAATGTGGTAAGATTTCAGGATATTTTTGACCCCTCAGCTGTGACCCTGTTTCAACTGGGTACCTTGTCATACAATTCTAGCAAAATGCACGCAAGGTATAATACATATTGTACAGTCTAGTGCACAGCACAACTGCAATGCATGAAGCTGGGTACCCACTTTTACGTTATACCTCATACTCAAATCTTTTGGTCAGCTCTTGACTTTTCATGAGAAAATTAGCCAAAATGCATTGATTTCTATTGAAAATGATCAAATTTTTAATGTTATTCTTCTTAGAATTCTATTCTCGATCATATATCAAAAAACATTTTACCATTGTGTAATAACTGAGTGCAGTGCGCAGGACTAATGCATGAGTCACAAAACATGAATTATTTGTTACATAAAACGGATTGACAATGTGAATATTAAGCCAGAATATAAGCTAGGAACCTGATTGAAATGTCAAGATTTGCACAGTCATGGAGGCTGCCATTTTCTTCATTTTGTGACATCACATATGATAAGCGCAGCCTAGCCTTACAGTGTCATGCGCTTCTTGGTATGCGTATTAATGTCCTAGCTATAGAAAACTATGCGCATTTCATCGCACATTGGGTTTGTGCCCAGAGGTAGCTTATGGGTGCATTAGGATTTCCAGCCAGAGTGCAGTTATGCTTTTTTGCTGCGCACTTTTTGCACTTCGGTGCATGTTAACGAAAAAATACAGAGCGCTCACGTGACTCATTTTCAGTGCATCTGATAGGCTACATTCTTAAATTCTTTTTATAATTTATCACATATGTTCCTGACCATATCAAAGATAAAGAAGTAGAAGGTCTACAGTCTTTTCATTACAAAATTACATGAACCTCCCACTAATTGGAACAGAAAATAATTCAACTGTTCTTGCACTGAATAACTAGTCAGAAGTTGTTCTAAAGAATCCCAGAGATCGAAAGTGTTATTAAAAATAAGTGATAATTATTTTCCATTTTCCATATTAATTATCAACAACCGAACAAACTGTTGATATTGGCAACCTCGGTTTCAGCTTGACATACTCTGACACCCACCCAGATTCTTTGTTGTGTGCTTGCCTTACAAAGCAACATTGCCATATTGAGTCCAACTTACATGTTGCTGTGTTTATACATGTCAGTGACTCTGGCTTACAAGGGTGCCCTCTGAGGAAAGCACACAGTTATTGCAAATTGCAGCAGTACCTGAATGACATGAGATGAATTAGGATATGAACATGAGACAGATAGACTGAGTAAGACAGAAAGACTGAGTAAGACAGAGAGAGAGAGAGTGAGAGAGAAGGAGAGAGGATAAAGGGAGATGAATTCATGATGTGGAGCATCTGAATGATTTGACCCCTCCTTTTTTTTTACAGTGAATACAAGGAAGACATAATCCAGCAGACCTCAGCCCTCGGTGCTATGTCAGGCCAGGCAGAGGACCTCAAGAAACAGCTGAAGGAGCTGGAGCTTAGGCAGACAGAGCTTTCAAGGGAAAAGAGAGAGATTTCTACCCGAATAGTTTTCCTCCAGTCAGTGAGTTTAAAGGGAAAGTCCACCCCGGAAGTTTCACTGTTTCAATGAAAGGAGTTAAATTTGAACAGCATTTCAAAAAAGAAATGAGCAAAATCGGTCAAAGAATAAGAAAATTACTCATTTACATTTTCTAGTAAATTAATCTCGGCTCTGCAACTTGGCAACACTGATGACATCATATGTGAGCAGCTCTCCATTCACTTTGTACATGAAATTTCACATTTTCTCAATTTTCTTGGAAGTTACACATTTTCTTACCCCATAGTCCAAGTTTGTTATGTAAAAAGCAATTCTTCTGAATTCGGTGAAAATTCGGTGCGGATCAAAAGGGTATTATCTCGATCCGGACTAACTCCACTTCACTTCGCTTTAGCTGTTAAGTATGAAAGGGGTACAAGTGATACTTCTGCAGTATCTTCTGATCATGAATGCTAGGAGTTACACATCGAGCCAAGTTGATGGCCACGAGTAATGGCGACTGGGAATGTGGGTGAACTTCTATGTTCACCTTTCTGAATTTGTGTATGCCAAGAGGAACATTGTATCATAGAGTCTGTGTCATCGGTCTTCAATTTTTTCTTCTTCTTTGACTTGTAGGAACTGAGCACCCTGAGAGAAGAGGAGAAAACAGAAGCCAGTGCAATGATCATTGAGGACCTGGAACAAGAACTATCTGAGTGCGTAGACCAGGTCTCAACGCTGAGCAGTTCTGTAGGTAGACTCAAGGAACAGTACCGCGAGTGCATGGAGCAGCTGCAGCGAACAGAGGAAGAATGTAAGAAGATAGATCAAGAAATGGAAAGTCTTCTTGCCGAGATTGATCCATTGAAGGTGGGTATTCTTGCCTTTATCATCTTCCCTATTAAACAATCGTATTAACATCTTTTAAAGTAAAGGCCTATTACATGTACATTGGTGCAAGACTAAGTGATGTGTAGACATGTATTTGGATTGAATGTCTTGGAAATGCATATCAAGTAATGATGAAACTCCTCTTAAGGCTGGTTCAGATACGGTAAACCCCGCAACAATCTCCCCACAGTTTTTTGTGTAGTAAGTGAATGGGATATGTGGCAGCAAAAAAAAAAATGAGCTGAGGCAAGAGGCATATTTTTTTGCCTCCCTCAGCAAAAAGCTGTAGACCTATCAAATTCTTAAAAAGTTAGCGCAAAATATGATGTCATGAGTTTGTCTGTACAACTTTTGACAGAAATCTCTTATTTGAGCGTTGGCACATTAATGCACGGTCATTAACATAAGTGGCATGGTTTGCAGCACCATATCTGAACACTTCAAAAAAAGTGGGGGTTTCTTGTGGGGATTTGTTGTGTGATATCTGAACAAGCCCTTAGTCTCCAAAAATGTTACCTTGGGAAGAATGGGTTCTTCTTGGGCTTCTAAGACGTGACATAAAAAAAATGAATTAGTCCAGTGAAATATCCAAATTTATACTTGAAATATACATTGAATGCATACAATATTCATATCTTGGTCTATTCTTTACCTGTTTGAAGGAGAAACTTGTCGCTGTATCTGTGGAGGTAGAGACAAGAAAACAGAATATGGCACACTACACCAAGAAGAAAGATGACCTGATCAAGAAAAGAAATGATCTGATACAACAGAGAAGAGACAGAGAGATAGAGATCAATGTAAGAATCCACTCGCTTGTACTCTATTTTTCCCCCAGTATCCCCTTAACCCATTGAGCACAATTTAATTTGACATAATACACATTTTCCATAGACTCCAGTTTGAGTTATCTTGGACATGGGGTTCAACGGGGTAACCCGCAGCCTACTGGAACTGGGTGACACCCGTATTAATCCTATGGCAACTAGAGAATTCAGTTAGTCGATGCCTCTATGCTCATTTTCAGTAATGATTAAGGTCTTGTCTTATTTTCTACTCTCTCTGTCTTTCTCTTCTCTCTCCTTCTTTCTCTCCCTCTCTCTCCCTCCCTCTCTCCTTGCTGTATCGTTCTCTCCTTCCCTCCCTTCCTCAGGACTCAGCAGATTTGGATGGGTGGGAGGGATTGGCAGTTTTCCTGTAAAAGTATCAACATGAGTATCATTCTTTGGGTTATTTTGCTGTTGTTTGCTACATGTAATTAAAAATGCTTTCTTCATTTGCCAAGGAATAATACATCTAATCAGAACAGCCTGGCGTAAGCTGGACTAATTATGTTATAAGTACTCAGCCTTTTGTGTGTTTGAAGGAAAAGTGCTTTATTGATCCATATACATGTATTATTGTTTTCATCATTACTAATACCCACCCCTTCACAATTTCTTGCATTATTCAACAGGAAACAATTGAAAAGGCTCGTCGTATTTGTGAAGAAAGAGTCGACTGTGATCGGACCTCTCAGAGCATTGACAGTGAACTCAATGAGATCACCAAGAGAATAGACAAGGAACAAAGACGGTAAATACCATGTGACAGTGTTAGAAATTTATACAAAAGTTACAATTTCCTTCCTCTTAGACAGTTTTAAATGTAACATTTAGAACTGTCTAAGAGACAGTGTTGCAAGTCATTGGTCTCTTCCGGTATGCTCTGGGAATTCCAATCATTTTGTATCTACAATATTTAACTGTTACTTCTGGCAAATGGTTAAAGATGCAATCATTCTGAGTCTGAGTCTGAATTTCAGAATTATAATTTACTCTCTGCTCCACTTTGCTGAGTCGCATTAAGTCTTTTTTTTGGTCTCATTTACTTGTATTTGTTCATGGCTTTTGACCTGTTGGATACTGGAAGCAGGTGGCTCCAGTGTTAAGTCAATGGGAAAGAGAGAATTCAGTATTCAACGGGTTATAGTGTTTGAGCTCCTGCATGCAAACCTAATAAAATCACTTCTAAAGCTGCCCTGGTAAACAAAATGAAACTAAAGTGAATAAAGCAATACATAAAGAAATGATTACATATGAATAAATAATGTTCATGAATAAGTGCATCTATTGATTGAAATTACAGTGTACCACTATCAGCTATTTCATTCATGGCATGTTACAATCTACATTTGGCATTTGTTTGATATTTGTGCAAATTCATTGCTTCTTCAACATCATGTGTGCAGTGCCATGTGAGTGATTTTCTTAGTTGTTTTATACTTCTATGTTACTGTCTCATGTTCTCTTTCCCCTCTGTACAGCCATGGTGACCCTGTTGAGATCAAAGAGAATTATGACAGAGCTATTGAAACATATCGGTTGAAGACACGGCATATTGACAAGATGGATCTTTTTGTGAAGGCAAGAATTTTCTCTGACTTCTCTAACTTAACTGCTGCTGCTTGTATAACCCCAAATTAGTCCAGTGTGACTTAGTTTCACCCAGACAAAATTTTTGTTTTTCTTTTGTTTGTCTTCAGTGTCGGGCATGTTTTTGAGTTTTTGTTTTTGAGTTCTTTTTTTGAAAGTTCAAAGTTTAATTTAAAAAGATGTGATAAGGTGATGTTCACCTTTCACCAGATATGATGTTATAAACACTTGGCGAGATACCAGACGGTCTACCAAAATTCAACGTAGAAGAAGTAGAATTAGAAGATTTAGGCACATACAGAATGACAATATATGCTGCTATAAAACTGCCCTGATGTTCCTGTCTTACATCCATGTCGTGTGTTATTCAGCACTGCGCTGCTCTTATACCAAACCAGATTAAAGAAAAATTTAAAAAACTTGCTTGCACTGTAACTGCTTAGGGCTCATTTTCCGTGAAGGGCAAACCTGGACACCTGTTTTCCTGCCCGTGCAGCCTGTGTCGAGCATCTTTCGTTGCATTGCATACATGTATATCTCGTTTCATCAGAGTCCTTTCCAAGTTGAAAGTCAGGTCTGTTTGCCCTGATCATTGTCATAACATTTGTGACCCTCCACCACAAAAAGACCAATAAGTCACAGTGGGAGTTTTGGAGTAAGCAGCTAAAATAAAGAGCTTGTGGTAAAAAAAGTTGATTTTAGGTTTATCATATTTTCTGCTATTTCATTTATTGATTTGCCATCTGACAAAATTTGGGAGCCATCTTCAATGTAGAAAAAGTTTTTTTTTTTTTCTGTGATTTAAAATTACCGTTTTGGAGGAATTTTGAAATGAAAGTATGCCAGCATGCTGGGTAAAATCTTCACTTTAACATGCATGCATAACGCACAAGTTACCAACTCTTGTGGCTTTGAAAATCTAAAGAAGGAGAGATATATATATATCTCCTTTGAAACTATTCCAATTTGAGCCTTATCTGATAATCCCTTCATAGTAAATACTAGGGAATTTTTCATTCAACCCTTTTAGTGAGACAAACAGTAGGACACCAGTATGGCAGTCCTGAATGGTCACTCCTCTTTACATCCTGTTTTTATGCCTCCGCCCCCGGTAGGTGGTTGTCGGAGGCATTATGTTTTCGGGTCGTCCGTCCGTCCGTTCGTCCCGTTTTCGTTCTCGCGATAACTTAAGAACCGTTCGACGGATCAACTTCAAACTTGGCTCGTGTATGCATATGGGAGGTACAATGATCTGATTAGATTTTGGAGTCTCAAGGTCAAAGGTCAAGGTCATAGAGGTAATAATACACATAAAAATGGCTCGTTCTCGCGATAACTTAAGAACCATTTGACAGATTGGCTTCAAACTTGGCTCATGTATGCACATGGAAGGGACAGTGATCTGATTAGATTTTGGGGTCACAAGGTCAAAGGTCAAAGGTCATAGAGGTCATTATGTACATAGAAATGGTTCGTTTTCACCATAACTCAACAACCATTTGACCGATCAACCTCAAACTTGGCACAGGTATGAATATGGGAGGGACAATGATCTGATTAGATTTTCGGGTCTCAAGGTCAAAGGTCAAAGGTCATAGAGGTCATTATGTACATAGAAATGGTTCGTTCTTGTGATAACTCAGTAACCATTTGACGGTTCAACAAACTTGGCTCATGTATGCATATGGAAAGGGCAATGCTCTCATTAGATTTGGGGGTCACAAGGTGAAAGGTCAAGGTCAAAGATGTCATTGTATAAATGAAAATAAATCAACATGAAGTGCCTTTTATTTCTGATTTGGTAATGGTAGAGGCATAAATTTCGACCACGCGTGGTCGAAGATTCATCTAGTTCTCTATTATTCTGGTGATTAACCTGTCTGACAAGCTCTTATTCTCATTATCATTGCAAAGGATTTGCATAGTCATGACAAGACAAGTTATACATCATTCAAAAGCTTCAAGTTCAAGCTTTCAAACTATGTTAAAATGTAAAAATGTCAAATTTCTGAATTATTGGTCGTTTTTTTTTTTTGGTGGGTGGTCACCTTTGATAGTTGCAGGGGTATACAAATTTGAATAGCCGTGAGTGAGATATTAAGCAATTTTGCCACGCACTGACATGTTCCGCTTGAAATTTAGGATTCTCTGAGGTTACCGGAGTAGTATTATTTCTGATAGCGCAGCACTGAAGAAAGTCGTAACTGAGCCAGGAGCCAGTCAACAGAGATCCATTATTGGGCAATTCCTCGGTAGTTTTTGACATTTTTAGAGTTTTCGTGCCTCTATTGTACTCTGCCTCCCTTCTCGCCATTTAATACTCTGCAAGTATGCCCATTCTTTCACCTGTACTCTTTCATACCAACAATTTTCTACTTACATACATTATATTAGGTACCTGTACCTTGGTAACAGAATTACCAGAAAATGGTGCCACTTTTAAATTACAAACGAGATATTTGAATTCGTCACTGGAGACGAATTAGGTGGTCTGTCAATATGTTCTAGTAAGAGAATGTCTTTTCGGAGGACACGGACACGGACACATGTAAAAAAATAAATAAATGAATAAAAAAATTAAAAAAAACCTACACCAATTATAGAAGGTTGGACTGCCCTGTAAAACCTGTTTAGATTTTTTTCTCAAGCTATTATCGACCCGAAGACGCCATTTGATGCACTTGCACCTGTGTAACTTTTTGTGCAGAATTCTTTGCTCTATCAGATGAGGCCATTTTCAGCTCTGTAGCCCCTTCCAAACTGGAGATTGAGTGAAATTTAGGTATAGACCGGAGCTCTGGACTTAAAAAAAAAAAAATTGGAATAATGCCTGGGATCTGCTCTTGCTTGCCTTGCCTTGGCTGTGCAGGATGTGATGTCTCGGCTAGAACATATAAAAGTCCTGGCGAAAATTGACCAACCACAAGCGAGATATCTACATTGACATAACGTAATAGATTTCAAAATGAATTGTTGACTTGAGATGAGAATGTAAGGACTTTTGACGGTGAAACCGCTGCTTTTTCTTCATGGATTGAAATCTAGAATTCCTAAGCTTTCAGGAAATGTAAAAAAATTGGGGTGTCTCCAGCCTTTCTAAGGAGCTATGACGGAATACAAAAGGGCTTGCTTTTGTGCATTTTGATATTATTTGCCCAAGAGACGCACGCGTGCATTTTGAAGTTTGCCGTGCGCGCGCGACCTTAGGAAAAGTTGAAATTCATTCCAAATTGTCGGAAAGTGTCAGGAAATCTATCAGGAGTGCAAATCATGCGAAAAAACGGCATTTTTACCTTTGCTCTAGGCTGCGCGCACAAAAATGGCGCGCGCGGACGCGGACGCGCGCCAAATTTTGAAATGCTTAAAATGGCCTGAAATGTGTGCAAAATGAATTTGAAGCGATTCTGAGCAATTTTAATTTTTGCGCGCGCACCAACGCGCAGACGTACGCGTACGCGCGCGTCTAGGTATCTAGAATTCATTGGATTTATATGAACTTTAATCATGCCAAATATGAATGAGAAATGACTATCGGTTATAGAGATATAACCCTAAGGTGATTTTCACAAAATGGCGCCTGGATGACGTCACGATGACCCGATGAACATGAAAGTAATTGGAACCGCGAGATCTTATGACGATTGATAACTGACCGAAATTTCATGCAATTTGAACCAGCCGATTCTGAGATTTCGTCTGCACAAAAATGGTGGGTTGAAGAAATAAAAATAAATGAGATATTTGAATTCGTCACTGGAGACGAATTAGGTGGTCTGTCAATATGTTCTAGTAATAGAATGTCTTTTCGGAGGACACAGACACATTTACAAAAAAACAAAAAACAAAACAGAAAAAAAAAACCACTACACCAATTATAGAAGGTGGGACTGCCCTGTAAAAACCTGTTTAGATTTTTTTCTAAAGCTATTATCGACCCGAAGACGTCATTTGATGCCCTTGCGCCTGTGTAATTTTTTTGTGCAGAATTCTTTGCTCTATCAGATGAGGCAATTTTCAGCTCTGTAGCCCCTTCCAAACTGGAGATTGAGTGAAATTTAGGTATGGACCGGAGCTCTGGACTAAAAAAAAAAAAAAAAAAAAAAAAAAAAAATTGGAGTAATGCCTGGGATCTGCTCTTGCTTGCCTTGCCTTGGCTGTGCAGGATGTGATGTCTCTCCTAGAACATATAAGAATCCTGGCGAAAATTGACCAACCACAAGCGAGATAGCTACATTGACATAACGTAATAGATTTCAAATCGAATTGTTGACTTGAGATGAGAATATAAGGACTTTTGAGGGTGAAACCGTTGCTTTTTCTTCATGGATTGAAATCTAGAAGTCCTAAGCTTTCAGAAAATGTCAAAAAATTGGGGTGTCTCCAGCCTTTCTAAGGAGCTATGACGGAATACAAAAGGGCTTGCTTTTGTGCATTTTTGACATTATTTTCCCCATAGACGCGCGCACGGATTTTGAACTTTGGCGCACGTATGCGACCTTACGGTTAGTTAAAATTGGTTCTAAGTTGATGGAACTTGTTAAGGAAAGTATCAGAAATGCGAATCAAGTGAAAAAACGGCGTTTTTACGTCATTTAGGACTTGTGCGCGCACGGATTTTGAACTTTGGCGCGCGTGTGCGACCTTACGGTTAGTTAAAATTGGTTCTACATGTAAGTTGATGGAACTTGTTAAGGAAAGTATCAGAAATGCGAATCAAGTGAAAAAACGGCGTTTTTAAGTCATTTAGGACTTGTGCGCGCGCGGACGCGAAGGCGCGCAAATTTTTGAACTGCTTAAAATGGCCTGAAACGTGTGCAAAATGAATATGAGTCGATTCTGAGCATTTTTAATTTTTGCGCGCGCACTGACGCGCGGACGTACGCGTACGCGCGCGTCTTAATAGATGAAAATGTTTGGACTGATATGAACATTCATCATGCCAAATATGAATCAAAAATGACTTTCCGTTATGAAGATATGACCCTAAGTTGATTTTCACAAAATGGGGCCTGGATGATGTCACGATGACCAGATGAGCATGAAAATATATGGAACGGCGAGATCTTGTTAAGACTAATAACTGACCAAAATTTCATGAAATTTGACCCAGCCGATTCTGAGATTTCGTCTGCACAAAAATGGTGGGTTGAAGAAATAAAAATAAACGAGACATTTGAATTCGTCACATGACGAATTAGGTGGTCTGTCGGCATCTTTTGGGTTTCGACATGGATTGTGATAAATGCGTTGGTAAGACTTTTGATACAAATTTTTACGCCTCGATAGGAGACTAACGTCATAGAAATTAGATGGTTTGATATCGCAGAATACTTAAAAGATGATCCAAAGCTTTAATTCATCTTAACTAATTAGATTTTCTGTAGGGTTGTACATAAACTACTGTGCATTGCATTGCATTTGTCATAACGGGCCAAAATCAGCAGTTTATTTCATTGACTGTGACTGTATATGTAATATATAGTTAAAGAGGATAGTAATATAACATGTAAAAAGAAAGCAAAAGGAAAAATTTGCCCCCCTTCCGTCCAGGGCTCGAAGCAGGGACCTTGAGCATGTGAGGCAAGTGCTTTGAAGGTATACATGAAAACAGCGCATAGAGATAACACGTAGATTCAAAACGGAATTCTAATATCAGGTGTTCCAGTCAAAATTTTGACATGTTTTCGACATTTCCTTAAAAAACATATGAATGCATAAGATAGAGAATTTTCTCCGCTGCAACATACTTAAAGATGGGCGAAAATCAAGCAGAAATAAGGAAGATGTTGATCAAAGAAGACGAGAATGTAGAATCAAGAATTACATAAAGGTCATGTCCCGTAGAGAATACACGCAAATTGAGAAAAATTGACATTGTACCTTTAATCGTGAATTTAGACCATGATAACGTCATCAAAATGAGTAACAATGAATAACATATTCGTAGAGAATTGTCTCAGCTACAACATATCGAACTCTCAGCGAAAATTGATGAATATTAAGCGAGATAGTCTCGGTTAAAGGTAAACAATATGACGTCATTATTGAAAAAATGAAATTTTGACTTCACCTAAGAATATGACGACGTTCCGACTGCTCGACCCTCAAATTTTTTTCGTGAATTCAAATTTCCATTTCATAGGCTTTCAGAAAATGCAAAAAAATTGGGGGGTCCCCATGCTATTTAATGAGCTATGGCAGATTTCAAAAGGGCATGTTTTTGCATGTTTTTACGTTATTTGCCCCATAGACGCGCGCACGGATTTTGAACTTTGACGCGCGCGTGCGGCCTTATGAGGAGTTGAAATCGACTTTCAATTGTTGTGAATGGTTAAGAAAAGTATTAGGATCGCAAATCAAGTGAAAAAACGGCATTTTTACGTTTTCTTTGGTGTGCGCGCGCAAATATGGCGCGCGCGGATGCGGACGCGCGCAAATTTTTGAAATGCTTAAAATGGCCTGAAACGTGTGCAAAATGAATATGAGTCGATTCTGAACATTTTTTATTTTTGCGCGCGCGCTGACGCGCGGACGTACGCGTACGTGCGCGTCTAAGTGAAAGAAATTATTCAGTTTGATATGAATATTCATCATGCTAAGTATGAATGAGAAATGACATTCCGTTAAGAATATATGATCATGAAATGATATTTACAAAATGGCGCCTGGATGACGTCACGATGATCTGATGAACCTGAAAATGAGTAAAAAACCGAGATCTCATAAGGACTGATAATTCATGAAAATTTGACAAAAAATGACAGGGCCAGTTCTGAGATTTCGACTGCACAAAAAATGGGAACCAATAAAGAGAATAATTAATAACGAGAATAGAATTCGTCATAGACTCGCGACGAATTAGGTGGTCTGTTGGCATCTTTTAGGTTTCGACATGGATTGTGATAAATTCGTTGGTAAGACGTTTGATAAAATTTTTACGCCTCGATAGAGACTAACGTCATAGAAATTGGATGGTTTGATATCGCAGAATACTTTAAAGATGATCCAAAGCTTGAATTCACCTTAACGAATCAGATTTTCTATAGGGTTATACATAAACTACTGTGCGCTGCATTGCTATTGTCAGAACGGGCCAAAATCAGCAGTTTATTTCATCGACTGTGACTGTATATGCAATCATATAGTTAAAGAGGATAGTAATATAACATGTAAAAATAAAGCAAACGGAAAAAAAATTGCCCCCTTCCCTCCGGGACTCGAACCAGGGACCTTGAGCATGTGAGGCAAGTGCTTTGAAGGTATACCTGAAAACAGCTCATAGAGATAACACGTTGATTCAAAACGGAATTCTAATATCAGGTTTTCCACTCAAAATTTCGACATGTTTTCGACATTTGATTAAAAAACATATGAATGCATAAGATAGAAAATTTTCTCAGCTGCAACATACTTAAAGATGGGCGAAAATCAAGCAGAAAAAAGGAAGATGTTGATCAAAGAAGACGAGAATGTAGAATCAAGAATTACATAAAGGTCATGTCCCATAGAGAATACACGCAAATTGAGAAAAATTGACATTGTACCATTAATCGTGAATTTAGACCATGATGTTGTCATAAAAATGAGAAACAATGAATAGCATATTTGTAGAGAATTGTCCTAGCTACAACATATCGAAGTCTCAGCGAAAATTGATGAATATTAAGCGAGATAGTCTCGGTTAAAGGTAAAAAATATGATGTCATTATTGAAAAAATGAAATTTTGACTTCACCTGAGAATATGACGACGTTCCGACTGCTCGACCCTCAAATTTTTTTCGTGAATTCAAATTTCCATTTCATAGGCTTTCAGAAAATGCAAAAAAATTGGGGGTCCCCATGCTATTTAATGAGCTATGGCAGATTTCAAAAGGGCATGTTTTTGCATGTTTTTACGTTATTTGCCCCATAGACGCGCGCACGGATTTTGAACTTTGACGCGCGCGTGCGGCCTTATGAGGAGTTGAAATCGACTTTCAATTGTTGTGAATGGTTAAGAAAAGTATAAGGATCGCAAATCAAGTGAAAAAACGGTGTTTTTACGTTTTCTTTGGTGTGCGCGCGCAAATATGGCGCGCGCGGACGCGGACGCGCGCAAATTTTTGAAATGCTTAAAATGGCCTGAAACGTGTGCAAAATGAATATAAGTCAATTCTGAGCATTTTTAATTTTTGCGCACGCGCGGACGTACGCGTACGTGCGCGTTTATATGAATGGAATTATTCAGATTGATATGAATATTCATCATGCTAAGTATGAATGAGAAATGACATTCCGTTAAGAAGATATGATCATGAAATGATATTTACAAAATGGCGCCTGGATGACGTCACGATGATCTGATGAACTTGAAAATGAGTAAAAAACCGAGATCTCGTAAGGACTGATAATTCATGAAAATTTGACAAAAAATGATAGGGCCAGTTCCGAGATCTCGACTGCACAAAAAAGTGGGTAGCAATAAAGAGAATAAATAAAAATAATAATAAAGAAGATTCTGACGAATTGAAAAGGTGATCTGTCAAAGATGACAGACCACCTAATTAATAATAATAATAATGAGGAATAAAGAAAATTCTGACAAAATTAAAAGGTGATCTGTCATAAATGACAGACCACCTAATAATAATAATGAAGAATAAAGAAAATTCTGACGAAATTAAAAGGTGATCTGTCATAAATGACAGACCACCTAACGAGAAATGTAATTCGTCACAGGACGAATTAGGTGGTCTGTCACATTCTTTTAGTAAAAGAATCTCTTTAATTAAATGTCATAAAGAAAATAACGTCTGGGAAGAAGACTAATATAGATATGGGACGATTTGAAATTGGAGTATCACGAACAGTTGACCCAAAAGGTGTACTAACACGTTAACGAATGAGATTTGCAATAGGGTTGTACATTAACTATGGTATACTGCATTGCAATATACATAACAGGCAAAATAACGCAGTTATGGCATTGTTTGTAACTGTATGTGTAAACGTAGCCGATGGAGATGGTAATATAAAAGTGCAAAAAATGTAAAAAAAAAAAAAAAAAAAAAAAAAAATTGCCACCACCGTCGCCGGGAGTCGAACCAGGGACCATGAGGATGTGAGACCAGTGCTTTACCGATGGACCAGAATATAGTCCATAGACATAACACGTAGATGGAAAATGGGATTCCTAAATCATATCTTCCAGTTGAAATTTCGATATGTTCCTGACATCTGATTAAAAAATAAATAGCACACTTACGATAGAGAATTTTCTCAGCTACAACATACTCGAAGCTGGGCGAAAATTGAGCAGAAATAACGGAGCTGTTGCTCAAAAAACGCGGGAATGTAGAATCAAGAATTAGAAAAAGGTCATATCCCATAGACAATACACGCAAAATGTGAAAAAATGACATGCCTCCGTTTATCGTAAGATTAGACCATGATGCAGTTCTCAAAATGAAAAATGAAGGCAATTGGTCTATAAGAGCATTGTCTCAGCTACAACATACTGAAATCCCGGTGAAAATCGACCAAAAATAAGCGAGATAGTCTTGATTAAAGGTAAAAAATATGACGTCATAATTGAAAAAATGAAATTTTGAGTTCACATGAGAATATGATGACGTTCCGAATACCCGACCCCCAATTTTTTTTCATGAATTCAAATCTTCAACTCATAGGCTTTCAGAAAATGTAAAAAAAATGGGGGGTCTCCATGCTTTTTAACGAGCTATAGCGGATTTTAAAGGGGCATGTTTTTGCATGTTTTTACGTTATTTGCCCTATAGACGCGCGCACAGATTTCAAACTTCGACGCGCGCGTGCGGCCTTATGGTTAGTTGAAATCGATTCTAAATTGATGGAAATGGTCAAGAAATGTCTCAGAATTGCATATCAAGTGAAAAAACGGCGTTTTTACGTTATTTAGGAGTTGCGCACGCGCAATACGCGCGCGCTGGCGGTTACGCGCGGAAATTTTTGAAATGCTTAAAATGACCTGAAATGGATTTTGGTTTGATCCATGAGTGATTTTGAGCATTTTTAAATTTTGCGCGCGCGCGGACGTACGCGTACGCGCACGTCTAAAAAGTTGGAATTGTTCAGATTGATATGAATATTCATCATGCCAAATATGAATGAAAAATGACATTCCGTTATGAAGATATGATCATGAGTTGATTTTTACAAAATGGCGCCTGGATGACGTCACGATGACCCGATGAACTTGAACATGACTAAAAATCCGAGATCTCGTAATGACTGAAAATTTGACGAAAAATGATTCAGCCAGTTCCGAGATCTCGACTGCACAAAAAAGTGGGTACCAATAAAAAGAATAACGAGAATAGAATTCGTCATAGACTCGTGATGAATTAGGTGGTCTGTTGGCATCTTGTAGGTTTCGACATGGATTGTGATAAATTCGTTGGTAAGACGTTTGATAAAATTTTTACGCCTCGATAGAGACTAACGTCATAGAAATTGGATGGTTTGATATCGCAGAATACTTTAAAGATGATCCAAAGCTTGAATTCACCTTAACGAATCAGATTTTCTATAGGGTTATACATAAACTACTGTGCGCTGCATTGCTATTGTCAGAACGGGCCAAAATCAGCAGTTTATTTCATCGACTGTGACTGTATATGCAATCATATAGTTAAAGAGGATAGTAATATAACATGTAAAAATAAAGCAAACGGAAAAAAATTGCCCCCCTTCCCTCCGGGACTCGAACCAGGGACCTTGAGCATGTGAGGCAAGTGCTTTGAAGGTATACCTGAAAACAGCTCATAGAGATAACACGTTGATTCAAAACGGAATTCTAATATCAGGTTTTCCACTCAAAATTTCGACATGTTTTCGACATTTGATTAAAAAACATATGAATGCATAAGATAGAAAATTTTTTCAGCTGCAACATACTTAAAGATGGGCGAAAATCAAGCAGAAAAAAGGAAGATGTTGATCAAAGAAGACGAGAATGTAGAATCAAGAATTACATAAAGGTCATGTCCCATAGAGAATACACGCAAATTGAGAAAAATTGACATTGTACCATTAATCGTGAATTTAGACCATGATGTTGTCATAAAAAATGAGAAACAATGAATAGCATATTTGTAGAGAATTGTCTTAGCTACAACATATCGAAGTCTCAGCGAAAATTGATGAATATTAAGCGAGATAGTCTCGGTTAAAGGTAAAAAATATGATGTCATTATTGAAAAAAATGAAATTTTGACTTCACCTGAGAATATGACGACGTTCCGACTGCTCGACCCTCAAATTTTTTTCGTGAATTCAAATCTCCATTTCATAGGCTTTCAGAAAATGCAAAAAAATTGGGGGGTCCCCATGCTATTTAATGAGCTATGGCAGATTTCAAAAGGGCATGTTTTTGCATGTTTTTACGTTATTTGCCCCATAGACGCGCGCACGGATTTTGAATTTTGACGCGCGCGTGCGGCCTTATGAGGAGTTGAAATCGACTTTCAATTGTTGTGAATGGTTAAGAAAAGTATTAGGATCGCAAATCAAGTGAAAAAACGGTGTTTTTATGTTTTCTTTGGTGTGCGCGCGCAAATATGGCGCGCGCGGACGCGGACGCGCGCAAATTTTTGAAATGCTTAAAATGGCCTGAAACGTGTGCAAAATGAATATAAGTCAATTCTGAGCATTTTTAATTTTTGCGTGCGCGCTGACGCGCGGACGTACGCGTACGTGCGCGTCTAAATGAATGGAATTATTCAGATTGATATGAATATTCATCATGCTAAGTATGAATGAGAAATGACATTCCGTTAAGAAGATATGATCATGAAATGATATTTACAAAATGGCGCCTGGATGACGTCACGATGATCTGATGAACTTGAAAATGAGTAAAAAAACCGAGATCTCGTAAGGACTGATAATTCATGAAAATTTGACAAAAAATGACAGGGCCAGTTCTGAGATTTCGACTGCACAAAAAAGTGGGTACCAATAAAGAGAATAAATAAAAATAATAATAAAGAAGATTCTGACGAATTGAAAAGGTGATCTGTCAAAGATGACAGACCACCTAATAATAATTAATAATAATTAATAATTAATAATGAAGAATAAAGAAAATTCTGACGAAATTAAAAGGTGATCTGTCATAAATGACAGACCACCTAATAATAAAGAAAGAAAATTCTGACGAAATTAGAAGGTGATCTGTCAAAGATGACAGACCACCTAATTATGTCTTGTAAAATCAAACATGCGTTATACCAATACTGACTGTGATAGTGGAATTTCTTAAATTTGTTTAAGCTTCTTTTAATTCGAGCAAATACGGAAAGAAATCAATAGTCAATGTTTTATGTCTTTCATGATGGCTTTGTTTTATACTTGTAGGATCTAGAAGGAGCAATGGATACCAGACAGAGGGCTTTCATTGATTTCAGGAAAAGAATCGCTGTCCGCACCAGATGTGAGTTCATCCGCAACATGAGTCAGAGGGGTTTCTCAGCTCAACTTGTTTTTGATCATCCGAATGAAGATTTACACATCAAGGTAAGAGGATGTAAAAACTTGATACTTTGTTAAACAAAAGCTTTATTATTATTATTATTATTTGTTGAGTGTCACCTTTGCCTGGGAGGTGAAAAGGGAACCGAATCGCTGTAACCTTCAGGTTTCTCCTCCTGATATAACTGGTTTGGGTGTGCAGGTGGACCACTACACCGGGGTTTCCCCCTACTCTTATATGAATAGGGCAGTGGGTTCTTAACATGCAAAGATGGTGACTCGCCTCCATTTAACGTCCCATTCGAGGGACGGAGTATTTGAAGTCAGTTTTTGAAAATGTGTGTGCCAATTTTTCCCTGTGCAAATGCTAATAAAATGCATAAAATCTGAGTAATCAGTTAAGAATGAAGATGATTTGGGAATGAGAAGACTTTTTTATACTAGGACCTTGCTCCTGTATTTCCTCTTTATCATACTCCCTCTTCAGTGGTACATGCACATGTATCTGTTACCAGCAGTTGTTGGATTAGGGTCTTTTATTATCATTGGTGAACTCTGTGCTTCTTACAGAATTTCCACAGGTATGTCTTTGGACTTATTTGTCAAAAATCAGATTGTTGTGTCAAAATTATTTAGTATTTTTTTCTCCAGCTGCACTTTGGCAGTGAATTTGTTTTCTATCATGTGGCACTGAAGCAAATATATCCATAGTAAAATTTTTAATTTGCTCTTGAAACTTTTCATTAAGTCTGTCCTGTGCTGACTGACTTGAAGAATCTTTCAGTTCTTGAATCAGTGCTTTTTTGATTTGATGAAGTTGCTTTTACTCCATTTACAGTTCCGATGAGCTGTCAGGCTGAAAGCTGTGTGTCTCCTGTCCTCTCCATGTGGAGCCAATTAGCTCGTTGCCTACTTGAACCGGCGTTCCCTGGACAGAGTCAGGAATTTGAGAATTCTGTGGTCAAGCAGTTAAGATGGTGGGGGTTTCTTGTTGAGCACCAGTGTCCTCCTCTCTTGCGTGATCATGGCTGCTCACTACACATTCCAGCCATTGCCTGATGTTATTGATCCATGTCTTTAGTTGGTGAACCCCTATTTTGTCTGCCATTACATTAGTTCTTCCTACCATGAACATGACTCCGAAGCATCTCCTGAAGCTTTCTTCCAATAATTGCTCTGTTCCTTCTTTCATAGATTGATGTGGATTCTGATAAGCGACACACGGATGAGGCGAGAAGTCTGCTACAGCTTTCAGGTGGAGAGAAATCCTACTCCACTGTCTGCCTGTTGATGGCGCTGTGGAACTCAGTGGAATCGCCGTTTCTTGCCATGGACGAATTTGATGTCTGTATGGTAAGTTATCCTGTCATATGTAACCCTCATATGTAACGATCAATAAGTTGGAAATTTGACATTTTTATATTTTAACATACAGTGTAGTTTGAAAGCTTGGACTTAAAGGAGAATGCAACCCAGACATCAGTGTGCTTCCAGTGAATGAAGAAGAACAAGAAGAGTAAACAGTGAAAGTTTGAGGAAAATCAGACAATCTTTCAAGAGTTATGAACTTTGAAAGTTTAAGTAAATCCTTATTATTGGGATCCTTAAATGGCAACTTTGCCGGCATCTGTGATGTCATCATGGACAACTCTCCATTCATTTTGTACACTGAATTTAACATTTTCTTTATTTTCAAGAAAAATAAAAATTCTTTTGATTTATTGTTTGAATATGGCATGGCTATATCAATTCTGCAAGCATTTTAGGAAGAATTGTGTTGATTCCCGACTTGAAATTTCATACAAAATCAATTTTTTTGAAAAATTATGTATAAAATTAATTGAGAGTTGTCCACGATGACATCACAGATGCTGGCAAAGTTGCCAACTCAAGGATCCCATAATAGAGATTTACTGAAACTTTCAAAATTCATAACTCTTGAACAGATTGTCCGATTTTGCTTGAACTTTCACCGTTTACTCTTCTTGGTCACCTTTATTCACTAAGAGCACACTGATGCCTGGGTTGCATTCTCCTTTAAGCTTTTGAAAGCTGGATAGCTTATCTTGTCAAGACAATGCAAACCATTTGAAATTACAATGAGAATGAGAGTTTGTCAGACAGGCTAATCACCAGAATAATAGAGAAACAGAATGTACAGATGAGTGACCATTCAGGAGTGCCATACTAGTGTCCTATTGTCTGTCTCACTGAAAGGATGGATGAAAAGTCTCTGGTATTGACTATGAAAGGATTATCAGATTAGGCTTAAACTTGGAATAGATTCGAAGGAGATATACTTCTCTCCTTGTTTAGATTTTCAAAGCCACAGAGTGAATAACTGCTGAATTTTATGTACATGTGTAAATTTAAGGGTTTTACCCAGCATGCTGGTATACTTTTATATAACAATTCCCCCCCAAATGGTCATTTCAAATCAAGAAAAAAAAAAAAAAAATGTGCATTGCAAATGGCACCCAAATGGTCAGATACATGCAGCAGATCAATAAATGAACTCTCAGAAAACATTAAAAAACTGAAATCGACTTTTCATCCCTCAGCTCTCTATTTCAGCTGTTTACTCTAAAACCCCCACTGTGATTCATTGGTCATTTTGTGGTGGGGGGGGGGGGGGGTCACATATTGATGAAGGAGATGGAGTTCTTTATGAAGCTTTATGAAGTGTAAAACAATTTATGAGCTTGTGCATTTCACATTTATTCTCTGGTAAAGAAATATTCTTTCACATTTGTCCTCCAGCAGATAAATATTTTTTCATATTTATCCTCTGGTAGATAAATATTCTTTCACATTTATCCTCTGGTAGATAAATATTTTTTCATATTTATCCTCTGGTATATAAATATTCTTTCACATTTATCCTCTGGTAGATAAATATTTTTTCATATTTATCATCTGGTAGATAAATATTCTTTCACATTTATTCTCTGGTAGATACATTTAGATATTCTTTCACATTTATACTCTGGTAGATAGATATTCTTTCATAGTAATCCTCTGGTAGATAAATACTCTTTCATATTTATCCTCTGGTAGATAAATACATATATTATTTGATATTTTTTCTACGGTAGATAATTTGTCCACATTTATCCTCTGGTAGATAGATATTCTTTTACATTTTTCCTCTGGTGTCTTTCACACAGGACATGATCAACAGAAGGATAACATTGGAATCTCTGATGTGGTTTGGTGAACAGAACAAGAGGAACCAGTTTCTATTCATCTCACCCTTAGATATGAGGTAAGTTGATGTTGATCTTGTTCTTGGTGCTTTTGCCTGTCCCACCGTACAAATATATTTTCTTGCATTTTTTGAAAGAAACTCTCTGTCTTGTCTACCTGTAAAAAAAACAACAGTGATTTTTGTTTTGTTCTGTTTATTTTTTTTTGCTATGAAAAAGGAAAGAAACCAGAAAGAAATAGACGTGGTCACTCAATGCAATTTGAGGTACCAACAACTAAACTGGATGTATATAGGAACTTGTTTTTTCCTTGCACTGTCAGCGCTTGGAATAACCTTCCCCCAAGCATAGTTTTCCAGTCTGATTCAACTAAATTTAGGACGGTGTCCTAAACCACTGTTCCACAACTTAAGTCCACCCTCTGCCGTCACCTCCAGTTTAAACTCCATCTGGGGTATTTTGGAGGTTATCTACCAAGTACCAAGTACCAAGAAAGAGGAATGAGATGCCATTAACATTGCTTTGGAACACTGTGTGTATGCATGTCATGTGTACATTTATGGAAAGAAAGATAGAGTGAGAGGGAGGGAGACAGAGAGAGAGAGAGAAAGCTTTGCATGTAGAAGGAGGGTGAGGGGAGGGAAGGGAAGGAAGGGAGGGAGAGATAGAAAAGAAAAAGAAAGAAGAGAAGAAAGAAGACGCAAGACAAGAACTGTAGATTCATGTCCATACATGTTCACGTGCCTAAAAATAGGAAAGTCTTGTTCCCGAATGTACGACATGACAATAACTTAAACATAGAGACAAAATGTTGAAATATTCTTTGCGAAATCCTGTATTTTTTCTTTTAATTAACGGTAGCCTGATTCAGCCAAGCCGCTGCCTCACCATACATCAGCTGCGAGGACCTAGAGAGCGTAACGGACCAAGAAATGATGCAACAGAAGAAGAGGAGCAGGGGAATCATTAGCCCTGTTAATATTACTCACCTAATCGTAAGATAGGCACAGATGTTACGCTTATTATATGGATACGCTTCGGACTGCTGGTAATATGAACGGCTCCCACCAAATAGTGCGGTAGTTTGCTTCCTCCTATTTTACGCTTATTCGACACTTCGAGACGTAGTAATACTACCGTAATATCGCGGATACCTGGTGTATATGAACAGCATCCACAAAATAGGCACAACATTTACAATTTGTGCAGTGGAATGTAGCATCTCATCGGGTTTGACCCTTAGCCGAATGCGCATTTTACGCTGGGTAACCAGGATGTAATGCGGGACTTGCCGATAGAACAGCGTACCATGATATTGCTGATGTGAATATGAACGGGGGTAAAAGGGAGAATACCGCAGTATTACAGTAATATTACCATATTTTGCCTGAACGGTGTTCATGGGAAATCGCTTACCGATGTGCATCGGTATTATGAAAGGGGCTAGAGAGAAATAAATGGATTCAGGAGGGATGGGAGGGTAGTACAGGATGTCTGTCTGTGACTTTTAATTCTGAAAACTGTTAACGGGGTGTTGCAAGAAAGTCGAGTTGTGATGAAATGCAATTCAGATGCAAATTTTGCAGTTTATTGTAAAACAGTGCTTGATTTGTGATTGATTGCAAGACTGCAAGTAGTTGCATGTGATATTATTATTTTAAGGGCCATTTTTTAGCAACAGGATTGATCGCAAGACTTTCGACTGATTTTGTGGACTTGCAATTGATTGCAACTTTCTTGCAGCACCCCCTAAGTCATCACAGTGGCTATTTCTATCCACCCAGGAAAATAGTGAAATAAGATGAGAGGAGAGGAGAGAAAGTGTTTTCTCACCTTTCAATTCAATTCTTTATTTTCATTCTCAATAAAACATAAACATGAAATATAAATACAACAAGGCATTGGTACAAAACATAGTATTATACTACAACAAAACAGATTTATGAGAATGAGGGGTCAACAAAAAAGAGCAAATAACCTTACAGTACGTTGACCCCAAAATTAACAAAACATAAGTTATACATTATCCAATCTATCATAACCAGAAAAAAAACACAAAAGAAACCACCAAAAACACTTGAAGTAAAAAAAAAAAAAGAATTAAAAGCGTATTTCATAATTCATATTAAGAATACAAACTTAAAAGATATAGTTTATAATTGCGCTTAAAAGAATTATAAAGCAACCATTCATCAACTCATTGGGCATTGTAGGAAAGTAGAGGAATTGAAATGAGAGAATGTGAACCAAATAATCTATTCATATTGCCATTTTTACCAAAGCAAGAACATACAGAGCAATAGCATTAGTAATTGCGATCAGTCGCGAGTAATGTCTGAACACACAAAACATCAACATCACTGAACATCAATACTAGCCAACTAACAAAAATGAAAGTGTGTGACTTAGCTAGTCTGAGAATGGGAGACGTGTTGATTTATTACAGTAACCATTCATTCCAAACATATACCTACATTAACCATTTATCAACTCTGGGGATGTAGGAAATGCAACAGCAGAAGGAGAAATGATTTGAAAGAAACAAACAAAATTTGGAAATGATATGTAAATTTTCCCATGTACCCTTACTGGGTAGTAGAATTCTTCTAGAATGGTTTGTCAGAGTGCTGACAAACAGGTCAGTGTATTTTAACCAAGTACTAGCAAAAATATATCTACTTTGTATTGTGTATGTAGGACTTGAAAGTACAATGTAAATTATGTGTATTTATATCATGAGTATATATTTATACATGTGTGTGTGGTTATTCAGAATTATGAATATTCATGTGCAAAAATAAATGTACAGTATATACATGTAGTTAACCCCATTGCATATAGGAACCGGATGGCTCCTGTATTAAGCTGTGGGAGTAACAGAATTCAATAGTCAACAGGTTAAAAAACTTTTTTAGATAGTTTACTTCATATGCATATTAGGCAGCTGAATGTATTTCTATGTTAATTTTTTTATTTTTTAAAATGTATTTTCATATGATTTTTTGCATTCAATTCAACCTCTACAATCCTGTTCATTTGTACAAATTCTGAAGGCTCATTCACATATAAAGTAGCAAATCCCCTTGACACCACCCACCTTTTTATGTGTGTGTGCACAGATGAATGGTATTGTGGGGAGATTTTGTAAGGACCAAGGAAATGTTTGTCAATGTAGCAAAGAATATGACGCTTTGAATCGTCTGTGTAGCTTTTGGCAAAACTGTCCTTATGAAAATTATTAATGCATATAGCGCATCTCATTATCATTAGTTGTGCGATTTTAATGTGAACACAAACAAGCTGATTTGCTGGGGGTTTGCTGCTGGATATATCATGAGCCTTGAAGCTCATGTACAGTTTCAGTAGCAAAAAATATAATTGGCATGGATGTGTGAAATCATGTGATATTCCATGCACGATTTTTGTTCAGTTTTAGTTTAAAGATCTGAAATGAACGTAATGTAACGGCTACACTTTAGTTTAAAGATCTGAAATGAGTGTAATGTAACGGCTACACTTAGCCCCTGTAACTTTACTTTCAAATATTCACTGGCTCAGCCAACCTCTATTAATAGTAATATTTGTTGTTTTCATTAAACTTTACCACCCAAGTCAATTCTGAAATGCTTTTGGTGTGAAATAATGGGACCCCAAACAGACATTTCAACCAGAATTGTTGGCACAGTTTGCCCACAAAGTAGGTTTCTTTGATCATGGACCCTAGTAGAGATGGATACTGATCGGTAACATAATGAATTCATGCACCTGACTCTATCAAAAGTATCACAATGACATTCCAAACATGCTTCCCCACTTTGATCTCATCACGACTGCCGCCAGTCAGCCTGAAGAGAACCAGAAGTTTGATTTGAGAAATCTACAAAATGCATGCACAGAAGAAAATAAATCACTTTAAATCATAGAAATGCATGTGCAGTTGTGGCATACAAATGAAAATTGCTGTGTATACATTTTTAAATAGGAAATTACAAGCAGTTTGCAAGAGAGACGCGTAAATTTTGCCAAAACCCAATGATCTTAAACTTCATCTTGAAACTTATCCGATTCATTTCCAGGAATATGAGGTCATAAAACCGAAGAGGATATGTATCTTTCAAAGTTAGGCAAGGTCGGTTGCATGTCCACAAGTGTCCACGTCTGTAATAATCTCATATCAAGGAAATTGTCATAGTTTGGGGTTTGCTGCTCTTCTAACTGGTCTTAAATCACGGTACATTTCCTGAAATGACACTTCAGCGAAATGAATTCAAAGAAAGTTAAAATGTTGTTTTGTTTGTGACGATTCGTTATTACGTAATCAACATTGTCGCAACAAATGAATGTGCTCATCAACATTCAGGTGGCGGCGGTCATGATAAGATCAAGGAAAGGCTCCCATTATTAGTCCATCTCTGCTAGGGTCCATGCTTTGATGAAAATCATGTCTGAATGTAATTCTATCCTATCGATACAGAGATTAAACTAGAGAGCTCATGATACATGTACATGTATTACTCTTTTGTTTGCGAATAAAATCGTCACAACAGCATGAACACTTCTGGGGTTACCACCAATTATACGATCTTTGGAAAGTGGACATTTTTCGTAAAATTGCTTACATGTACATGCACGCATAGTGTAACATTGGTTTGTAAAATTGATTTGATATTATACAAATAGCGAATAGACATGAGTGCGATGGTACAAGATTTCGCCTAAGGTGAAAGAGCGACCTTCTATTCAATTCGGCTTCGCCTCGTTGAATGGAAGTTACAGGGTCTACAACGCAAGCTACTTGTGACATCATAAATGAAATAAAAGAAGTAATATGTGGGAATCTACTGTGACGTCAAGCTAACCGTGCAATGGTACATTTTGGATGGTACGAGTGCAATGGTACGAATATCGCGCGTTCAGCTCCCATAGACTTGCGTATAACAAGCTGTGTAGGCGTTGTACAATACTAGTCAGTGCAAGAAGTTGTAGCGACTGAAAGTTACATACTTTCTTGTCATTCAGCTACATCTACATGTAGATCAATGAATATGCATTCTTTTGACCAAAGTTTGAAAGTATTGAATGTGTGTGTGTAGATTTTTAATATTGTACATTGTATCTGTGTTTCATGAAGTTAAACTTGCTTTTAGAGTATACATGTACATGTACGTTTGGGATAAATGTGATAGTCCTTTTGTTTAGTTGTACCAAACATGATCTTCTGTTTCGCACAAGTGTTTTTATTTTTTCAAATTATTTTTCCTTTTTTTTCTTTTTCAAAACATAGTGTATTATGTTTGAAATTAATTTTTCTTTAATTTTATTATTCTTTTAGTGATCTAAAATGTCATTCATATGCCAGGTAGTGAACCGTGTAAAGAAGACCACCCTGGCCATATTTAGCGAGGTAAACATGGTTCATTCCAGTGCATACACTGTACATGTATGTATAGTGGCCATTGTTGTGCTCAGTTAATTTTTTTTTAGGTGTTTTAGTTTTATGTCGTTGTGTGAAAGAACACGTCCATTACGCAAAATATCAAAATGCAAAAATTAAAATGTCTGTTTTGACACAATGGAATAGAATTTTAGCAAAGATCATGCAACAGGAAGATCGTATATCAATTTACAAGGTCGACATGCTACCCATGAAATTATCAATCATTGTTTAAAAAATTCAACTTTCAGTAATTTTCCATTTTGCGTTCCGGACATGTTCTTTCGCATGATGACAATAACATAAGATGCCTTAACCCTCTCAAAACTACAAATTTTTGTATCTTGTCATTCATGTACATACTTCTAAAATAGAGTTTTTAAATATTTTTTGTTATTAGTGTAAATGGATAGGAGTGCAGAGAGGCTCAAGATTTCTCTTTGCACATGTATTTTTGATTTAGGCCTAAGCTAGCAAAGGCCCAGATGTTCGTGAGCTTGAGTTTGTAGAAAATGTTTGTTATACCAAAATCAAATTGTATCCAGTGAGTTGATAGAAAATGTAGTGAGATGGAAGAGACACTTTCAGAACAAAAAATGCATGTGATATCATTAATTGTAACTTTGGTTTAAAATTGGAAACATACATGTATAATTTTCCCATAAAATAGGTAAAAATGGATGTACATGTACATTACATGTACCTCTTCCACATTTGATACATGTACATGTAGTTAGGTTTAATACAGTATAATTTCATATGTCAAATTACAACTTTTACATGTAATTCGCTACTATTTACCAACAATTTCGCTGATTTGGTCCTGCATACATCTTTTAGTGCCACTCTATTTTGCTATTAATATACATGTATGCAGCTTGTTATGTACATGTACATGTATAATGTATCATGTGCCAAATGAATTTATTGTATTCATGATTGCACTCAGATAAGTATCATAGCCAAGATATTCATCCATCCTTGCCAAGATATGTAGCTAACTTTCTGTATGTAATATTTCTGTATAAAAAGGAGAAGTTTAGTATTCTAAGAAGGTCCACAGCTTGAATACATCTCTGTGTAATTATGTACATTGTATATCTCTTGCCTATTTTTAAAAGCTGAACTTAATGTATGTAGAGTAGGAAATTGTATACGTAGTTTGTAGAACAAATAATTGTTGCTTGAACATTTTTTTTCTTGTCGGCTAGTAATATTGGTAATGTACTGCAGGGTACAATGTTTAAAAGTTTCATGTCTATCGTTTGGGGGTCAAAAGGTCAGAGTTTATGTGTGGGTCAGCTTGATGCATACACTGTACTTCTATGACCTTGAGGGAATATACAGGGATTCGATAACATGAAAATAGGGAGCCCGCCAGGTGACATGAGGGAAAAAAAAAATCTCCATGGATTATTGCGTTCCCACGCAATAATTATTTCGTTCCCTCACAATATTATTCCGTTCCAACGCAATAAGTATTGCGCTCCCTCGCAATAAGTATTGTGCTCCCTCGCAATAATTATTGCGAGGTAACGCAATATTGTTGACGTATCGACAGGCACTGTATACTATACTATGCTGTGTTAGTGTGCATATGCTGCTGCGGATCGGAGCCAATGGTTGGCAACAAGTTGTGGGAAAAATTTACATCAACAAGAGAGGTTTTGTTTTTCAGAAGGTAAAATTGATAGACTTGGCCATATTAGTTAATGTACCCAGCCGCCATTAAGTACCGCCTAGCTTAGTGAAAAAAATATAAGAAAAAAAAAAAAATGAAGCGCACATCTATTGTGATGATGCTCAACGAATGACCGCACAAGCATAATTGAGTACGATCTGTGTGTGTACGGCAAACCTCGTACATGACTATCTCTTTTTTTCTTTACAGTATACCCCCTCAAATATTGCTTTATTCCGTTTCAGATTATGAAACCATCTCGTCTCGACATACTATCTCTATCTATTCTTCACAATATACTTCCTCAAATACTGCTTTATTCTGTTTCAAATTATGAAAACCCTCTCATCTAGATATACTATCTCTTTCTCTTCTTCACAATATCCCCAAGCATTACGAACCCCCTCTCCGCTGCATTTAAACCCCCAAAAGAAAACCCCCCTTTTCCACTCTCCGGGCCAAAAGTTCCCAAAACTATATTAAAACAGAGCAAATAAGAGCTCAAAACTCTCAAAGTGTTGTTTTTTATGCAAAAAATACGTGCCCAAGACGTCTTGGGTACGTTTTTTTCCGCATAGAAACTGTACACGGCGCTCTTCCAAATCGCAAGCGTTTGGGTATATATTTTTGCAATAGAGAATTGTGTATTGTACAAATCTCTAGTATTGCTTTATTCTGTTTCAAATTCTGAAAACCTTCTCGTCACAGATCGTACTCAATTATGCTTGTGCGGTCATTCGTTGAGCATCATCGCAATAGGTGTGCGCATCATTTTCTTATATTTTTTTCAAGTAAGCTAGGCGATACTTAATGGCGGCTGGGTACATTAACTAAGATGGCCAAGTCTATCAATTTCACCTTCTGAAAAACAAAACCTCTCTTGTTGAGTTAAATTTTTCCCATAACTTTGTTGCCAACCATCGGCTCCGATCCGCAGCAGCATATGCACACTAACACAGCATAGTATAGTATACAGCGCCTGTCGATACGTCAACGATATTGCGAGGGAACGCAAGAATTATTGCGAGGGAGCGCAACATTTATTGCGAGGGAACGAAAAAATTATTGCATGGGAACGCAATAATCCATGGAGATTTTTTTTTCCCTCATGTCACCTGGTGAAAATTAACATTTGCCTTTACTAGAAAAATCTATTGTAGGTTTTTTTTTGCTACAACTGATTGTTTCTTTCTGAAACATAAAATTGAAAGTTACTATTGATTTTGAATACTGTATACACTTGATAAAAGGAGAAACAAGTGATTGTCATAGAATGTACAGAAGGTCAATCATATGATATTGGATGGATACATTATCTCTAAAGTGCATTCCTATTCTTCCAAAAACATTTTATGCATGTAGATGTGATTATAGATCATAGTGGTGAGAACTAATTAGTGCCTTACGATTGTTTGTTGAACTTGCCAAAAGTACTCATATGCATACTGTACTTGTAATAAAAAAGTAGATTTCTATAGCACCACGTGTCATCTCTCCTCTCTCTTCTGGTATCAATACATGTACATGTATTGAAATTCTTAGCGAGGTCTTATAAAGAGGGTAACAAACGAAGGGTGTGACTGGCTTTTTTTTTTTGGAAAGAGTGAAAATCTAATGTGCAGCATTATCAGTATGTAAAAAAAAGGTACACAACAAACACTCATCCTGTGTACTCTGTCAATGAATTGACCTCGTCCCGCAAACGTGACAAGTCTGTACCGAAGCTACATAGCATGCTTTTCTATTGGTTATTCGACGGCATGCTGTCGACCTACGAGTCTGATAAGCGTCAGTTTCCTTCTTAAAATTCACCATTTTCAGTTCATTCATCAGATATGAAGCAGAAAGGGGAAAATTGAGAGCCTCAGGAACATTGCTGGTAAGTAAAATCAAAACTTTTCTTCTCTTTCATAGAAGATCTACATGTAAGTCAATGTATTTCGCGTTCACGTCGGCAATTAGTTTCGCTATTCAAAACGCCGTTTTGACCTACGGGTGACTACAAAGAAATGGTGAGAAACCTAGTCCAGATAAATGTCGCATGCTTTGGAGGAAATACTTAACCCATTCGTGACAGGAATTATTTAAAGCCTAATTTGATCAGCTTTTATTCTTCAAATTGGCAACACCTACATTTTTATTTTATTGCTACATTTTTCTTATAAAACATCATGTATCTGAAATGAATAGAAATTGACAGAAATTACGATAAGTCAAAAAGTTGCCAATTTGCAGGGGAAAACGGTGATTTTAAACTTTCTATCACATTGCCAATTTAAGGATTTTAATGCTTATTTTCTTTTAAAAAATTTTCAGCATCAAACAACGAATATTGACGCAACCAAAATGGGCAGTTTGTGTAGAATTTTTTGCTCTTTCTGCTCATGTATTTGGTATGATTTTTAGGGCTTTGCATCAAAAGATATTAGGCCAAACCACAAAATGTGGACCTCTGTCACGAATGGGTTAAAGTGTGCTTTCCTACTCACCATGAGGTGGTGGTTGCTCCTTCCGGTGGTGTTACACCATGGATTCCAATAAAGAAAAGTACAATCCTGGGCAATTAAGAGTTGGCGAAACTAAATTCTGAATGATGACTGCGATGGAGCTCTAATTACAAACTGCACTGGCACCATGGGCAGCACAAGCGAAAAGAAGAGAAGATCAATGGATTCTAAAATGAAAGTCAAATCTGCTGTTTGCCAGATGAAAAAATAAGTTGAAGGAAAATAAAGATGAAGGTTGAGAAAAAGGTCAATTCTCTGGGTTGTGACTCAGTAGAAATAGCGTTTTCTCTGGATGAAAACTTACTGCTACATGTAAGTGCAGAAAGATGGCTCTAACAAAAACAAAAACAAAAAATAACGGACAAACCAAAAAAAAACCCCCATGTACTTGTGCTCAGTAAATCTTTGTCATTGGATGGCTTGTATCCAGGCAACAGAAACAATTTCTATTTTAAGGGACTGAAGCTTGGTGTAGTGGAGAACAGATGAATGCTGAGTGCAGGAGTTGAATAAAGAAGAATGTCTTTAATATATTTTGTCCGGTAAGGAGTGTGCAGTTGAATGAACTTAACCAGCTGATCCCAATAAACTATGATCATGTTTTGATCAGTCCAAATATAAAGAAATGAGTGAAGTTGCCACACCATCACATAGTGAAACCTCGGTCTGATACGAGTAATACAGTGGAAACTCGGTATAAAGAGATCTGATATAACAATATTCCTGATATAACAAGGTAATATTCTGGTCCCAGCTCTTTATATTCTATTGTTTTTTAAACCTGATATAATGAGATTCCTGCTATAACAAGGTAATTTTGATGGTCCCAAGGACCTCGTTATACTGAGTTTCCACTGTAATACTTTTAAGTTCTGGACCCCATTTCATTAGTTAAAAAGGCAGTCGCTGTAATAAAACCATGCATGCTCTTTTCTTTGCATATTTGTAAAACTGAATCCCTCCAATTGGTTTGAGAATTTGAAAACTAATATAATTAAAATTGAAATTTTATGATATAAGCATATCTGAATTCATTTATATGTAGGACAAAACGGGCAATGCATGCCATTTGTGATGCGGTTTCTTTCACTGTTCATCAATTTCTTTTTGGTAATAGCTCATATGCAAGATTTTTTGTTTCTTTTTCAGATATAAGAGCAAAGACAAGTATGTTCATGAATAATGTGCTATTTTGTTTGAACATATCATACATGTACGTGTATATCACACACACATTGAAAAGTCATGAAAACAAACATAACATTAGTCTATGTCATTTATTTCCAAATCAAAACAAGTTAAAAGGTATTGCATCTCGGACACAAAATAAAATCTATTACAATCTATTGCTTAGGCAAATAATTTTTTTAAAAGCACAGCACATGGAATAAACCTGGTTCATATTGCAATAAATAAATCCAAAGACAACAAGGAGGTAAGTATCCATGTACAGTGCACAGCCCTAACCCGTATGAAGCATTGCTATGCAGTTGGACAAGTGTGAATCTTTAACCCATAGCAGTACAGAGCTTTCTTGAGGTCAAAATTAATCATCTTCAATCCTCAAATTGGCAACAAATATTTTTTTCCACTCTTACATAATTTGAAAACAATAAATATAGATATAACATGAACCAAAATGAATTATGATTACAAAATTTAAGCTGAAACTGCCAATTTGAACATGGAAATGGTGATTATGTAATATTCACTGCATTGCCAATTTAAAGAGTTTTATGATTTGTTACATTTAAACTGCTATAATTCGAAAATGCAACAACATACTGCATTGGGAATGGACTCAAATTTTTCAGTGAATTTTTCTCTTTCTGCTCATGTATAGTGTGTAATGCCCAGCATTCTGCATCAGCAGATACTGCCAAAGCGTCTCCTAAAGGAGACACTGTACTATGGGTTAGAGTTTCAAGTATTTGCATACTAGCAGAAAATTGTATAATTGTATTGTACAAGTACATGTACAATGCACATTACCAGAGTAATCTGCATCAAGAGGGGGGGGGGGGGGGGGGGGGGGGGGGGTGGAGCTGATATCTAAGACTGTCCAACAATAAATAACAGTGGTCAATATTTTTGGAACCACATAAATAATTTAGTCTGCATTATGCAGAATTTTGAAACATTTCAAATATAATTTTCTTTTAAATGTCCTTTTAAGGCATTTCACAAAAGCTTATCTTCATATCATTACACATTATACAATTACATGTGTAATTGCAGGGAATAATAATACATGTAAAAACCTGAAATAAAATGCCCTCTAAAAACAAACTTATCATAAAATAACTGAATCTCTTCATACTTTTCAAACAAAACTATACTTTTCGATTGTTCAGGAAATGGCTTGTACTCTGAAAAAAATTAAACTTTCCATGAAGAATTGCATGGATTTTCTTTGTGAAATTTGGATGATTTGGCAGGAATTACAAGCAACCGGCAAACACTGTGAACATGGTGGACAAAGAAAGCGGACAAAATAAACAACCTCTCATTCTACCCTACACAATGGTAGTCAATAGAACATCCCTTCACAGCTATCATGTTTAATCATGTACAGTAGTTCCAGGTGAATATGCATGTGACACCTGTTCCACATATTTTAGACAATAGCAGTGAAGGGATGTTATTTTGACTACCAGAACCATTGTGAAGGGTAGAATGAGGGGGTTGTTTATTTTGTCCGCTATCTTTGTCCGTCATGTTCATAGTGAAACTGAATTACATGTAGTGCAGTTATTCACCATACATGTATTTTCACTCCATGTATGATATAAAACAATTCACATGCGCTTGGACCTTATCTTCTTATAAATGACCCTTGTACAAGCCCACATGGCACAGATTCTGCTGAAAGAGACTAATTTCAAAATCATCCGATTTCAGGATAAGTACATGTACTTATGAGAAATAAATACCTTAAAACAAGTATTTGAATTCTTCAAAAGATGCAATGAGATCTAAGTGGTTATTTCTCACCAAGTAAACAGGATATTATATCCAATAAAAAGCCACGGGAGGAAAAAACAACTTTAATTTACAATTCAGTCATAACTGAGCATAAAATCAATTTGCTTCTCAGTGATGTAGCATGCCTTAATCTCTTCTAAAAGGAAATTCTTTTATTTACAAAACATACCTCCTATGAAGCTGCTCAAAAGCTGCTAAGTCAATTTCATCTGACGATGATAAATTTGGGCATCGATGCACAAGAATACTCACATAATCATTAAATCATCTACTTTTGATAAAACAACATAATATACATATAAAAAACAAGCAAAAGTTCATGATACACTGTATCTACAGGTACATCATTTCAAAATCTTTCTTATGCTTTAAATTTTGCTTTCTACATACATGTATGTACATTTTTACAGCCTTTAGATAATGGTGATTTTAACATGCACGAAGAAGAAAAATATTTCCCCTTATAAAGGGTGTTTTGGAGAGCGGGGGTGCAGTATACATAGCAGTCTAGAAGCACACTCAAACTTAATACTGTTCCATTTAAGACATTATTGGTCTCAAACTCTTACAATGTACACATTGCACGTCAGTTCATATCACATGCTTACCCACTCAATATTCTGCTGTAAGGAGAGGTGAAGTGAATTTTCGTATCAAAATATCTCTATCTTTGAACAAAACCACCACAGTCAACCCCTCTCCCCCAAATAAACTATTGTTGACTGCTGTTTCCCACATGGAAACTAGAGGAAATTACAAAACAAACGATAGTGACATTGTGCTGAGGTTTTTTAAGTCTCAATTTTTTTTTTCATTTTCGAAATGAATGCATGAAATAACCTAAAAGCAATGTAAGCTTCTGGCTGGTGACAATATGACATTTTATAAAGAAATATCATACTGACTAATTTTACTGAATATTTTTCAATTAATCCCCTTTGTGATTTGAACAATTCAACAAGGACTGAAAGTTCAAAAAACATGTTCCTGTGGCCAATTTCTAGTTTCCATGGTAATGGAACTATCCCATGTTTTTTCTAGTGATGACTAGTCTTTTATGCAAAAAAGTTCTACATAATTATGCCCTCAACTATGAAGTTAAAAAATGTGAAACTATATCCACAGTACCAAGTACACTACTTGTATGCCAGTTTCTGAGAACAAAGTCTGTGTTAAACTGTGTCACAATGTTAGTTCAAAAAATTAAGATGTATATCGGGGACAGAAAATTCTAACACAGTTTTTTTTTCTGGCATATAGAGAGCTAATATAAAGTAAGTTTATCAAAATTGATATTCTTTTTCCTTTTTTGCCTCCCTACATTCTAAATACATGTGCTATGAGCTCATATTTCTCTGCCATCTCTTTTGTGATTAACCAAAATTTTAATTTCCAAATGTTTTTGAAGGTCACAAGAAGTATAATTTGCACTTCTGAATTTGTTGGATAATGCTAGTAGGTGTATATTCTCTAGTAACATACATTAGAAAAATATAGACATTTCACGCAAATGAGCTTCAAGCCCTGTGCTGAATGCATGTATATTAAAGCCTGCAAACAATGACCAGGAATTAAAATGACAGAATCATGTAACTTGGCACTTCAGTAGTAAAGCTGATATACAACAAAAATAAAATACTAAAATTAAAAAAAAAAACATATTAAAGAACAAGAAATATTTCACTTGGTATAACAGCAGAAGGAAATCAATCTAATCTTCGTCCTTGCTAAAAGCTACAACAAATGCATTTTACACAAAGCAGATTGTATGATAGCATCTATCTCATCAAATTTGAAGATTACAATTAGACAGGCCCCATGATAAGAATGCTTGTTGCATCTCTATAATTCTCTTATTTTTCTTGTAAAATTATAAAAATGTAAAACTGTATTGTATTGTAAAACTAATATTGTTTTTCAATGTATCTTGCTCTTTATTCCAATATCATTATTACATAAATCAAACAGATTTTCTCATCCAAAATATGTATTTTCAACTTCTTATTTTCTTCTTTACTCTAGTTTGTAAAAAAAAAACTACATTACATCTATAGCACATGTGTGCAGTTTGTAAATGTTCAATACATACATGTTGTACATGTAAACGTAGCTAGATATAAGTGATCCAAATTTTCTCAATTTGATTAATGTAATACAGTTTTATGTTTAAACTTAACAGTCAATCAGTTTTAAACTATTAGCAGCTTGGGTTGACTTATGCACAATCGCTGGGCTGCTACTGTCGACTGTTGGCACAAGTACAGTGTACAATTATGTACCATACCAACTGAACAATGCGGCAGTCCATGGGTTGTTTGATCCATAGGCAATAAAATGTTAAAGGATATCACTTGGTTTTATCCCATTAGCCTGGAGAAAGGTGACATATTCTGTAGTCAGGTACCCTTTTAATTGGTTGAAAAAGAGGCACATCCACTTTTCAGGTCATTATTTCATACTAAAATTTGCTGAAGGATATACTGCCCTAAAGATTATGATACAGAATGAAAAGAAGAACAATTCAAAGCAAAGTCCTGAAAAATGGATTCATAAGTATGATAAATGACTTACTTTGATAAAAATTTTCTGAACTTTTCAGTCACGCATTGAAGACTGGCGAAATCCAAGGAAAAAATATGTTAAATGTTATGTGAAAAGAAAAAAAATTCTCACGTATTAACCATAAAAACAATGACACTCTAGTGAATATTTACCATGCTATTACATAACTTCAAGGTGTTACTAGTGATTATTATCCTTAACTTGCGATGCTCGCTCAACTATTCTGTAAGGTTAAGTAAAGATAAAACTCAAGCAATCAAAGTTTATTTCCATAGTAAAGCAAAAGCAAGCAGCAAAATTTGGCACAGAATTGGTCAAGGAAACAGTGTTTATGTACATTTTATGTAAATCTAAATATGAAAGAAGGCCTATTTACAATTAAAAATACACACACATCTGATGTATACTACATGTAGCAATAATTCAGAGAGATACAATGTACATATACATTATCTATATTGATTTTTTTTTTTTAACAAGAACATGAACTATTAAAGTTAAAAATACTAATCATCGTGAAAATGAACAGAAGCACTATTACAATGTGCAGAAGCATTACATAAGATCTTACTGACTATGTAGCTAACAAAGTGAAAATGCTCAGACATAAGTATCTGTAACAAAGTTTAAAAAAAAAGCTTTCAATGTGTTTTCATAATGGCTGTTTTCATTCCTTTGAAAATGATTCCTTAATGCAGTACTAAGTACATGAGAGAGACACTTGTGTCAACGAGTGCATTTTAGAAAATCAGATTATTATGTTATTGATATTATCATTATCATTGTTGCTTTTGTCATTATTACTATCATGGTAACTATATTAACATCGTTATTATCATTACCATTAATGTTATAGTTTTATTATAATACTACTACTATAACTATCATTATCATTATTCATTTGTTTCAGATCTGAGTGAAGTCATAAGCATGCTTAATGAAATTAATTCTAAGTTTTCCCTAATAATGTCAATCAATAAAAAAAAGAGAAAAAAATTAGGTATTTTCTTGCACCTGACGGTTAATCTAACAAAAAAAATAATGAATACTTCATAAGCAAGTCAAATGTTTTCTACCTGTAGTACCTTGAGAAGTGGGATGGCATGGAACATCTTTTTAACAGAAATTTCACTTATCGCTTGCGCCGACATCTCTTATTCAACCATATGAAAAAGGGAAATGTCATTTTCAGTGACACTTTCAGTTTCAATATCCTGATATCATAAATCTAATATTGCTATCCTTATGCATGGAAAGTTTTTATTAACATTGATACAAAATGCACCTGTTTTTTCCTTTATCAAATATCAAAAGTCATTATTTTTTTTTATACATGTAAATTTCAGAGCAACATGAATAGACCATACAACTATTTTTCAAAAAACATGTCATGCCTTTTAAAATCTAAGAGGAAATGCATAGCTGTTCCTAATTCATACTCATTTCTCTATAATGCCTCTAGTTTAGCAGACATGCACATGTAAATAGCTTTCTTACAATTGTCCATTTAATGCTAGAAATGACAATGTCACATCATCTTTAATGAATCATATATATGCTTTTACTTATCAGATCAATGCAGTAGATAAGAACTCTTAGGACATGTACTGGCAATTAAGAGATTGCTTACTTTCAAGCATTCATTGTATTCAATAATCTTGATAATTAACTAGGGCAACATGTCACTCTTAAAGCCTTTTCACAAAGGCTTGGTTTTCATCTAAATAGAAGTTCCTCAAAAGAACAGCACCCACAAAAAGCCAAGGCCATCACTGCTCACCAGGCTTTCCTTACATATTTAATCAAGGATTTACAAAATCCCAATTAGCTGGAGTTATAATTTGGTTCTTGACGTCTGCTTACTAAAGGGCGTGGATGTATTTGAGCATATTGATGCTTTCCCGAGGAACTGGTTCCACTCAAGGCCATCATTGCTTCAGTATATCTTTACAAACCTTTTCATGGATTTAATAATTATGATAATCAACTGGAGTTACATGTACAATGTGGTCCTTCACATCTGTCAACTAAAGGGCGTGGCTGTATTGAAATGGATGCTTTCCAAGGAATGTAATCTAATCAAGGCCATCGTCACTCTCAAGAACATCCTTGGGGATGTTGCTGACTGTGTGAAAAGGTGGGGGTTTGGCTGGGGAAGGATGTTTTCCAAAGAAATGGATGTTTTCCGAAGAATGTCATCTAATCAAGACCATCGTCACTCTCAAAAACATCCTTGGGGATGTTGCTGACTGTGCGAAAAGGTGGGGGTTTGGCTGGGGAAGGATGTTTTCCTAGGAAATGGATGTTTTCTGAAGAATGTCATCTAGTCAAGGCCATCATCACTCTCAAGCACATCCTTTGGGACGTTGCTGACTGTGCGAGCTGGTTGAGGTTTGGCAGGGGCAGGATTAGGCTTGTCAGGCTTCTTCTCCTCCTTCTTGTTATCTCCTTCAGTCTTGCCCTCTTCCTCTAGCTTCTTCTTATCCTCCTCTTCAGCCTTCTGCTTAGCAACCAATGCAGACCAGTTCTGGAGGTTCTTCCTGCAAGGGTAAATTGGCAACATAGATCAATTTTCATCTTAATCAACAAATTGCGCTGATTGATCAAGTGCTTCAACATTATATTTTCTCAAGCAGTGATTGCTTTGGTCTCTATGATGTTATATGTATATTGAGTCCCTAAAAATACTGAGGGGAGGGGAGGGGGAGGCCCTGACAGGATGGTTCCCCTTTAGATCTTGGCCATGACATGACTGATTGCCAGGAAATCTTGCAGCACCTCAACAATTATGTAAAGAACACAAATCCATCATTATATATTCTTCAATGCTTATCTTTATTTTTTCCAAATATCATAATTTATGCAAATTCTATGCATAAATAAATATTCAAATTGATGATCAAGTAAAGAGAGGCCTTGAAGATGAGATGTTTAGACAGGAATACGGAAGAAAACGATCAACCCCTCGAATATCTTTTGGGGGGTATTTCATTCATACTAGTTGTGCAAAAATTATCATTTTTTCAGGGGACTGGTACACTTTATCTAATATCCTGACTTAGAATGACAGAAGTTTGAGATGTACATTTCAATCAAATGACTGATTAGCATATGCTATTTGTTAGCTCCCTTTACCAAGATGTATGCATCACTGTGAAGTATCATATTGTATGTATTATTGTGATTTTGGTGATAAATTTATTAATTCATTCACTTACGCTGCTCCTTCATACATAGGCTTTGCTGAAGGCACAAGCTGAGCCAGGAGATCATAACAAGGCAGACAGATGCCAACAATAAAAGACACCTAGGGTTAAAAGACAAAAGGGGTAAGATAAACATATTCAGTTATCTATAAGAAATCTTATTATACATCAATTGTTACAACCTATTTCTGTACCACTTGAAGATTTTGGAGGCTAGGTTTTCTACTGACTGCAAATAAATGATAGCTCTGACATTTAGGTTTGTATAATTATCTTCTAAACCTTTCGTAATGCAAACGTGTTGCAAAGGATGCGAATGTTGAAAAATGTCCAACATTCGTACGTGCTGAAAGTTTGCCAAAATTGCGCAGAGGTTCGGAAACGTCATCAGTTGTTCGCAAGATGCGAGGAAACATTTGCAAGCAATTTCAAACTTTTTTAAAAATTCTGCCAAAGTAAAAAACAATTCATAATGTTTCTGAATCCCCGCGCATGTGTGATGAACTTTTGGAGCATAAAAATGCAAATGTGCATGCCAGATTTCATGGGCATTGCTCAAAAATTGAGGAAGAAGTTTGATCCGCAAGACTGGCAACAGACTGTTTGAAACAAGGTTATAAGAGATGTTTCCTGATTGGCTTGAAGTTCATAAGTCATTATAAAAGCTGTTTCCTGATTGGCTGGAAGTTCTTGCAACCTCTGTTAAGTTTGATTACTACAATTGGAAACAAGGTTACAGAGAGTTGTCACCTGATTGGTTGGAAGTTCACAAGCCCTGAATTAAGTTTAATTACGAACATGGTGGTAAGGGATTTCACCTGATTTGCTGCGAGTTTATGAGCCATGAATTAAGTTTAATTAGAAAGTAGTGATAAGAGCTCTTACCTGATTGGCTGGAAGTTCATGAGCCCTGTCTCTATCCATCATAGGGATTGGATTTCTCCCAGCTGCTTTCTCCTCATCACCCTATAGTAAATACAATAACAAAATAGTGTTAGAGATTTTGAAAGGCAACATAATACATGTAGCCGCAAAGGATTAAAATAATGATCATAGAAGATTCTACAACTATATGTAGACTGTCTATTGAGTAGGAGAAGGTTTCACACTGGATTTTTATGACTCTCATGCAACAGACCTGTTTACTAATATATTTAAATTTATGCATGTTTCTATCCAGAACCCCTAATTATTAATCATTTAATTCACTTGCTTGCATAAGGGCATCTCAAAAGATGGAAGTCACTTTGCATACAGCAGTAATGCAATGTATGGAAAACCTCTGGCAAACTTTCTAGATTTTAAGAGAAAGCAGTTTTCAAGAATTTCACAATAAATTAGCAACCAGGTCCATCAGATCAACAGATTTAGCATAAGACCAGTTGGTTCCTCTAATAGGTTCCGCTGAATAAAGATAACCTTTGAATGATGGGATTATAATGACACCAATAATACATGTCCAATGCAAATATTAATTTCATATGCACACAGACACACACACAAAAAAAATGAAAACAAAAAAAATGTAGAGTTTAGCAGTTTACATGATATTTGCATACAATTAACATGAATCCAAGTAACTGTATAATTTACATGCTAGCCTGCACTTTGAGCGCATAACTAAGAAGACAATAATCACGTGTACGCACAGCTGAACACATTGTAAACCTGTTGCCTACTGAATTATACAATTCCAATAAACTTTTTTTTTTTTCATTTTTGATTTGATTTGATTTATTTGTTAAGTTCAGATATACATAGTGATAAAGAACACATATATAAAGAAGTTCATAAAAGCTTGACAGGATGACCCATGAAAGCTCGAGAGCTTATTTACAATGGGGTCATCCATTATCATCAACTTATCGCAGGGGTCATCTGGTTCCAAGAGCCAGTGGGCTTAACAGCCTTAGCAATCTTTGTGTTTATACAGATAACCTTTAAATGTTATTTACACGAATCTAATATTATTTTATCAGTTCATGCATTATCAAATTACATGTAGCGTAGATATATCTAAATATTACAGACAAGAATCTAAAGTAGATGTTTAATGATTGACTTGGGTTGTTTTTAAAATGCACAAGCAACAAAGATCATTTTTGCCCACCAATTATATTCTCCAGATCAGGTAGACCTTATAAAGTATCACAATTTCACAATCATTGACCAGAATCTGTGGTAGATGTGAATTCACAAGCTTAGGTAGTACTGCTTTTGAGCATAATGAAAATCATTTGCACAATGAGTGCTGATTTTATGGGTGCCTTAAACTCATTCAACACTCTTCTAGAAGCTTAGAATGCACTTACATTCTATTTTATGCATGTGCTTGAGTCAGCAGTAATAGTTTGCAATAAAAATGTGATCATTCTTGAGGCAAATTGTTGTACAAATCAAAATAAAATGTAAGTAATCTCCAATTATAATCTTAAGTTAGAAATGTCCATAAGGTGGTGCAATTCAAAATTCTACCATTGAGAAATAAAGGCAAAATTGAGCACAAGGCTCATTTGTGACATATGTTTGGGCTTTTGTGAATACTGTTTACACCTACATGTAATAATGAGAAGAAGGATATACATGTAAGATATCACAATAAAATGATTGTGTACAAAGTCATCTGGCCCACTTTGTATGAAACAACACGAAGTGGTTACCTTCAAAAGCTTAAAACTTTCAGCTGGATATTGGGAAATTGGGAAAACAATGAACATTAGACAGAGAAATTTCCGACATTTTCTTGTATGGCTGGTACATATGGCTACAAATTACTTTACTCTTCAAATATACACATGCATGTTGGTAATACACACTGGCCGTAATAAGGCAGAAAAATGTACCGTAACCCGAAATTTCAGCATTTTTCGTTAAGAACATATTCTTGGAAGAACGTATCTTGAAAGATACGTTCTTTTGGCAAACTGATTTGTCTCTGCTTGAGGATGCTTGTGTGCCGAAAGATAAGATATGCCCTTTTGTCAAATGAGAACTGATCCTTGGGAGAGTGCTCTGACTTGGTAGAAAGCTGTATCTATTCTAAGAGTGGAAATTACTCTAAAATGAGTAAATTTCTTACAAAATCTGAGGTTTTGGAATGTCACACTCAAAGGACAGAAAAATGGGAAAGGATTGAATTTCAATCTCGTTTTTCTCAAAACATTATTATTTCGGGTTACATTCTTTTGCCTTATTACTGCCGACATGCACAAGTAGATATTCAGAGTATACCAACCACAAAAATGATATTCTGCTCTGTTAGGGATTCATTATCACTGTCATTCAAAATATGAGCTTTAAATATTACTTCCAAAAAGAGATATTGCAAGTTCAAATATACTCGCAAGATACAAAAAAGTGACTGGTGAGGTAGACTACATGTACCGGTAGTTGAAGTACATGCACACTGTACCCAGGCATGAATTAGGGCTTTAACGGAATCAAACAGCCTTTCGATTCCCGTGTTATCCTATATTTTCATCAAACTCCTTGACTGTGAACCAATGGCATGCCTGGTAAAGTTATTTTAATTCATTTATTAATTGATTTACTAATATATTTATTCATTTATTGATTGATTGATTGACTGATTTATTTTTATTATTATTATTTTTTTTGGGGGGGGGATTATGTCCCACATACTAGCTGTACACAGTTTATTTTCTTCAGGTGACTGGTATACTTTAAAGGGGGTACCCAATGCTGAAACAATGTTACATTAGTTCATTTAAAAGAGCATGATTTTATTAGCAGAAAATCATCTGCCTAAAATTTTTTTAAAAGTCGTGTTGCCAGGGAAACCCCCAAATGTGTTAAGATTTCAGGATATTTTTGACCCCTCAGCTGTGACCCAGTTTCAACTGGGTACCCACTGTTGCGCAATTCTAGCAAAATGCGCGCAAGGTATAATACAAATTGTACAGTCTGGCGCGCAGCACAACTGCAATGCGCGAAGCTGGGTACCCACTTTTACGTCATACCTCATACTCAAATTTTTTGGTCAACTTTTTATGAGAAAATTAGCCAAAATGCATTGATTTCCATTGAAAGTCATCAAATTCTTAATGTCATTCTTCTTAGAATTCTATTCTCGATCATACATCCAAAAAAATTGTACCATTGTGTAATCACTTTAAAAAGCCTGATATTTGTATACCATTCAGAAAACAAGGGAATGATACTCACTACATGTAGAATAACGCGATTGATTTTTCTTGTGTGTGAATAAGACTTTTGCAAACTTTAAGAATGAGTGATTTAAGCTAGGCAAAAGTTGTAAGTTGAGGAAACAACTGCATGAAAACTGAGTTATTGTCATCTGCAGAAATGTTCTCGTGCAAAAACAGCCATTAGATTTTTTTTAGTAAGTTTTCTGTTGCAGTTTTTCTTATTTTATTGAGAATGACTTTGTTCTGGGAAGGAACCCAAAACACACAAGCCTTGTTCACAAATGATGTGTTAACTGGTGACAACCCCCCCCCCCCAAAAAAAAAAAAAAAAAACTGCCATTAGAAAAAAAATGTTCATTGTAAATCAAAGGCAAATATACATAGTCTAAAAATGGCCCACAAGATAACTTACTTACAAGCAGATTTATATGTAGATTGCATTCACTTTCTGTCATTTTACTTAAGCACATATTTTAAGGTGGCCTACTACATCATTTGTGAATAAGGCATCCTGAAATGCTTCTAAAAAGAAAACAAAAATTAAGCAATGGTATTCCTTTCCTTTATACATGTATAATTCAGTAATAACTTACAACTCACCATATTATGCACATGTGCCCTTCTGGCACAGAAGTGCGTATTAATGACAGACAAGTAAACACACTACAAACGTTTACTGAATAAAAGAAAGGCACTTGCTACAATTCACTTAATCACAGCTAACTATGAGGCTATTGATTACCAATAGACAGAAGTGAAACTAAAATATAGTCGGTATTTGAAAGTATACTCTATTTGGAAATTTGCAGTTCCAAAACCCTAAAAAATACTTAAAGGTGGATGAAACCCTGGGGGAAAAAATCAATTTTAATGAAAAGAGAGGACAGAGAGAAGCAATTAAAAAAAGTTTCATCAAAACTGGTTACATAATGAGAAAGTTATTGAAGTTTGAAAAGTCTCAATTTACTTTCTTATGGTAATCCTCAAATTTGCAATGCTGCTTCTAAATGGCAGGTTTAGGACAACTCTCAGTATGTTTTGTACACAAATTTCATATTTTCTCCATTGCCGCCAAGGTGCAGCTTGTCTCATAATTACCTCAAAACATATCATGGGAAAATGTATATTTGACACAACATATGTTGGGTTCACAAAGATACAAGCTGCATCTTAAGAGATAATGGAGAAAATATGTAATTTTGTAAACAAAACATATTGAGAGTTGTCCTAAACCTGCCATTTTGAAGCAAAATGGCTAATTTGAGGATCACCACAGAAAGCAAATTATAACTTTCATAACTTTCTCATTTGTTAACCAGGGTTCATACACTTATATATTTTCAAAATTCCATGACTTTCCATGACTTACCAGGGCAGAAAAATGCAAATTTCCATGACTCATCGATTACATGCGATGTTAAACTTATATAAAAAGCGTGCTGATTAAAAGAGCTACAAAGCTGATCTGAGTGCCATGAATGCAGGGCTGGCCAGAGCGCAAATTTATTAATATGAAAATATCTTGAATAAATGATTTTCCATGACTTTCCAGAAGAAATTGACAATTCCCTGACTTTCCCTGACTTTTTGCTTCTGGAAAAAATATTTTCCTATTCCCTGATTTTCCAGAAATTCCCTGACCCGTATGAACCCTGTTAACTGTTTTTGATGGAACTTTTTTTAAAAAACTGCTTCTCTCTATTCTCTCTTTTCATTGAAATTGTTTTTTCCCATGCAGGGTTTCATTCTAAGGTAAATGTTCACCAACAAATTCAAATTTCTTTGATATGACCTCAACAGTTTTCTGTGATTAAAGAATCAGAGGAAAACACAGGTATACGAACAAACACCAACATAAACATGGGTGGAAAAATCACACGAGTGCATAAAGGTGCAGACAAGGGTATAAGAAAAATTAAGAACTTAGTAGCACCTGTTGGTAAAATTCCTCGAAGATTTCTAGTGCGACCTTTTGCTGGAGGTCAAAGGGTTTGACCACGGCCACCAGGTCACATGCTGTCATGGCAATAGCACGGCACAGGCCTCTATGGAAATTAGGATAAATACTCTTTTTCTTCCACTGATTCACCTTTCCCCTCAAACTTCCCTTCAAGTGCATTGATAAAGGTCAGCTACAGAGGGCAGCAAACCCCACTTTGCTATCCCCCTCTCTCTTGCAAGAATAACAGGAATTTGGGGGTGGGGGTGGGGTGGGCATAAGCAATGGGCATTCTTTCCAATACATTGCTTCTAGACTGGACAATTCAATTGTTGTTTTGAATAGGGATCCATTTTCTATTTTTTTTTCTTGTTCTGGTTAAAATTACAATGCAATGATTGGAGAGGCTGAATATTTAGTATGCCAATTCTACATTGTCCCTGATGAAAAAGAATAATGAGACCTTTGATATCCCTGACCAAAATAACATATTGGCGGTCTAGCTTGATTTGGCAGTCTGATTTAGTAGGAATTACAAACTAAATCAAGGAAGGGTTATTCTGTAGCAGTGTTGTGTGTGTATTGAAAGGATACATGTACATAATGTGAACATTTTCTGTGCATAGTCAGAAGTAAAACAGTGCTCTATCATTTGTAACTGTTATTACAGGTGACGAAGAGATGGAGGAGAGAAAGAAAGACAAGAAAGAGAGTCAGAGCAAGAGAGTCAGAGCAAGAGAGAAAGACGGAAGAAAATAAAAAGATAGATAAGAGACACAAAGGGATAGAAAGAGGGACAGAGACAAAATGAGAGAGAAAAGGTTTCTTACTAAAAGGGGAGAGAGAAGAAATTTGTAAAAGGAGTACAATGTCGGCTTCCAGGTAAAAGGCCACTAACGCGCATGCGTTTGAAATGTACGTTTTCGAGAAAAACGCGGATGAAGTTTTGACCTTATTTTGAGCTCTTAGCAGCTAGTGTATTATTTTTCCGTCCTAACTTTCAAACTTTCTGACAGAGCAAGATTTTGTGCTTTTATTTAAATCACTCTAAAGGTTTTCTAATCATTAGCATTAATATCCTTAACAGCTTTCTTCCCAGAACAAAAATGCGCGAGTACGTAAATCCAATTCCCGAGAAAGGCCGCTAATGCGAATCGGTCTATGCGCGTAAGCACGTTGAGTGAAGAATTAGTGTCTTTCTTCCGGGAACAAAAAATGCGCAATAGTTCCCAGAAAAGGGATGCTATTGCGAATCAGTCTATGCGCATAAGCATGTTGAATGAGGAGGAATTCACGTGCTCGCGTAATTTTGTTTTTTGGCTTATTACGTCATAATGACGTCAAATTGAGGTTCGAGAATTCTACGAGAATAAAGCTTATGACATGCTTTTTCCATTTCTGCAATAAAAAAAAATGGCAGTAAAATTGAGAAAAGGTCGATAACAGCCTTTTACCAGGTAGCTGACGTCAAGAAGTTGTATAAAAGAGAAGAGAGATGGAAAACCAGATACTGTGGACGCAGGAATGAAATGAAAGAGGAACAATAAAGGGGCATTTTAGATAGATGGAGAAGCTGAGAGAAGAGGGACAGAGAAAGTTTCCCCGCTTTCAGACGCACTAACTTATTGTATATTCATACGACGTATGGATATTCGACGTATTGATATGAGACCTTTCAGATGCAATGCCCCGTTATCCGATAATTATACAGGAGCATTCAGACCTCGCGCTCAGTCGAACTTTCGTGGGAAGCTCATGAATATGTACGAGCCTCTCCCTTGCGCAGTACGAACTTCATGCGGGCTTTGCACTTCATGTTTACGTTGCGTTGTGCTGGACTCATCTATAGTAGAGTAGAGGTCAGGCCCTAAGCGCGCATTGCGAATAAGTCCCGCCTACTTATACGACGTACGGATATGAGAGCATTCAGACATGAATTTACATCGTATGGATATAGGATAATCATACGAAACGATGCTCAAACCATCGTTTCGATATATGTCGTATACCGAAACGACGTATCAATATAAGAGCATTCAGACGCGAAAAAAGGTCCTATATCCATATGTCCTATATCGATACGAGAACTCTCTCGTCTGAAAGCGGGGCTAAATGAGCAAAAGGGAAAGATTAAAAGAGAGTAAAAGAGAAAAGGAAACAGAGTTTAGATAGGAATAAAGAAAGGTTTGAATAAAAATGAGGTGTGTGGGAAAAGTAAATGTATAAAGGTATATAAAGGGAGGAAGGGGGGGGGGGGAGGGGAGGTGGAGGAAGAAATCGGTTAACTAAATTCTGTTAAATATATATCGAGACATGCACAGAGAGTGAGAAACAGCAAAGTGGCCTGTGCTTTACTATAATTTTCTTGGTTCTTGTACAGTAAGAGAGAAAATAAAGAAATAAACAAAATAAATGTTTCTTGTTAACATGACAAATAAACAAATAAATGCCAACTATCACTTCTGAAATAATATTCAGGGTGATCTGTAATTTCAGAATTCATAACAGAAAAAATCAAACAATAGTCCAAATGATGAAAAGGAAAAAATAATCAGCCTTTTGTAGGGACAAAAATTGAGAACTGAATAGCTTCCCATTTTGATATATTTCTAAATAAATATGTTATTTGTCTTTATTTGAGATGTTTATCTGAAAAATTCAAGAAATAAATTTGATGGCTTAACAATTATTTTTGTAAGCATAAAATTGTGTTGTAGTGAAAAACATGAATGTACCTTTTCCAAGTAATGCAATTCATAATGATGCTATGGAATGTAAAAAACATCCTCAAAAATTAAAGAAAGTATCCCAAAACAAGATGAAATTAATCAGAAAATATAGGAAGAAACATTAAGTCTGATAGCACATATATAGACATTTACAGTTTCTAGAGCACAAACACAATATGATTAACAAACATTGATATCTTAGTATTGATAGAAACAGCATATCCTAGTGGGTATTTATGAGTTTGTGAAAAGACACAGTGGAAATATAGTAAACACCAGGGCCATGAATATGCATGACTTTTCATGCATATTCATGTATCTCGAGTACTCCACAACACCAAACACACTTACACACCCTTGAAAAAACACACACTTTCATACCCTTGAAAATACACACACATACAACGCAGAATGACAGAGTATATATAATGATTATAGTACACTATAATGCATTACATAGCCATTCTGGCATTATTCATACATATTTTCTTAGGCTGTTGCCTACCTGTTGATAGAATTCATCGAAGATCACTTTTACCGTCTGTTGTTGAATGTGCCAGGGTTTGGTGTTGGCCGCTAAATCACATGCTGTCATCGACAATGCCTTCACACATTGTCTACGTTTATTGAAAATTCATTTACATTTTTTTTTTCAACAACAAAAGGACAGAGAGGGAGAGAAGGGGAAAGAGCATTTGTGCAAAGCAGCAACACAAATATATAAAAATTATACAAAATCAAGATATACATATTCAAAATGCAGGTAATATAACGGAATCATTATATGAAGGCAAAAGTAATAAAACAAAGGCATACAAATATCACATAGCATAATTTATGGATGAGCAATAAATGCCACCAGATTTAGATTTTTGCATGTATAAATTCATACAACAAAATTAACAACAAATGACATCAAAATGTAAAAAAAGAAGAAAACAAAATTGCAGGAATAATGGCGATTGCATGCACGTATCATACAAAACATGCATGGTACTCATGCAAAATATAGTTAGTGAAGTACAGTTATGAGCAGTGATGCGATTTGGACAGTTTTCACAAGAGGGATGGTAAAAACAAGGGTGAAAAACAAAGGGAAATGGGAGGAAAACCAAGCAATCAATGTTAGTTTGCTAAATAAATAATGCATCAATGCAAATCTCACTGCAAACAAACAAATGTATTACACACTAAATAGTCAAATAGCATAACCTGTGGAATATAAATATACTCCACAGAGAAACACTTTCAAGTGCAAAATATACATTTCAAACAAGTAAAATGTTGATTTGTTACACATGCACCTAATTCAGATGCAAATGTGAAACTGAAATTGAAATCATCATTGTAGTTTCTCTGTATTAACATGTACACTAATCAAATTATCATGCATATATTTATAATAGATATCAATTAGGTGATAGAATTGTGTGATGGGGAGACTTAAAATACAGATTACTGTTGGACCATGGATGAATATTCCTTAAAACACACATCCAATTATTTATTCAGGTATAATAAACCTTTCTGAGGGGAAAAAAAAACTCAAAGAGAGGAAGAACTTAAGAAACAAGGAATGGTACTGATATACAGCAAAGAAACAACTGAAAAGCATAATCCCAACAAAACAACACTGAATGATGAACTGTAATGTTCTATTTCCATGTTGTCTGTGTTTTTATGACATTTTTTAATGTTTAACCTTTCAAATGGAATTTGAGTAAAAACCTCTTCACAAACTAAAAACAATTAAAACAATATAAATTATATCACAAAATTTGTCAGTGTGTATATCGTGTCACAATGAAAAATTAAAACAAATATATAAATTCTAGCCTTTATTCCATGAATTAACTGCTCATGTTTCCTTTTTTTTGTCCAATGGCTTGTACAGTAACAATTTAAAGTCTCCCCATGGTATTTTGGCGTGGTATAAAAAAAATGAACTTCAGTTCTTCATTCTGATATGTCAATTCCATACAGGTCTAGAAATTATGTATATTTCACTTGATACTGATGAAGAATAGCAACTTGCAAATACTTGAAGTTACCAGTGTACAAATGATTTACAGTAATTCATTTTCGGGGAAATCCCAGCTGTAGCTAGTTGATGCACATGTATGCACGTGCATGAATAAGGGATGTTTGTGGAATTAAACTGCCATTCAATTCTGTATGTTGTGGTCTTCTGTTACCTGTTATTTTCTGCAGACTCTGTAACCATTATGCCTATATGAAATTGTTTCCAACACTACCATAACTGTTGGTGGTATAATTTGTGAGCAACTCTATGTCTTGCACACAAAATTTCACATATTCTTCATTATCTTGAAGAACATGTTTTCATTGTCCTTATCCCAATTATGTTGTGGAGAAAACACTACTACATTTTGATCTTGAGTTTGGCTTAAGAAAATGTGTAAATCTGAAGCAAAATGAAAATGTTTAATAATGTGTTTACAAAACATACTGAGAGTTATCCACAAAATGATGTCATCAATAGATATGGTAGTGTCAAAAAATGTTATACAGAAAATTCATACAGCCATAACTATCATATTCCATGCATGGTCCGATTTTGTTCAAATTTTCACTGACTTCTTTAATTCATTCTTAGCTTTTGATATAATTTTGTTTTTGTTTTGGCTTCCTTTAAACGTGATGTGAAAGGCATGCTATATCCTCATGGAGAGGATTTCATAACATTCAACTTTCACGTAATCAATGCCATTTCAACTTAGGCACCTCAGCAAATCTTAGCTGAATGTAAAGACGCGTTAGAACACAAAATGCACTCTGTTGTTTGTATTATGTTCTAGACGCGTGATTTCATGCCACCAATGCAGTCAGTGTACATTATTTCACACAAATCCATTTACAAGATGTAAGAAGTTTCTCTGTTTTAAATAATCTGCATACTCTACAAAGCTTGTACGCTACTGTATCTTTTAACATGTTTGAAATCCATTACTATACATATTATATAACTCCTGTTTAATATTTGTTCAAAGTGGCTTCATTTTCAAAAAATAAATAAATGGAAAAACAAGGATCATTAGAAGAGTAAATGAAAAACACCTGCTGATATTTGTAAAAAAGTTGGTTAGAATATTTCAAGTTGAGTTCTGAAGGAAGAAATTTGGTGGTAGGATTATTAGGTGAGAGAAAATGGTTGAGTATGGAAGAAATATGTGTAAAGGAAATAATCTGTAAATTAATGGCAGAAAAGTGGAGAAGAGGGTTGTTGGAAGAGAGTGTTTATGAGAGAAACTGAATGTTGCTAAGAAAGGTGACGAATCTGGTTGGTAAATTGCACAAAAATTAATGTGAATAGTGTGAATTTGATAAGAACACATATGAAGCTAGTCAACTTATTGGTGGAGTAGTGCATATATATATATCAAGAAAATCTGTGTTCACTAGGGATCAGACTTGTAATGTGTAGATTTTAAAGAATATCGAACATTTATTGGGAATTTTAAGAAATACATGTATCGAGAGTGATTGAAAATGAAGGTGTGATAAGAAAGGTTTTAAACAGAAAATGTGAGGAAATAAATGACAGTTGAGAATATTACCAAACTGACAATGTGTAGAATGTAATATTCAACAGAAATTTACTCTTCCACATTGGAACATGTTTGCATGTAGACATTGATACTGACATGTGATTGAGATTGGAAGTTGAAAGATACATAACTGGTATACAATCACATAACATACAGTTACAAAAGTAACTCTTGGGGATTGTGCCTTCAGTTGTGCTGCTCCAAACTTTGGAATAAACTGCCACTAAAAATATAAAAAGCCCATCTTTTGTCGTCTTCAAAATTTTGTTGAAGACTTTATTATATGTCTATACAGTAGCATCGTTTGGAGTTCTGTTACATTACAGCACAGCAGAGTATATTGATATAGAAGCTGCGCTGTATAAATTCATCGAATTATTACCATGTGTCCACAATATAGCAAGGTGAAGCCTGTTATTCCAAAATTTGATGACTTTTTTTTTTACTAAAACAATAAGGAAATGCCACCTGCTGAGAGGAGGAACAGTGATATCAAAATTATCATTAAAAAGCTTTTCACTTATTCATCGTAAGCTTAACACAGAGGTAATTACCAAAGCTTGATGCCAATGCTATAAAGTACTCTGATCTTAACAGCATATGGAAATATATGTTGCTTTAATGTTATGACAGATTGTTCTGTTTCATTTGTGTGGTTGTTACTTTGAAGTACATGAAAATGATAATCTGATCTTGTTTTGACCATAGTCTACAACCGAGGTTAAATATTTTGTGCAGATTGCATTGAGTGATTAATAGTGTCACTGCAAATGTGATTCAAATGCTAAAAGAAACATTAACAATAAAACAGCACATCAAGTGATCAAAATGGAAACATGTGAAGCTGGAAAGTGCTAGAAGATGTGAATTTTCATTCATGACATGCAATATGTTTTGATGATTTCTTCTTTAAATTGGCAACACCAGCATTTTTTAAAATTGCCTTTTTTCTTATATAAAAATTCATGTATCTGAAATGAATGTAAATTGACAGGAAGTATGTTGAGGAGTTTTAAACTTGCCAATTTGCATTGAAAACAGAGCTTGAGAACTTTCCATGTCATTGCTAATTTAATGATTTTAGTGCTTATTTTCCTTGAAAGAAGTTACAGCATAATGTGACATACACACTGCTGCAACCAAAAATGGGTGCAGTATGTGCAGAATTTTTTTTGCTCTGTTTGCTCATGGGTAGTTCCAGTGTTATGGACATTACATTTCGGACGATTTTTGCAACTTCAAAAGGTCATGAAGATAAAACCACTTTATCATGCGGACTGATAAGATCACACACACAAAAAAATCCTTGATCATTAGCAGTGAAAGTTTCAGTCCATTTCAGCACATTCTGTGGTAGTTACGGCATGTTATGTTTTTGTTATGGACACTACATTTCTTTGACAAGAAATGTAATGTCCGTAACGAAACATAACACACTATACATAACTACCACATGCTGTACTGAAATGGACTGAAACTTTCACTATTTATAATCAAGGGTGTTTTGTGCATGATTCCATCATATGAGTTCCAAATAAGAAAGTGGTTTTATCTTAATGACCTTTTGAAGTTGCAAAAGTGTCATGTCCGTAACCGCATGGAACTACCCTCCTGTATTTGGATCAAAAGTTACTGAGCCAAACCACACAATGTCATGAATGGGCTAATTAACCCATTAAATACTGTATTATTTCATTCCCTTAGAGGTAATGCAGGGGCCACCAATTCCAGTAACCAATGGGTAAACAGTAACATGAAACTATCTGTTTGTAGTGAGGAATTCAAATTGCCTTTCTGACTCTCCCTGCCAGCAAATAAAATGCAACAAAGAAATTACTGATTACGTAGTGTTAGATTAGAAATTGCCAAATCAAAATCAGAAATATCATGCAAAATTTGCTGGAAATACACATTATGCCATCTCAACTAATGTAACTTTGTAAAGGGTGAAAGATTAAATTTTCTTTTCAGGCAATCTGAGAACCCCATTCAAACTTTACTGAAAAGAGAGACAAAAAGAGATAAAACAAAGAAAAGTGGGAACAAAATAGATATATATACCAAAAACAGGTACTCCAAATTTCTCCCTTTCTTTCTCATTTGCATTTGAAAATCTTTTTACTTAAAATCTTTCACTTCAGTTATTTACAGCAAGTTGAAGTAATGGCTTTTCTTGCTTTGAAAATAAAATTGATTTCCTAAGCTAAGCTTTGAAAATAAACCTGATGTAAAATATATTCTCTATCTTTCATGTTTAAGGGTATAATGCTTTTTGTTTGAATGTGATTAACTAATGGAAAAAAAATCTCAAAGAGTGTATAACAGACTTGATTCTTGTAACTTAAAAAAAATGTTTAAACTACAGAGAGAAATCTGAATTGGATTCAGTAGCAAGACAAATGTTAAAAAGAGAAAAAATTACAAAACCACAGCAAGAGAGCATTTAAGAAATTCAGTGAGTAGTGGCATTTACTAATTTTCTTAAATAAAAGTTCCCCATCCCAAAGTAGCAAGTTTGATAGAGGGAGGAGTAGGTATATGCCCCAGTACAAAAGACTTAAATATCCCTGCCCCCGAAGCAATAGAATACCAGAAAATTCAATATGTACCATGCCTTTTTCATGCACTGTCTGTTCTGTATTTTACACAAAATATGTTTCAGAAGTGCAGATGCTACATAATCATTCTCAATTCATTAATATGGTCACACAACTTGCTTTGAATGTGGTGTATCAACCATTTTCTTTTCATCAATGAACATGGAATGTTATCAACTGGTTTTCAAAGATTTTAAAGGCACAGTTGTCAAGCGTTAAAATGAAAGTTCCGGTTCATAAGTGCCACTACCTTTAAAAAGTCCACACTGACATCAAACAGATTTGGCTAAAAGTAGGAAAGGAACTGCAGTCAAAGTGTTTGAAAAATACCTTAGAAATGAGAGATATGAATTATGAGACCACGAAGAATTCCACAAACCTTGCCAACCCACTTGTTTTCCTTAGAAAAGTATTCTGTGAATGTCTGCATGATATTTCTTCAATTTGTATGCTTCTACATAGAACTTTTTTCTCATACTTGTACCTGAACTCAATCATTAGAATCTTTCTCTCATAATGTCCCCCTTTTTTTAGTTATATGAATATATGCAAAAGTTGCGAGTATCTGCAAAGGGGCATCTGCAAAGGGGCATCAAAGCACTCCAAAATTTGGGGTTAATTTTTAAAACTTCAGAGATGACCATGTGTAATCTCTTTAATCTTTTTACTCTTTTCCTGAGTTTCCATACACATTTCCATTGTTCGTTCACTTTTATTTCCAACTTCATTCAAATCAACCTGATGTCAGAGTATGCTTTTACTTGAAGAACATGTAAAGAATCCCAAGGAGAGTGATAAAGTACAAGATGTGGCAGACCAAACCAATCAAGTGCAAAGTAGAACTGGACACAAGTGCAGAACAAGCATAGTAAGATAAAGATGTAAGCAGATGGTGGGTTGGGGGGGGGGGGATTAGTATGGTGGTAGAAGTTCATAGGGTGATTTATAAGCAGAGAGGGTATACTGGCAGGGAGGTAAGGATATGAAACAGGTGTGTTGGTCCGATAAAAACTTGTCACTGGAAGGAAAACTGAGTTATTAGATCTCTCCAATCACATCACATCACATCACATAACATCATGCTGTATGGGTATAAGTCCAATTCAGCAGTACCAAACATCTTGTCCAATGTCACAACACTGATCTACACCAACTATCTCAATGACAATTTCAATCTTTCATTTATTTTCCAAAAGTCATCCCAACTCTATCATGCAACTACATGTATTTTACTGTTTTATGCCTTCTTTGACCTCCATCCTTATAACTAGTCATCTTAATATCACTCCTACACACTATAATAGCATCCCATCCTCACTACAAGTCATCGTAATATCACTCTCCTTACCCTCAAAGAACCTCATTCTCACTACCAAACCTCTTGACATGATCCCTCCTCACCCTCCATGCAAGCACACCATCCTCACTACCAATCATCTTGACATGATCCCTCTTTACCCTCCATGCAAGCCCCCCATCCTCAATACCAGTCCTCTTGACATGATCCCTGCTTACCCTCCATGCAAGCACACCATCCTCACTACCAGTCCTCTTGACATGATCCCTCCTTACCCTCCATGCAAGCACCCCATCCTCACTACCAGTCCTCTTGAAATTATCCCTGCTTACCCTCCATGCAAGCACCCCATCCTCACTACCAGTCCTTTGACATGATCCCTCCTTACCCTCCATGCAAGCACCACATCCTCACTACCAGTCCTTTGACATGATCCCTCCTTACCCTCCATGCAAGCACCCCATCCTCACGACCAGTGCTCTTGATATGATCCCTCTTTACCCTCAAAGCACTGTATCCTCACTACCAGTCCTCTTGATATGATCACTCCTTACCCTTAGAGCACTGTATCCTCACTACTTATGCTCTTGATATGATCCCCCTTACCCTCAAAGCACCATTTCCTCACTATCAGTCTTTTTGATATGACCCCTCCTTACCCTCAAAGCACCCTATCCTCACTACCAGTGCTCTTGATCCCTCAATACCCTCAAAGCACCCCATCCTCACCATCTTGATATCACCCCTCCTTATTCTCAAAGCACCCAATATTAGGTAACTTAGCAAAGCACAGTGGTACAAAAGGATGTAAAACCTTGTCGCATGAAAAGACCCGTAAAGAAAGCAAAATGTACACTGTTGTCTGTATTGTATGTGTTCTGGACGTGTATTTTTTTGCAGCTCCATTTGGCTAAGCTGCCTGATAACTAGTCCTTTGGATATTATCCCTCCCTACCCCTGTGGCATCCAATCCTAACTACCAGTTATTTCAATATCATCCTCTTTACTCTCATGGCACCCTGCTCTCATCACCATTTATCTTAATATCATCCTTCCATACCCTCATGGAATTTCATCCTCACTACTAGTTATCATGATGTCACTCTTCCTTGCAATTCTCCTACAGCATCACTACCTCAATTTTGGTATCATTCAGGGTGTTTTTTTTTTCCTTTCAGAAAGTTAACCAATTCTACTCTATGCAAAACACTTTGAATACACCATACACCAGCATCACCAGCATCACATTATGTTCACATTTCAACTAATTACCATTTATGTCAATTTACAAAAGGGATACAATGATTTTAATTGCTTACTATGACAGTGGGTAATTTGAAGACTTTTGCACTCATAACTCTGCAGTTTATGAGAAACTGGATTTGTGCACTTGAAAACATCATAAAGGCAACAAGTCATTGTTAATATTTGGAAAGTTTATCTTTTGAAAACTAAATAGTTTGATGACAGTAAGGTGTAAAACATAAGTTTGTTACCCTGTAAACATGCATTTTCAAAACTGATGTTTAAATTAATTAGCTAATCAGTCTACCAATTTCATCAATTTCTTTTGGTGTCATTTCTGTGTCTTCATTATTTGATAGAGCAATTTGTAAACGTATGAGGGGCATCCTATTGAGAGTTGTATTTTTTGTATCGGGGGAAATTGAATAATTTACGAGTCCCCCTCCCCCAAAAGGAGCACTTTACAGGCGAAAGTAATACCTCACTGTGCAACAGAGGAGAACAAAGTAATGACTTCAAATTACCCAAAGATTTAATGAAGGGATATGTTGTAAATATGTTATCCACTCTTGAGGAATCTTGAAACCCCTCTTCCTTTTGTTGTTTCTTACCTGTGGTCTGGGGTTGTCCCAGGAGAACTGCTTCTCTTCAACGATCTTCTTGAGCTTGGCTTTGTTGGGGAAGAAGAGAGCTAGATCAGTAGCTAGGATAGCATGCCGGATGGTCATCCCAGGACTTGCTTGTATTCCTCTGACGACAGGTGCTTGAAGATGTTATGACCATCATTCTATTCAATTCAATTCAATTCAATTCAATTCAAGGTTTATTCGAAAAAATGCAGAGTACAAATAAGATGCACAGCTGCAGTCAGAAAGCGGACATGTACATGCTCACAATGACAGAACAATTAAACATGTATAAAAGAATAACTTATTCATAAAACATATCAGCAATATAACTATGCAATAATGATAAGATTGGTGCCATAGCTGTCACAAACAACAAACTGACCATTTTATAAGTAAACTAGTACATGCAGTTTTTTAAACCCTAGTTACATGCCAAAAAGATTTTCAGGTTCAGGATTTTATATCAAAACTTTTTATAAACAAGGAACACTGAGAAAGAGGGGAAAACTCTTACTGTTGATGGAGAGATGTACAAAATGATACACTTTTTTCTTTTCTTAAATCATGCCTTTTACATGAAAGACACGGGTTGGAGGTATGTTACTCAAGGTGAATCAGATGTACCATTAACTGAGGGGGACACATTACTGGGGCATCATACAGTACTTGGATAAAGGCAGTAACCACAACTTAACTGAAAGTATAGTTTCAAAAAAGACCCCAACATCCATAAAAATAAGTTGTAAGAAAAAAACGAGGATTCTCTAATTGAAATGGATGTTGGTCTCAAAGTATAATTGTTTGGATAAAATAACCATTTATTAAAAGAAATCTAGGTGTTCTAGGCTTTTGTCATCAGTACTTAACAAATCTGAGATGTAGCAGTTTTTGAAAATGAAATCTTGGTACACCTTATGCACAGTGCATATTAAGGAAAGTAGACAAACTTGTGCTGGGGAATTAGAGGTCAGCGCAATGATCAATCATGCTCTTCATGATGCTTCTTTGATTGATCAGTCCATATAGCTGGCCATTGTCTTATGCACGCAGTATGTTTTTAGACTAAACTGAAATGCATGTAAAAATGTGTTTGAACCACATCTGTTTCTTGGGACAGGATTATTTTACCTTCTCACAAGAATTAAACTTTTTAGGTACATGTATGTCACTATGTCTCTACTGCAAATTCGTACTTTATGCCCCCCCCCCCCAAAAGATATATAAAAGGTGGATGTAGTACATGTAGGTGTTGAACTAATTGATCAGTGTGGGTTCACATATACAGACTGCAATTCTATTTTCTATATTACAGTAAGATATCTAAACTACATATTTGAAACATTACCTGAGGATTGTAATGGTCATATTGAAGTGATGATGTTCCATGGTGGAGGTAGAATAAGACCGCTGCGAGAGGTGATGCTGTGTTCACCATGAAGGCAATTGTTCTTACCCCTGTGATCCAGGTCATGGCATAGACAGGCAACAAATAGAGCCAGGGCCTTGGGGTTAAAAGGTTATACAGAGTCAGAGGTTACACAAAGGGTCACAGAAAGCCTTCAAGGAAAGAGTGAATGCTAACTCTTGCACCACTAAATTTCCAAACCACTCTTTTTTCCTGAGCAATTTCACATAAGTGAACTTTGGGGAGACCAATTTGCACTTTGATCTTTCTTTTATCATTAACTTTGGCTTACAATATCTTCTAGTAGTACAGTGGAAACTCAGTATAAAGAGATCTGGGGAGCGTTTCATGAAAGGACTTGTCGGATGTTTTATCCGACAAAGTCTGTTTTATCCGACAGTTGCCATAGTAACGATGCTTCTCAGCCAATCAAAATCAAGGAAAGATGTCAGCTCTGACAACTTGTCAGACAACAATGCTGATGAAACACTCCCCTGATATAACAAGGTACTATTCCTGGTCCCATCTCTTACATTCTACTGTTTTTAACCCCTGATATTACAAGATTCCTGCTATAAAAGGTAATTTTGCTGGTCCAAAGGACCTTGTTATACTGAGTTTCCATTGTATAAAATTCAAAAGCCAGAAACTCTTTTCTATCAAGAAATATCTTTAGGAATTTTGCATGCATGTTCAAAGTCTTACTGTGTAACTAGCTGCTATTGAACAGAAGTGCAGAACTCCAGTTCTTGGAGGGGGGGGGGTTCATTGATTGCAGACAGCTAAGATTGAAAGAAGAATCCAACATTTTACAAGGACACTGTACTCCTAATGTCTCCATTTCTGAGCTGACACTAATATGTTGCCAAATTTTGTTTTAAAACATTGTTTGGCACTCTTATCTTTATGGGAATTTGGCACCAGGAGCATGGAAGGGCTCAAAGGAGCCATTACTGCATGTTACCTCTAATGGATTAAAGACTTGTCCATTTCCAGTCTTGATCATGGTGTAGACACTGTGGGCCACTGAAAAGGCATGGGTCCAGTTGTGATAGGGCACTCTGCGGTAGTTCTTCCTCACCGTTAAGATGAAACGGCAAAGCTCATCATAGTCAAACCTTAAACAACCATGGAAAGTATGTTCAGAATGAATACTCTTTATAACAA